>JAENPR010000187.1:600000-941107 GCA_018135685.1 Themeda triandra
CATAACTTCCTAGTGTCATATTTTTAATATATTTGTTTATTAAAAGTTCTTGCCACATTCCATCTTAATTTAATAACTTAAAAAGCCACTTGCTAAGCAAACACTTGTTCTGAATCTCCAAATTTTGAATACCAAGACCACCCGATCTTTGGGTTGACACATAAATTCCCACTTTACTAGTCTATACTTTCTCTTGTGTTGGTCACTCTGCCAATAAAACCGCGACAGGTAACAATCTAGTTTTTCTAGCACACTTTTTGGCAGTTCGAAAAAAGATATCATAAACATCGGTAAGCTAGAAAGCACTGAATTTATAAGGACTAAACGACCGTCTACTGTTAGCAGTTTTCCTTTCCAACCACTAAGTCTTTTCTCAAATCTTTCCTCAACCCCCTTCCAGTCTTTATTAAGAAGCTTCCTGAAATGGATGGGAAGGCCTAGGTAACGAAAGGGATATTTACCAACAACACATCCAAACAGCTGCGAATAAAACTGTTCATGATCTTTGGCCTTTCCAAAACAAAAACTTCACTCTTGTGAAAATTGATTTTTAAGCCAGACAGTTGTTCAAACGTACTTAGCAATAATTTCATGTTTACTGCCTTTTCAACATCATGGCTCATAAAGATCACTGTGTCGTCCGCATACTGAAGTATGGATAGACCCTTGGCTCTAGCAATTAGTATGGCCAACATATCAACCACTATATTAAATAGTATGGGTGACATGGGATCACCTTGCCTTAAACCTTTACGAGTCTGAAAGAAAGGTCCTAATTGGCCATTAACTTTAATATTCACATTACCTCCTTGTGTAAAATGTTTTATCCACTCACACCACTTATGAGAAAAACCTTTCATTCTTAAAGTTTGCTGAAGAAGCCTACTGTAGCTAGCATGAGTAGTTGGCATTCACATGTTAAAAAGCATGAGCAGTTTAATAATCTTTTCTTTTCAAAAGCATGTTAAAACTAACAGATGCTCATGTTTATGCACACACACATTCACCTCTCTTGACACACCAACTTTATTCATACATTTAAAAAACTATGACCATGGAATTTTAAATTGATGAAGTCACCACGAACACTTGTTTCACACATCAGTACATCACACATATAACAGAATAATTTAGCCTTAATTAAATCAGATCACTCATACTATCTAAGTCCGAGATTCGAACCTAGGCCGCCGTCAGGAAGATAAGAAACCAAATAAGACAAGCCCAACCAAATATTAAAACAGACACCACTATTATACGATATTTGTTAGAGTATCTGTCAACATGTTGACACCTGTTATGTTCATCTGAGATGCGAACGAAGGCACCCGGATTGTTCTCTTTCTGAAAGCATGTGCCTTTTGACCAAATCTCTCCAGCACACGCAGGGAGATAGACTACTTCATAAAATCTCTTGCCATTTAATATTAGTTTGTCTTGGCATGCGTTTTCCATGAGACAGAGGCATTTAAAATATAATATTGACAACCAACCACGCATATATATTGATGGACTCCACACATATATATACCTACTACTAGAGCAATGCTGGACAAGCTGCAAAAACAGACACAAACAGTTATCTGATGAACTCCACAGAGGCAATCCATAATCCTGCATCCATGTCCAGGCTTCAGCATCTTCTCGAATTCATGTGTTCAGTACTAATCTTTGGTATGAGTCGATCATTGAAGTGCTCTTACATCTCTGCTATTTCTAAATCTTGTTGCTTTTAACTTTAATCCCATTACTTGTACAGCTGAGCTGATAAGTGGGAACAACGATGACATGGAGGTCCTCACCGAGCTCAAGGGCTTCCTGCAAGCGAATAACCAGATAAACCGAGGTGCATATGATGGATGGCTGGAATCAGAGGCCTCGCCATGCAACTGGCAAGGAGTTGGATGCGACATGAACGGCCGTGTGAGTTCCCTTGACCTCTCTAGCTCCAGCATATCAGGACCGTTCTTCGGCAATTTTTCGTGTCTCAAGAGCCTCATCCATCTAGATCTCTCAGACAATTCCATCATTGGTGAGCTCCCAGTTGATCTCAACAGATGCCTGGGACTGAAGCACCTTAACCTCTCGTACAACCTCATAGGTGGAGTCCTTAACATATCCAGCCTGACAAAGCTGAGAACACTAGATGTCTCACGGAATCGGTTTGAGGGGGAAATCAGCAGAAACTTCCTCGCAACCTGTGATGAGCTCACCATCCTCAACGTCTCCAGCAACAGTCTCAGAGGGAACATCGTTGGCTTGCTTAATAACTGTTCACGGCTTGAATATGTGGATCTCAGCTTGAATCGCTTCACTGGCCAGGTCACACAGGGCATTGCAAGCCTAATTCAGTTGAATGCGGCTGAGAATGGCTTGACTGGAAGCATTCCTCTTGACATGTTCCCAGAGGGATGCAAGCTACAGTTTCTGGACCTCTCCAGCAACCATTTGTTTGGTAATTTGCCCAATTCCATAGCAAATTGCTCCAGTTTGACATACCTATCGCTATCGGAGAACGGTTTTGATGGGCAGATACCACCAGGAATTGGAGTAATTCCTGGGCTTGAGAAACTGATCCTAGGGAGCAACAACTTTGCCCGTGAGATGCCACTTAGCCTAATGGATTGTACTGCACTAAAGTATTTAGACATTAGTGAGAACGGTTTTGTTGGGGAGGTGCAAGGTTTCTTTGGGAAGTTAGAAAGTTTGACGCATCTCACGCTTCACTCAAACAATTATGCGACGGAATTGTGTCTTCGGCATTCTCGGGCTACCTAAGCCGATCATGCTTGATCTCAGCCTAAATCGGTTCTTCGGAAAGCTACCCACCGAGGTCGCAAGCATGACAAGCATCAAATACCTTGTGCTTGCGAGGATAACTTCTCTGGGCAGATACCCCCGGTCTATGGACAGATTGCCCAGCTCCAAGTATTGGACCTATCATACAACAACCTCTCCGGTGGTATCCCCGCGGACATCGGTAACCTCTCCTCACTTCTCGTGTTGATGCTTGCCGGAAACCAACTTTCTGGAGAGATCCCAAAGGAAATAGGGAACTGTACCAGCTTGCTCCGCTCAACCTTGCGGCAAACAAGTTATCCGGTCCGATTCCTCCGAGAGATAGCGGCGTTGGGAGAGACCCAGTCCAACATTTGCTAGGAATCAAAAGGATGCTGCACGGTTGGAGATTGGCACCAGGAAGTGTCTATCGTCATGCGGTGGATCCCCTTGGTTACCCAGGGTTCAATTATGTGGAATCAGATATGTCTTGGAAGGACCTGTCGGAGCCTAGAGGACCGAATCTTGAAGGGGTATGGTACTGTTATACCACCTTCTGTCAAGCCATGTATCATCTTGGGGTATGTTAGGTTATCGGGGAATCTGTTGTCGGACAGATACCACCCATGATTTCTGCAATGAGAAACTTCAACTTGCTCCTTCTTGCCGACAACTTGCTCTGGTGTCCCGCCATCGAAATTAGTGAAATGTCACTTGTTGTGCTTAATGTCTCTAGGAACATAATTTCTGGTGAGGTTCCATCTCGAGATTGGTGAGATGGTACTCCTTGAGACCCTTGACTTGTCTTTTAACAACTTCTCTAATGAACTTCCATCAAGTCGAGCCAGCTCTACAAACTCGAGTAAATTCAATGTTTCATACAATCCTCTTCTCTCCGGCAATGTTCCATCTCTTGGCCAACTCTCCACCTTCGACGAGCAATCATTTCTTGGAAACCCTCTCCCGTCTTTACATTTCACCGACCATGGGCCCGTTTGGAACCAAACAATGATGAGCTGTCAACAGAAGGTACGTAAAAGGATCCTGCTATAGAAGAGACAATGGTGCTCATAATTTCATTTATTGTTTTTTTCTTTGCCACAATTGCTATCAGAGAACATGACAGTTTCATGTATGTGTACTATACCATGAAATGCAGATGTGCAAGTACGAAGATTTATGCAGAATTGTAACCCTTGAGCTTTGTAACATTCAGTTAACAAACTAGGAGAATAGATTTATGCAGAATTGTAACCATTGAGCTTTGTAACATCCAGTTAACAAACTAGGAGAATAGTGTCACTGCCAATGTGGTTCATATATTGACGTGTTACATATCGGGCCATATAGCATTAAAGAATTTTAAATTATGTTCATATCATTTCTGTTCCAGAGGATTCACTGTAATTAAAAAAAAAAGAACTATGTAGAACTATTCAAAGGCTATACCATAACATCTCAAGAACTAGCCTGTAATTTATTCTCTTGGTAATCATCATTAATCTAATATTTCAGGTTTAGTTTGACATTTTGGAGCATTAAAAAAGAAACTTAAGTTTATTTGGGTTTCTATGATCTTAACATGCATCTTTCCATTAAAAATCCGAATTCGGTGGCAACTGATAACAATGTCCTAACAGACTTGTTGACTTGATTTGTGTGAGAGTTTGTATAGCCTTTTGTGTTGTACACATACTGTATATGTTGAATTATTATTGGCTACATATATGAAAAGGTCATCCGTCCAAGGTTGTGTGATGTTTGGCTTACCGTTCGCTCTCTCTCTACATGGTATCATGAGAAAAGATCCAATCCGGTCCTCCTTCTGCTGCCTCTTTACCATCCTGCAAACCAGTAGTGGAGCTAGTGAATCTTCATGTCTAAGGCCACTTATCTAAGCGCCAAAAAAAAAAAACAAAACCCAAACATACATACCGATAGTAGCTAATAAATGGGAAGGATGAAATGCATAATTTAGTAGATATCTCAAAGAAATGAAAGACTGCAATATGAAAATACAATCTGATAGTGTAACTGGACGTGTCAGTGATGCAACAAAATGCAGCATGCAGAATGAGGATCAGCAACGGTATCTCATCAATAAGAACAACACAAGGTTTATTTTGCACGTTAGGATCTGCTCCTGTTCCTACTGATCCCAGTTGCACAACATTCGCATTGCTATCTGTTGCTCGTACTGATTCTGATCCTTTAGTTCTGATTGCAGTTGTACGTACAGATTCAGAAGGTTGGCTTGGTTGAATAACAGGCATAGTAGTTGCTACAAAATGCAGATTAAAACGTAAGTAAAACAAACAATTCAACAGTTGCTACAAAGCCAAATTGGAACAACCTGGTCTGCTCACTCTGCTCTGTACAGCTGCGCGTCTGTTGCAGGTTGCAGTCGCGCATGAGCGACTACGGGTTGCTGCCTGTTCTCCCCCACGGCGAATCGACGCCGCCCTGCGCGCCTCCCTCCTCTATGCGGCCTCGCGCGCGGCGCGCCTTTAGTGTAGTCCGCTGGCGCTTCAGCGCTTGCGTGGCTGAACGGCGCCGTCCCCTCTCCTGGATGTGGCCGTGCCGCCGCCTGAGCCGGAATGTGACGGCGCTGCCATCCGATATGGCCGCCGGCCGGTGGTAGGGTTCGATTTTGGCTACTGCTAAGCTCAGTTTGGCGGCTTGTGGTACGCTCGATTGGCGCTAGCGCTAGGTTCGACGACGACACACGCTGCGACTCGCCCCACTCGGGCAGGCTTCTTGATGGGCTGCTGACAAGAGGATGGAGAATTGCTGGGCCACGTGACTGGGCCTTCAACTATCAAGGGGAATTTGCTTTTTGTTGATCTTCTTGTTGGTCTTTTTCAACGTTTTGGATTCACCTAAAGAAACATTATAAGATGAATCAGAATCACTTTACTTTCCCGTCTGTCTGTTGGATTTCAAAAGTATGGTTTCTACATTAAAATTGAAATATTTTAGAAATCATAACTTTAAACTTTTTTTGAAACACAACCTATTTTAAATTGTTGTCCTTATAAAACATATGATGTGGGGAGGTAGAGCTAGCATCACTCCAAAAGCCATGTTTTTCATTTCATGCTCCTAGACAACAAATGAGAATTGTTTCGAGCCAGCCGATCGGCTCTGATTCTACCTACTCTTAGGAGAAATGGAACAATTCATGATGCCAAATGGGCCCTTAATTCAAAATGCAATGCTTCAATTGCACACCGCATACATCAACTTCTTACCATCTTTTTTGTTTTTGTTCTTGTTTTCTGGCCCGGTCTCTTTAGGAACCCTGATATATATCCTGTTGAAGTGTTGTCAAACATTTAATTTGGTCTTCTTATTAGAATCATCGTTGACATTAGTTCTAGGGCGCTTCCCCGAGGCGATGGTGCTTGATTGTTTTGCCTAGTATGGTGGTGGTGCAAGCATTCACTGTGCCAGGTATAAGTACTATCCCTGTTTTGATTATCCTCCACTCCCACACCTAGAATGGGGCAAAGAGAAATGAGAGTTATGAAATTTGGTGGACACAAAGTTCTCAACAATGTTCAAGACCTCAAGTGATGAGGAATTCTCCACACAAGGAAACAGTAGTCAAGTGATGCAATATTCCGGCTCCGATGCATACCACTAATCCACAAAGAGCTGGTTGGAGTTGAGTGGTTGTACACATAGCGTGACACTGAGTCGTGGTCCTACGAGCAAGTACGCAAAGATACACGCATGAGAGAGTTGCTATCAGAATTGTGTACACTTAGTTACTTCTATATTTTAGGTGTCTAATTTCGTGAAGCCACGTCAGCAGGGCCTTTGATCGTTGATTTGCTCATCCAGATTGGAATATCAGCTTCACGCAAAGCACCATCTCTCCAATCCATTAATTTATCGAACCATGATAGGTGGAGCAGCAGCATTGTCCTGCACCCACCGCTTCACTTGCCTCCACTCAAGTACTAATAATAAACAAGGCCAGTAATTATTCAATGTAAAAATTCAGGAGTCATCCTCACCGATCGGATCAACAAGGCTGGCCAATAATCAGTTAACGCTTCTCCTCAAAAAATAATCAGTTAACGCAAGAAAACAATGAGTCACCATACTCATGGCTTTAAATCACCACCGTGAGGACTTGAGCCAGACGCCAGCACGCAGGAACTTGAGACCGCTTCATCCTCAGGGCTGCTGCCCAATGTCAACGGCGCATGCCACAGGAGGCCGGGGATGCTACGACGGCGGCGGCCGCGACCAGGGCGGGGAGATGCGCTTCATGTGCCTGGGCTGCTATGTGCACGAAGCGGTGAGGTCGTGCCGTGATGGCTCGATCTTTAGTTCTCAATTGGTTCGATCTTTAGTTCTCAATCGAGATGTTCGGGAAGAAGCTTCTGCCGGATATAATATGGGAGCAACAAAGGATACGAGGGAGGCGAGTGAAAGAGAGGTCGTTCATGTATCTCTGCGTGTGGGCTGATTTTCATTAACAGGTATGATACTTTTTTTTATATATAGTTTTTTAACGAGAGCTGGATGTTGCGTCAGGTAGGTGGCCTCCACTGACAACCCAAGTTTCTAAGTCGAAGTACTCGGTAGCCAGGCACATACATGAGCTCCAATATCCGTACTGTCATCCTTCGGAAGTAGTACATCTATAGTGCTATTTCCAATAAAAGGAAATGACAACCGCAAATATCTCTTTTATATACTTCTATTTGAAATACGCGCAACGGCGTGGTCTCGAAAAAAGAAAAAAAATATACTTCTATTATTTTTTCTCCTGTCCTGTTGTTTAACTAAATTGTGATATGTTTCTTCAGTAGTCTTCTAAAAGATAGGCCAGTAAGATAGTTGTTGCTCATTATCGATCATATTTACACTTTAGTTTATCTAAATTTATCTTTCAAATTTCATGATAAAGCACCATAGTGTTGTTGTTAGATATAGTACTACTATTTAATTAATTTTCATGTATAAATTATCCTAAGCATAACGTATGATGATTCCACAGAAGAACGCGCGGGTATCATCTAGTCATCATAATAGATAACACCTCGGCCATTATCAAAGGTACATAAAATAACCCCCTAATTTTACATGAAAATTACCCACCTCTGCCATTATAAAAGATAATTCAAAATAACCCCCTATTATATACATGTCATTATAAACTAATTCAAAATAACCCTCTAATTTTGTATCTAATTACCCACCTCGACTATTATAAAATATAATTTAAAATAATCCCCATCTAAATTATCTAGCTTTGCGACTATGAAAAATAATGTAAAATAATTCTTTAAACTCACACGTACCATTATGAAAGATAATTTAAAATACCTCTTACGATTTTATAAATTACCCACCTTTGCTATCGTAAAAGATAATGCAAAGAAATATTCTAAGTTTGTATTTAACCTATCCATATATGTCATCATAAAAGATAATAAATATAAGGTACGGACTTTGATTTGGTTGTCTCTAATCATCATAATAGATAATAGCCATCGGATCTATTGTAATTTATTAAAAATTACCCACCACTTTCATTATAAAAAGTACATAAAATAACCCCTAATTGTACATGGAAATTACCCACCTCTCGCCATTACAAAAGATAATTCAAAATAATCCCCTATATTTCTATATAAATTATTCATATAAGTCATTATAAAACAATTCAAAATAACCCTCTAATTTTGTATCTAATTACCCACCTTGACTATTATAAAATATAATTTAAAATAATCCCCATATAAATTATCTAGCTTTGCGACTATGAAAAATAATGTAAAATAATTCTTTAAACTCACATGTACCATTATGAAAGATTATGATTTTATAAATTACCCACCTTTGTCATCATGAAAGATAATGTAAAGAAATATTCTAAGTTTGTATTTAACCTATCCATATATGTCATCGTAAAAGATAATATAATATAAGGTATTACCTTTATATTTGTATGCAACTTTAACAAAAAAGCTCTAAAATCTATATGTAAATTGTGCATATATTAGTATAAAAGATAATCAATATTCATAAAGTATGATACATATATATTTCTAAATTATAAATTTCTATAATCATGAAATAAAATAAATATAATGCTATGTTTCATCGTGTTTATCAAATATAGACATGTATCTATTAGGATAAATATATATTTTAACAACCAAGGGACCACGGAAAACGTTCACTTGACAAACCATGTTCTATTAACACTTAACGATAATAAATTTCATTAGTTATTAAATTTATATTTTTACTAACACATTATGTCATATCAATATTATTAATTTAATTTAATTCCCTCTATGATATACAAATAATACTATAACAAGATATCAACTTATGTGGAAAACTTTACTAGGACCCGAGACCATTTTTAATATATTTTTTGAATAAAGGGTAAATAATACTATAACATGTGAAAAATTATAATAACTTGATAAAAAGTTAAAAGATAAACTATAAATTTATATAGTGAAAAGATATTGTATCAAAAGTTTATATATCTTAAGAATAGATTTTGGCTAATATGTTATCCATAACATAAGTTGAAACTCTGCTTGCATCACAACACCAAACATATTGAATTTGTTTGACATATCTATATATTTCTTCACATAAAAAATATTTACTTAACAACTCACATGCTAATAACGTGAGAAAATTATTTAAAACCATATTAGTACTCGTAACTTAGAGTTTGTATAGGTGTTCCTAGAGATATATTTATGTATTTTAAATAAAATGTTTAATATGACTATATTTATAGTATAACCATACTAGGATAGGAAAATTCAATCATCGTGAGAAGTGTGGGAGACCACCGACTATATTTTCCTTGCACTTTACGAATATTTTAGAGTAAAAAGTCAATCACTATTATCAAAATTCTGTTAAGGTTATCACTGCTACACTGTCCGAGATCTCACTCTAAACTTTGTCACTTATCTTAAGTGATATGGTGCATGCGAACAATGGCTTATGCTATTATAGAACTTAAGAACATACCCTGTGACCTAAGCCCATTATGTTTATAAAATGCAAAAGGGAGAGTTAATGAAAGATACAATAAGTGCAAGAGTTTCAACTTAACTTGAGGAGAGAGAACAAATCCATAGTAGTTGATAAGAATAAACTGTGAAAAAACAAAATTTAGATCTATAACTTTGTAAGAAACATGATGCAACAAGAGTCACCTTGATTAATGGTAAGATGTCAAAGTAATTGCATATTTAAAATAAATAGAGGTGTATAGCCATGTGAAGGAAAAAATATGAATATAGATAAACAATATATTATGGATTAGTTGCTTGAAAAAATAGAAATTAATAATTTTATGATAACGAGATATAGACTACGGTGTATCTATTATGTCTTTTGTGTTAAAAAATAAACAAAAAATATTTAATAAAAAAATTCTTTTCAGACATATGCATGTATACTCCTATTCCAAACTGTACGACGTTTGAGTTTTTAAATTTATAGTTTTTGCTATACACATCTAAATACATAAAAATAACATATCTAGAAAACCCACGTCTTATAATTTGGAATGAAATGATTCTAGCCCGTGCAAGAGCACGGGTTGATGGACTAGTATAATAAAAGTGAATAATATATAGTATACCTCGAGAAACATGTGACCATCGGAAACACGGACCAAGATGAACTCCATCATGCGCCATTCAATCTTGGTACCGCCCACCTTGTGGAACTCCAGAGTCCTACAGAGCCCCATGAATGATGAATGGGGCACTTCACTCAAACGACGACCCAAACGGCGGATACCCATGAACTTTGCCTCTTTCCAGAATCCCCCATCAAGCTTCTTCTCGTCCAAATCCAATATGCCTGTTGCCCAGTACATCCTCTTATTGAGTGGGAGTTTCCATGGCTCCAAGTGGGCTAGGTCGCCGTCCAAATTGGGCAGCTCCTCCTTATCCTTGCGGTGCTCCATCAGTGCGCGGAAGTGGTCTATGATCTGGCTATCGATGGCGGTGGAAAGGTCGATGTCGCTGTCTCCAGAGCATGGCTCCGGCTGATTGAGGCCGGCGCCGTTTGTCTCCAGCGAGTTGACCCCGAGCTCACCATGAGCTTTCTTCATAGCAATGTTGGTCGGGGTGCCGACGCCTCCGGCTGGGTGCGGGCCTTGGTGGTGGCCGTAGCCAGGGTCGACATTGACCTGCAGCGGAGCGACCTCCTCCAGGTTGGCAATAATCTCCATGGGCGCGACGGTGTCTTCTAGCGGGTCCATGTCCGGCTGGGCGCCATTGGAGTAGTCGGCTCTGAGCATATCCTCCACGTCGAGTTGCTCGATGTCGAAGTGTTCTGGGCTGAACGAATGGTCCATGATGAATGGGTTTGGTTTGGGAGTCTGGGTTGGAGCTGGAAATTGGGAATTGGAAGGGTCCGGCTGGATGATGCCGTCGGCATGTTGGAGGAGATCCTCGGTCCAATTGCTCGAAGGGATTTGGACTGAAGATTGGGATATCCCGGTAGCTGGTGGGGGAAAGGTCCACAGCTCCGAACAAATGGTCCATGGATGAGGTTTGGGCTGGAGCTGGAAATTGGAAGCTGAGGTCTTGGTAGGAGCGGAGGGATATGGGCGGAAGACGAGCAGGCTATGGATCGATCGGAAGCCTGCCGACGAGGTCTGAGGAATGAGTTGAGCAGCTGTAACTGAGCTGAGGATCTGTAGCCTGTAGGAGACAGGACAGGCCGGCAGGCAGCTTATATATGCTAGTCCTAGTACTTGTGCCAGGGCCTCTCAGGCTCGGGCACCCCGCCCCAAAGGCCAAAGCTGGGCACCCCACCGGAGGCTCCTTGCCAGGCCAGCCGGCCTCTCTCGATCAACGCCGTGAGCATGTCAGGAAGCTTCGTTCCACCGTCTGCAACAACGACAGTCTCCATCGCCGGGTTAGCGCGAGACCGTGAGAGTTCTTGTGGGGCCGTGCCCGAGTTGCCAGCTACGTGCCTACTCCACCTATGGCTTTGACGAAAAACTCGAAGCTCGTAGCTCGGCTCGGTTTGACTCAGCTCGTTAGGATAACGAGCCGAGCTGAGCCAAGATTTTAGCTCGTTAGCCATAATGAGCCAACTCACAAGCTACTCACGAGGCCTAATGAGCTGCACTTCCACAAATTCAACCTGCAGTCCGTAGCCACCCGCAAGCCACAGCCCACTAGAGACCCGGCCTACATGATACGCCACACAGGTGGAAAAAGTCCACATTACCTCCTCTCTTAACTTTCACGAAAGTTCGTCTTTTCCCCTGAACTCTAAACCGGGCAAAACACCTCCTTCATCTTTTAAAACTGTTTATCTTACCTCCCTGGCCTTGTTATAAGCAGTTTTGAAGGCGGTTTTGTCTTATTTATTTATTTATTTCGGCTAAATTTTTTTTAAAATATAGGAAATCTTAAAAAATTATAAAATAAAAAATCTAATTTTATTGGACTCCACATGAGTAGATCTACACAGTGAATATATAATATGGTATGCTTTACTACAAAGTTTTTGCTGTGGCTTTAGATCTATGCTTTTCCGTAATTAATTAGAATAATTCATAGCTACAATTTCTATAGTCCAATTGTGATGAAATTTTTATGGTGGGCTAACTATTGTATAATTGAACTGTAGTAAAAATTTCATACTCATTGGATCATGTATAGCTTAGTTATAGATTTATTTATATTTAACAAGCATAAACCTAAATAGTGATGAAATTTTTATGTTGAATGCCCGGTTTTGAAGTTCGGGGAGGAAAAACAGACTATTGCAAAAGTTGAGGAGGTAACGTGGACGTTTTCCCCACACGGGTAACCCTTAGCCTCCTCATTCCTCACGCACAAGCACAGGCAGCCGCACAGGCACCTGCCCCTGCCCGCCGCAAGCTCGCTAGGCGCCATACCCTAGACACGAGACACGACGCGACCACGGTCGACAACGGCCGGACTGGGCGAGGCGCAAGCGAGACGCAAAATGTATCCTATACCCCTGCCCGTCAACGACACTGCTCAGACCCCAGCCCCGTTGTTGATTCATGGAGGGAGTAGGCGCATGGTTAGTGGTGACGATTCTTCTTGGGTAGTATAGATTCAAAATCCAAATATTTTTTGTTTAGAATTTGATTGTTGCATCGATTTGTATTTGTATGGCTTTGATTTGGGATCGTATGCGCAACCAATTGCTGGTTTCCAGTTTTATTTTTTCGATGTGTGCCTGTTTCCTCTCTTAGAAGCTTGAGCTCGCGAGCCAAACAAGCTGGCTCGAGCTCATGAACGAGCCGAGCCGAGCTCGTTAGATAATAACGAGCACTACAGGAATCGTTCGCCGACAAGCCCAGGGTTTGCCGACAGGGATCCGGCTGTCGGCGAACCGGGCTTGTTACCGAGCCGCAAACAGCCGCACGGGCCGGCAAAGTTTACGCCGCCCGACGACCCGAGATCCACGGGCCGGTCGGCGAAGAAAGGCTGTCGGCGAAGATGTTTTTTCCGACGGCCACTGACATTGCCGACAAACTAAGGTTTGTCCGCGTAAGCGCCGGGCTCGACAAAAGGCTCGTCGTTGTTTGCTTCGCCGACTGACCACGCCCGTTAAATTTGTCGGCAAAGTTTGCCGTGCCTCCCCAAGCCGCTGTCGGCGAAGAGCAGGTTTGCCGACAGCCTTTGAATGCTGTCGGCAAAGTCTGTGGTTTGCCGACGACCTTTGAATCTTGTCGGCAAACTATGCTCTTTGCCGCTTGCCTCGTATGTCTTTGTCGGCAAAAATATTTTTTTTCGAATTTTGACTTCAAAATTTTTTGTTGCCTAGATACATTGTTTACAATCACATGTTTGAATTTTGGCCTTTTTGGAAACATTTAGCTATATTTCGTTAATTTTTTTCTTCACTTGAATTTTCCCGCATTTTTCAAATTTGAAGCTGCAGTACATGAAATAATGAAACTTTGGCCTTCGAAACATGATATTCATGGTGGGGAGTGTGTTTTAAGGCCGTGTACCAAAACTCACCCAAAAGTTCCAAGTTCTTGTCCACGTAACACGACCAGGGAGTGGTAAAAAGTGTTTTTTAATTATATAAAATCCAAACGAAGTTGAAAAATCACGAAACTTGACGGGTGTCGTGTTATCGCATGTGGAGGCTATGAAAAAAATTTGAAAAAGTTTGGAGCAAGTTGCGGCGTCACATGCTCAAAACCCAGACATCTCCACATGTGATCACTTGTGGTTGCATGTGGAGTTGTCTGCGTTTTGGACATCCGACATTACAACTTGCTCGAAACATTCTAAATTTTTTATCATAGGCTCTTTATGCGATAACATGGCACCTCGACAAGTTTGGTGATTTACGAGACTTTATTTGCATTTTATATAATTAGAAAACACTTCTCCCGCAAATGAATGGTCATGTTTCCTAAACAAGTCGTTCAAAATTTTAGGTGAGTTCCTGGATACGGCCTTAATATTCACTCTCCAACATGAATATAATTTTTTGAATGGCTAGATTTCATTATTTTATACACTTGCAGTTCAATTTTGGATTATCCAAAAAATTCAAGTAAATGAAACAAATGAGTGAAATATAGCAAAATATTATAAAAAGTCTGAAATTTAAATATGTGCTTCTAAACAATATGCTAGGACAATAGAAAAAGTTTGAATTTCAAAAGACAACACCTTCTCATACTTTTGAATTTGAAAGATTTAAAACAGAAAATAAAAAATAAAAATAAAAAAGGGTTTGCCGACAGCCCTTAATGGGCCGGTCGGCAAAGCGCGGGCCAATAAGGCCCGGCCGCCGGCCCACGTAACCCGCATATACCTAAACCCTAACCCCCACCCCCCACTCCCCTCCCACCCGGCGCGCCGCCACTCTCTCCCCCTCTCTTCCCCTGGCGGCGCGGCTCGGGGCCTCGGGGGCCGCCGCCGGACCCTCCTCCGTCTCCACCCCCGCAAAACCGTCCGCCACCAAAGCCTCCCCTCCCCAATCTCCGGATCTCCACTCCGCGCCCCCCTCTCTCTCCGACTTGCTGCTCAACTCATCGCCGCTCATCTTCGCTCCCCCATCGCCATGGTTGACGGACAGCCCATGGAGGTGGGGCGCCCACGCCCGTCCCCGCGCCGCAGCCGGCCGTCTCGCCCCCGGCCGCGGCGGCCGCGCTACTGTCCAAGAAGGCGCTGCCGCCGTCGGACGCGACGTCGACCGCCAAGCGCAGGGCCGCCGCGAGGAGGAAGACGCTCTGCGACATCACCAACCTCAGCGAGCGCCTGCCGGCCGACGACGACGCGCCGGTGCCGGACGAGTCGGCGGCGGCGTGCCTGGCGGCGGGGGACCCGGCGCCGGCGAGCGCGGGCGGCGGGGATGAGGAGTTCGCGCTGCTAGTCAAGGTCAGATCGCCCTTCCGTGATCCCCCGTCTTCGTCCTGATGGTTTTCTTGCGTGTATGACATGGCTAATGTCGCTCTTCTTTTTTTTTCCTCTTTTATTACCGGGACAAACAGAGGAACGAGGAACTCGTGAGGCTCCTTGCTGAGAGAGAGTAAGTCTCTGCGTGCTCTGATCTGCCGAATTCGTATACTACCGGTCATGGTTCTTGTTCTTGGGCAGTGATCTTGGGGTGACCCCTTTTGGTCTGACTCCATTGGGTTTGGTTTGGGTTTGGGTGTATGTGCAGAGAGATGTTACAGTTGAGCGGGGGCAGAGATTCAGAAGCTGCGCGTTGCCAACTGGGAGCTTGCCCGGACCAATTCTCAGATGCTGGCGGTATGTTCCTCTGCTTCGTTCACCAGTTATCGGCAAGAAAGCTTAGTGTTCAGTTCTTGGTTGAAGTCTTTGCTACTATATAAGCATATTTGTACAATCCGTCCACAAGTTTTGCTGCCAAATTTGTACATTCTTCAATCAATAAGAACCGGTGCTCTATTAATCGTGTCTTGGTGAGTAACTGAGTATTGGAATACCTTTTTTTTTTTGCTTTCCCAATAGTCCATATTGAACATTTTTCTGTTGCATACTTTTATATAGACACACACACACACATGGTGGCAAAAGGAAAGGGGAAAAAAAATCTTAAACTAGAGATACACTATAGAAGAAACTTGAGCTAAGAGAGGATCTGAGAGACACTTTTATCCTACATGATTGCAGAAAAATATCACCCTTGAAGTCTTTCTTCCACTTGCTGAAATCTGATTGCTTTCCTGCAAAATTATTTGGGGAATGTGAAGGTGGGTGGATTGAAGTGGAATGTGCAAGCTAGATCTGTCTTTTACTGTTGCAGAACCTGTGCTTGTGGTTGATTGAATGGAGTAACTTTAGCTGTTCCTATGCTCCTTTGCAAAGTTGTGACGATGGTTACAGTTTGTGGGAGAAGCTTTCGTGCATCAGTTACAACTGTTGAGATAAAAGAGATCTGTGCACTATAACATAGTGAACTTGCCATGGATAGGGTCCTGTTGGAACATGGAACATGGAGTAGAAAGTGGGGAGATCAGAGCTCACTTGCAAATAGTATAGCAGAGACCAGATAAAACCTCACATTTACCTGATATATGTTAGACTTGTAATTGTGGCTTGGGTGCTAGATCTTAGTCTCCAGTCTTATCTTTGCACATTTATTTCATCTTCAATTATGTCTCCTTACACAAATTGGCTCAACAACCATATGTTTATGATGTTACACCAACTACCTTACTTTTGTGCTATATCATTACAGAGTAGTGTCAATGTGTGAGAGTCATTAGATTCAATATAGATTATGCTCACCTCCTGCTCATGCCACTTCACCACTTGAAACATCTATGTATACCAATGAATTACAGAATCTGGTGACCGTTCCTCGGTAATTTCCAGAAAATCTTATGATTGTTAGAACATATTTACAGAACACATCATAATCTGTTCAGTTGGAAATGTTGTGGCATTTATTGTAGTTTACTGTAGTTTAGCAAAATACACAAGCTTCTGTTACCACTTGGCAGAAATTTAACATAATTCTGATTAATAATTCCTGCCACTAGAAATTTGTAACATATCGATATTGTAGTACAAATTCTTAGTTAACCTATGTGGTCATGTGGTGGCGTCATTTTGCTTTCACCTGCATCTATTGTTTTTTGCTGGTGCCTTGATTCGCATCACCTGGTTCTTTTTATAGCCATGTTATATCTTGTGCCTATATGCTCATGTTTGAGGAACTTATTGAGGGGCTATTTACTTGAGTGCTATAATGTGGAGAAATAAGAATATGTGTTCCTAATGAAAACAAGTGTACCTGTAGATCTCCACCTGTATTCCTGATAATGCATGTCTTACAGTAGGTCATTTGATTGACCAATCAATGCTGCATCTATACTATGAATTTGGAGAGGACAAGGCAAGTTACTTCAGCTAAAAGATTTGCAGTATAACTTCTGCAGAAACCTTTCATGCAGAATAACTTTTGCAGAGGCATTTTAGTTTTGAAATAGTAACATTTGAATACATCTTCTTTTAGCTGCTTACCTTTTTGTAACAACAGACTGGAGTAGCTAAATATAGGCCTGCATTCTGTATAGGCTGCTTGCACAACCGTAGTCTGGAAGCAATCTTTGCTTGTCATGCGCATCTGATTATAGGTCTGCATTTGCATTGTGCCTAAGAAAGATCAGGAACCCTGATAGATATGATCGTAACACTTATTAGTAGTAGCCAGCTGATCGTAACCCTGATAGATATAACACTTCTCTGCTATTTCCTCTCGTAGTAGCATATACTTGTGGCTATTTTTTATTAAACTAAACTGAAATTCCAAGTGAACGTGTTCAAGTTATTTATTTAGATATTATTGAAAGTCCATATGTTGTAGAAGAGAACCATTATTGACCTTTGCATACGGCAGGAGCACAACTGAATTCTATTTTGTCGTGTTCTAAAAAAAGAGATGTTATACTTTGTTCATTTCAAATCAATGTCTGCTCCTGTATGTGTGCACTCTCAAAGTCATGAATATAGTATGTTCTAGTGTTTCATGCGTGTCTCGCCATTTCAGGAAGAGAAAGCTTGGATGGCGCAGCTGCTGTTCGTGGCATGCTTGTTCCTGGCTGTCAAGATGGAGACCTATGTTCCTCCATCTCTGGAAGCTATTATATCCTACAGAAAAGATCGTTGTTTCCTTAAAATTCCTTGCCATGTCGATGATGTTTGTCCATTTTTAGGTGTGCACTGCACACACTGCCCTGTTCTAGATATTGGGAGAGGACATTATCTATTTATATGAACTACTCCATGTTGCTGCTTAATGTTCTACATGATGTGATGTACCCACCAGCTGTTGTAATGAAATTTCGTGCCCCGTTCTAGATATTGTAGAAATTTCGTGCCCTGTTGTAATGAAATTTTCTTTTTTTTATAAAAATAAAACCCTTTGCCGACAGCCACGTCAGCTGTCGGCAACGTGCAAAGGGCCCGTCTCCTTTGCCGACAGGAATCAGGGGCTGTCGGCGAAGGTTTGCCGACAGCCACCACAGTGCTGTCGGCGAAGGAAACGGCAGCCGAGTTGACGGCGCTGTTCCTTCGCCGACAGAATCAGTGGCTGTCGGCAAAAGGACGCCGACCACGCCCTGATTCCTGTCGGCAAAAGCGGGTTTGCCGACAGGATTTTTGCCGACAGCGGTTTGCCGACAGCCCAGGCCAAATCCTGTCGGCAAACCCTTTGCCGACTGGATATAGGGCTTCCCCGACAGTTTTAAGCTGTCGGCAAACCCGCGGATTCCAGTAGTGGAGTAGGCTCGTTATCCTAACGAGCCAGATAGAGCCGAGCTGAGCTTGTTCGATATCTACCCCTAACTCCACCACGCACAATGACACATCATTTCATTTTTTTTCCGCCACGTAGAAATATCCTGCTATCCGAACTTGTATTGTTGTTGCCATTTCAGGAAAAAAAAAAGGATTAAAAAACTGGACGGTGCATGTATTTGTTGTGGAGTCTAATTCAATCTCTTTTTTTTCCTTCTGAAAGCAAAAAAAAAAAGGTGCACCCGCGGCTGTTGTATTTTATCTCGGCATCTAATTTTGGGCATTTCTAATGTGGCAAGAAAAAAAAAACAAAGAATCCTATTTGACGCAGATCAAAATCTGCTTCCTCTTATGGTCTCAAGATTGTTCTCAATTTTATTTTTACACTAAAGTGTGTGTTTGATAGGGATTCAGGTTCTCGTTGAAATATTTTGGATTTAGGATCCATTTGGTAGCAATCTAGATTCTCATATAAATGTTTTAGATGATGAAACGAAATTAAATTATGGAATTGTTTGGCTAGTAGACTAGATTTTGATTCCAAACAAAAATGTTTTTCACAAAAAATCCTATAAATGAAAATATGCTTTACAAATTCTAGAACTTTTTATGGGCAAAGAACAACTTATATACAATTTGTTTTAAATTGTTGCATTTAAAAAGTATTAACTAGAAAAAAAACAATCGCTAACACAGAGGCACCACTATTGAGAAGGTTTTCGCAGACGGTCTTTTTTTTTTTTTTTTTTTTTTTTTTTTTTTTTTTTTTTTTTTTTTTTTTTTTTGAAACAACTCACTTTGCATTACTCATCTGTTACAGCCGAATTGCTGGACACTAGAGCCTGAAGCTCAGGAGGTACATCATCCCAAACGTTTTGTGCACCGCTGGGCAAATTACAACCAAAGACAGCAAGTTTGTGCGCTACGCGATTACATAAGCGTGGACACACACTAATTATGCAACTAGTAAATTCTTGCGAAACAAGGAGCTTAATTTCAGTAATCAGGCAACTCATTGCTGATAAATGATAGTCGTCACCATCCACTCCTGCGTTCACCAAGGAAGCATCCGTCTCCAGCACCACCCGTGCAATACCCATCTCAGCTGCCCACTTCAGACCTGCAGCACAGCCCAGCAGTTCAGCATGGAAAGCTGACAGCAGATGATCTTGTTTTCCTGCTTCGGCTTGAATCACTGCTCCTTGATCATCCCTAATGACAAATCCCCACCCACCTTCACCATTGGAATCAAAAAAAGAGCCATCAGTTTATTTTCAGCACTCCACTGCATGGTTTCTCCCACTGCTTCGCCTGACGGGAATCCGACAATAGACTTCTTACAGGTTGTGGCTTCAGTGTATCAGCCATGTCAGCAGTAATGTACGCCACCTCCTGTGCTTGAAACAACCAGATTTCCGCGATGGGAAATCCACAGATTGAAGTGTAATATGACCATTTAAATCACATTACCCGGATTCCAGTTGAGTACCAAATCCATACAACGATTAAAAGAGAGTACATAGTACGGGATTACATTAATTTATTACATCGCCACACTGGCGGAAATTCATAAAACATAAAGCAACTGGAACAGCTTGGGGATGCGGAAGACTTTCAACTCCATCGACTCGAGCGTAGAAACGAAACCCTCAGTCAGAGTACTCGTCGGAGTAGTACGAACCATCCGAACTTGTGTGCCAAAGTATCAGTACGATATGTACTGGCCACTCTCACCCTATGCATTGCTTTGGTGGAATTGGATGCAATAAGGATATAATCAAAGAGACCTATATATGGGCTGTGGTTTCCTATGCAGCGTTGGTCAAGTTTTAATTATAACAAGTATATAATTATAATCATCAGGTTTAACATCATTCCCACACATCATCCCATATCCCACACCAATCCGCCATCATCTCAATCTCATCCTCACAGGGCGACTAAGGCCGACTCCCTCTCGGCCCGTCTCAGCGGTCCACGACCGGAAATCCATCCTCAAACCCAACACCATACCAGGGGGAGAAAAGAAGACTCATCTCTCTATCTAGTGAGACAGAACACAGGACAGGTCCATAGCCTACAAGTAGGCTTATGTATCGATCGATCAACCAGACACTCTGCAGAGGTTTTACTTCCCACAAGATCACCCTCATCGGCGAGCGCTCACCTAGGCGATACCAACTGCTTGCTATAATAGGACGATGCCACTCTACCTCTCAGCCCTGGAATACCCCAAGTCCCTCTGGAGTAACTGAAACTGTGAAGTCACGTCCTCGATCCTGAATAGGGGGCCATGATCGTCTCGGGAGGGTGTGAGTCCACCAATGCCCGTACCTCCCTACACAACTCGCCTAGTAGTAGTGGCACCGCGCTACCAAGTAGTCCAGTCATCTCCCCATCACAAGGAGCGTGCGGTCTGTAAAGGAGTCCCGAAGAAACTGAGTACTAGTAAGTCCTTAGGGATGGCCAAGCCGGGATGTCTCCATCAGGGTTACTGTTCGGGTGCCAACGCACCACGTGCCACCACAGCACTCTCTCCCTGAGCGGCCCACGACAAGCTCACACTCAGGGTTTCCCCGTCCACAGGTTTACCCGCCACAGGTAACTCGCACAGGGATGTCCAGTCCATCCCAGGGCATGACTCGCTCCACAAGCTCGTCGTATATCCCAGCTCAGTCGACACAACCCTCACCCCCACGCACCCAAGACTCACGCAGCACTCTTTCCCAGGGTTATCCATTGCGGCAACACGTGCCTTAATCCATATAAATAGTGGCTTCCACCACGCATCACATCAAAGATATAAAGCGTAGTAGAAGTAATAAACATCAGCAAATAATGAGTGTGCGTCTAGCCTATCAGCGGGTGAGCAGGAGTAAGGTTGCGTCAAGGTAGTGGCCAACAAGTATATTCTACCATGCAGTCCTAGCACAGGATAATTATAACAGGAATATAAAGCACTAGCAAGTCTAATCATTAGCCATGCGTAATAGGATCTACGGGGGTGGGTGAGATGTGGCACCTTCTGTGTAGTCGTCTCCAAGCTCCTCCTGGTACTCGCGATCCTCGTCAGACAGTTCCTCGCCCGACTCTGAAACGAGACATATTGGTCGCGTTAGCGACCCTATAGAGTTTACACAAAGAACAAATGAACTGCAAAAAGATCCAAATGCACACATAGAATGGCTCATGACATCGAGCTTGATTTTAGATGAATTTCCATATAAAGATCGTCATTTTTGGAGCTCGTATGAATTAGTTATGATTTTTTCCGAAGTTTATTCTATTTTCTGAAAAAGAAAAAGGGCTGGATTATTCCTGGTGTGACACGTGTCGGCTTCGGTCTCCCGTCAGTGGCACTTGTGGGTCCCCGCCGACGTGGCAAAAGGGTGACGTGGCGGCGATGTGGCGGCGACGTCGGATCGACCGGCCGGGGTCCACGCTGACGTCACTACTGACGTCAGCGTTGACCAGTCAACGCTGATCATGGGTCGGTAATGGGCCGTTATCGGGCCGATAATGGGCCGTTAGTGGGCCGGTGGGCCGGACCGGGCCGAGCTGGGCCCGCCACGTGTCATCGTGTGGTCGCGCCACGTCGTCGGCTTGAGGTCCATTGGGCTTTGCCTATGGGCTCAGTACAGCGGGACGGTTCATGGTGGACGCGGCTCTGCGAGTCCACAGGTCAGCGGCTGGGTCCATGTGAACCAGGTGCTTGCGGGGTGGTCCGGGATCCATGCGTCCACATAGCAGATGCTCCATGGGCGTGGGCGAGCGGACCCACCTGCAGTGGCATGGCGCATGTGCACCCCGTCCATCTTCCTTGCCATCGCTCCATTTTCTTCCTCCTCCGATTCTGGCCCACGGCGCGGACGTCTGCCGGCGGCGGAGTCGAGCACGGAGGGGCATCTAGGGGTCAGAGTCGCTGTTTAACGAGCTCATCTACATCGGGCAGTCAAGGCGGCTCAGTGGCGGCAACAGGGCGTCCCGGGTGGCCCACAGACGACATAGTTGCGACGGCGGCGGCTTCACCGCGATGGCGCACAGTGGCAACCCGAGCATGGTCCAGTCCGGGTTCAATTGGGGCCGCGGCTAGTCGATTTGGGTCACCTGGGAGCCATTTGGCTTGCCAACGACGATGTTTCTCCACGGCGGAGTCCGTATCGCACAGTGGTGCACGGCGGCGCTCCGACGGGGTCGCGGCGTGCGGCACGGGCATCGTGCAGGCGTCCAGGGCTTACCATCCACTTGGCTAAGTGCAGCGGTCCAGGGCGCATCTCATTGGTCCATTCTTGCCCAGCAAAGCGGTGGGCACGGCGCACATCGGTGATGATACGGCGGCGCTCCGCGGTTCGCCGGCGATGGCATGGTCCACCATCCACCGACATCCAGGGGCCCTTCCGGTTGGCTAGCACGCGCACAGAATGCACGGCGTTGAGGCGAATCCAGATCTAGGCCTTGGGGCGTCCATCCTTGGTTCATCGGTGCTGGAACGGCGACCTCGCGGCGGCAGGGTCTGGCCGCGGCGAGAGCATGGCGGTCTCACCTCCGCCGGCGCGCTAGGACGCCGGGGAGTCCAAGTGGCTAGGCTAGTCCCGTGTGTGCTCAGCGTGCGTGTCCAAGGAGTCGGCTGTGGCTCGGCCCATGCGCACAAGGGTGCCACGGCCACGTTCAGCCGGGCAAGGGTGAGAGGATGAGCGGCGGCGGCGAGATGGTGCTCACCGGCGTGTGACGAGTCAGAGAAAGCGCGGTTCGTCTTGGCGATGAGGCACACACGGTCGAGGGCGAGCTCGCGGTTCGGCTTGATGGCAACGGCTCCTCCTTGTTCCCGGTGAGGTACGGCGGCGACGGAGAACTCCGGCGGCGGCACCGGCTCTGCTTCTTCTCGTCCCCCGCCCTCTTCCTCCCGTCTCCCTTCCTCCCCCTTCTCTCCCTCGGTTCGGCTGCTGGTGGTGGACTTGCGGGGCCGCCAGCGCGGCGGCGGCGGAGGGGAAAACCTAGAGGGCCAAGGGCTTCAATATATAGGACGGCGGCGACATGGTTGGTGCGGTGAACGGCAATCGAGTGCTGCGGGTGATCAAGTGGCCAGGGAAGGCTCGACGGGTCGCTATTGCGCTTGGCTGGGTCCCATTTGGCAGCGAGGGAGGCCAATTCGACTTGGCGGCCAAGACAGCTGGCGACCAGCGCGCGGCAAGGCCATGTGCGGCGCGCGCGGGTGAAAAAGCGTCACGCCGTGGGTGTGTTGTGGCCAGGGTCGGTCGGTCGTTGGTCGGCCAAGTGGCGTGCGTCGCAGGCGTCGATGCGCAGCGCGTGCAGATCGGGCGGTGGGAGGAGCGGCGTGGTTTCCACGCCTCTCTGTCCCGGTCAAAGCAGAGGACAAGGAGGAGGGGAAAGGTATGACGGATGGGCTCCACTGGTCAGTGGCTCGGGGCGTTCTTTGGCGTGGAGCGGGGGAGGTCCGGCTGGTCGCGGTATTGGGCCGGCGCTAGCGGCTTGCTGGGCCTTGTGTGCCAGTCGGGCCAGGAGGAAAAGAGAGAGAGAGAAGAAAGGCTGGTGGGCTGGGCCGGTTTGGTGGCCGAGAAAAAGAAGAGGAGGAGGAATAAGTTGGTGGGCTGGGTTAGGTTAGTAGGCTGAAATGGCCTTAGGTTTTTCCTTTCCTATTTCCTTTCTTTTCCTTTTTCTGTTTTGGCTTTTGAGTATGGGTATGAGTGTATTTTCATGCCAAGTTTCATGTGATACTTGCATGGTGGTCTTAGGTGGTCATAGGCTAGTTTGGGAAATTATTCCCATCACATATTGCATATTTATTTGTCACATAAATAAATATGTGTGAAGTTGATTTATTTAATCAATACAAAAGAACCGAAGAAAATCCAAATCAAACATATGTAATTAATTTAGTATGATTGCTTGTAAGAAAAACTTAAACCTAAGTAAGGACCAAATTATAAAATGCGCATGCATCTAATGGGTTCATTTGGCAAGTTAACATGGTTTCACTACATGGCACTCAACATCACAAGGGTTTTTAAGAAAAAAAAATTTGTAGTTGGGAAATTTGGTGTTGGGAAAATTTCCAGGTTGTTACAGTCCTACCCCCTTATGAGAATCTCGTCCCCGAGATTTAATGCGTAACGTACCCATCATCAAAGAGGTAAGGATACTGAGCACGTAGGTCGGACTCCATTTCCCAAGTAGGGTGTGGTTGCTTCACTGAACCTTGCACATAGGAATGGAACTGCTGCGAGTTTCTTTGGTGTCCCAACCCAAAATTTTGGTGGGATGCTCCTTGTACTCGAGCATGCTTTGCAGGTCTAGTGCTTCTGGTGGGACTTCTTCCACATCTGGCAGCCTCAAGCACTTATGCAGTTGAGATACATGAAACACGGGGTGCACACTGGACAGCTCGGGTGGTAGCTCAATTCTGTAAGCAAGTGTCCCAATTCTCTTGATGACTCTGTAGGGGCCAATATACCTCGGTGCAAGCTTCCCTTTCACACGGAACCTGACGGAACCTCGAAGCGGGGATACTTTGAGGTATACTTGATCCCAACTTCGAACTCAAGTTCTCTACGTCTCTTGTCAGCGTAGCTCTTGTAACGGCTTTGAGCGATCCTCAGATTCTCTCTGACTTGAGCTATCCCTTCTTCAGCATCTTTGATCTTAGCAGGGCCAAAGAACTAGCGTTCACCAGGGTGTGACCACATGAGTGGGGTCTTGCAAGGTCTGCCATACAGAGCTTCAAAGGGTGACATCTGGATGCTTGCTTGATAACTGTTGTTGTAGGAGAACTCAGCAAAAGGCAGGCACTTCTCCCAATCATTACCAAAATTAGCGCGGAGCATGTCTTCTAGAATCTGATTGACTCTCTCGGTCTGTCCATCTGTCTGTGGATGATAGGCTGTGCTAAAGTCAAGCTGGGACCCAATGGCTTCATGAAGGGCTTTCCAGAATCGAGATAAAAATTGAGGTCCACGATCGGGCACGATACTAGAAGGGGCCCCATGGAGTTTCAGAATATGCTCCATGTATAGATCTGCTAGCTTCTCAGCTCCTGTGGTTGTCTTGACTGGTATGAAGTGGGCAACTTTGGTTAGTCGATCGACTATCACCCAAATGGAATCATTGCCTTTCTGGGAACGGGGTAAACCGGATATGAAATCCATGGTTATGCACTCCCATTTCCATTCAGGGACATCAAGAGGTTTTAGCAGACCTGCGGGCCTCTTGTGTTCAGCTTTGACTCTGTTGCAAGTGTCACATCGGGCCACATGCCCAAGCAATATCGTCTTCATGCCTTTCCACCGAAGTGCTTCCTCGGGTCTTGGTACATCTTAGAACCCCCGGGGTGAATCTTTGTACTTGGAGTTATGAGCTTCTGCCAGAATTTCTTCCCTTAGTGCAGGGTCAGAAGGTACACAGATTCTGTCCTTGAACCAGATGGTTCCCTGATCATCTTCTCGATGGTTGGTCTTGTACCCCAGCTTCATCAGGCCACGGAGGTAATCAATCTCAGCACACTCCTTCTGGGCTGTACGGATTTTATCGGTGAGGTTATACTCTACCCGTAGCTCATTCAGCAAGCCATGAGGTAGAATCTCAAGCTGGAAATCTTCAAGTTCACGTCTGAGCTCTGGAGGTACTGACTCTGTGATCAGAGCGTGGCAATAGCTTTTGCGGCTTAGAGCATCTGCGACTACGTTAGCTTTCCCCGGATGATAGTGAATCTCCAGGTCATAGTCTTTGATCAGCTCAAGCCATCTGCGTTGCCTCATGTTCAGGTCTTCTTGAGTGAAAAAGTACTTCAAGCTCTTGTGATCGGTGTAAATATCACACTTGTTGCCTATCAGGTAGTGTCTCCAGATCTTTAGAGCATGCACAACGGCAGCGAGCTCGAGATCATGGGTTGGATAGCGTTGCTCATGGTCTTTCAGCTGTCGGGAAGCATAGGCAATGACCTTCCCATCTTGCATCAATACACAGCCAAGTCCTTGACGGGATGCATCACAATAGACCACGAAGTCTTTGGTGATATCAGGCAGGGCTAGCACAGGTGTGGTAGTCAGCTTCTCTTTCATTGTTTGAAAGCTCTGTTCGCACTCGGGCGTCCATTCAAACTCCTTGGTCTTCTTCAGGAGGTTGGTCATTGGGCGAGCTATCTTGGAGAAGTTCTCAATGAATCGGCGATAATATCCAGCCAATCCCAAGAAACTCCTGACTTCAGTTACACTGCGGGGTTGCTCCCACTCTTTCACAGCTTCGATCTTGGCGGGGTCTACAGCAACACCATCAGCAGAGAGTACATGGCCTAGAAAGGCGACTTCTTCGAGCCAGAACTCACATTTGCTGAATTTGGCGTACAATTGGTGTTGACTCAACCTCTCAAGTACTGTTCTCAAATGTTGTTCGTGCTCTTCTGCGGTCTTGGAGTATATGAGGATATCATCAATGAACACCACCACAAAGTGATCTAATTCCTCCATGAATACCTTGTTCATCATGTTCATGAAGTAGGCTGGGGCATTCGTGAGTCCGAAGGACACAACGGTGAATTCATACTGCCCATACCTTGTAACAAAAGCAGTCTTAGGAATGTCTTCTTCCTTGATCTTCATCTGGTGATAGCCTGATCTGAGATCAATCTTGGAGAAGTATTTGGCTCCACGGAGTTGATCTAGCAGGTCATCAATTCTTGGCGAGAGGATACTTGTTCTTGATTGTCACGGCATTCAAGCTTCGTAATCAATGCACATCCTCATAGAGCCATCTTTCTTCTTAACAAACAGGACAGGAGATCCCCAGGGTGAGGCACTAGGCCGAATGTACCCTTTTTCGGTGAGCTCCTTCAACTGTTTCTTAAGCTCTTCCAGTTCGTCTACCGACATGCGATACGGTCGCTTAGCAATTGGACCAGTACCCGGCAAGAGGTCGATCACGAACTCCACATCTCTGTCTAGAGGCATGCCTGGCAGTTCTTCTGGAAATACATCGGGGTAATCCCTGACCACTGGCACATCATCAACTGTCTTGGCTTCTGTCTGTGATTCTGCCTGGGCTTTTAGGGCACATAGGAGAGAGGTAGTCCTTTCTGTCTGGGGTTCACATCGGACAGCTTGTCCACTAGGGTGTACTAACTGGATGTATCTAGGGGAGTAGGATATTACACTACGGTGTTTGGTTAGCCAGTCCATTCCTAGGATGACATCTAGGTTTGTGGAGGGTAGCAGGGTAAGGTTGGCTTCGAAGACAAGACCCTCAATTGTGAGACTCACTCCCTTACAGACTTGGGTGCTCTTAAGATCTCCCATAGGTGAGCTAGTGCTAATAGGCATTAGGCGAGGAGTTACAGGTATATTATGCTCACGTGCAAACTTAGATGATATGTAAGAACATGTAGCTCCTGAATGAAAAAGTACTGATGCCTTAATGCCATTAACTAAAAACATACCGTGGACGACGTCAGGGGCAGCCTGGGCATCCTCAGCGTTGAGGTGAGTCAGGCGTCCACGAGTGGCAGAACCCCGGTACTGCGTCTTCTGCGTCCCAGGTGTAGCGTTGTTGTTGTTGGGGCACTCAGCAACCTTGTGGCCGGGTTTCCCACAACCAAAGCATGTGGGACCGCCTGTGGGGGTTGGTACGGAGGACTTCCAGTTGCCAGTGCTTGGTGCGGAGCGGTTCTGCATGGGACGGTCGTACGAGGTACGGGAGCGGTCCCTGCTGTCTCTGTTGTCCCTGTTGTAGTGGTCAGAGCGAGAGCGGTGAGTGTAGTGTGATCCTCCCCTCCTGCTTGAACCAGGGGCTGCATCCTTGACATAGCGGGAGCGGCCAGTCGAGGGTGCATCCCGGCGAGACTTCTTGCGGTCTGAGTCACGATGCGAGCCTTCAAACCTGCGCTTCTTTCCCCTGTGCTCTTCTCCAGCTTTAGCACGGTCTTTCTCGATCTGAATGCAGCGATCGATCAGTTCACGCAGGGTGTAGCACTTGATACCTGCCAGGAGAACCTTGATGCGAGAGTTCAACCCCTTCCTGTATATGCGAATCTTCTCCTTCTCCGAGGCCATAATCTCAGGAGGTGCGTAGCGCAGCAGGTTGGTAAAACGAGTGGTGTACTCGTTGACCCTGTCACTCCCCATCCTGATCTCACGGAGCTCATCAGCTTTGGCTTCCAGGACTCCCTCGAGAACGTGGAACTCCATGAATTCTTCCACAAACTCATCCCAAGAGATGTTGGCGGGGTCTTCATGCACGGCACAGTAACTGTCCCACCAGGAGCGTGCTGCCTCGACGAGCTGGTGGGTAGCGAGGACGACGCACTCTTCATCTGTGCAGGTAGTTGCGTCAAGCTTTTTCTCCATTTCCTTAAGCCAATCATCAGCCGCAAGCGCGTTGTCATCAGTGCCGTCGAAGGTAGGTGGCCTCAGCTTGATAAATCCTTCCAGCTTCCTCGAAAGTCATCATGGTGACCTCCATAGCGACGGTTTGCTCCTCGGCAATGGCGCCGTAAGCCGAGTCCGCCGAGCCATCACCTCAGCCAAGGTTGGTAGCGGCGGAGGTGGTGGCGGATGCGGCGGTGGATTCGGCGGCGGGTACGGTGGTGGATTCGGCGGCGGATTCGGCGGCGGGTTCCCATTGGCTCCATCAGGGACACCCCCACCATTGAGAACGGCGGCAGGTAGAGTCTGCTCGCAGTAGTCGTCGCCACCCAAGTTGAGGTTGCATCCTCCACCGTGCCCACGGCCACGTCCACGCCCACGTCCACGGCCACGGCCACGGGCACCACGTCCTAGGTTAGGCACAGGGGACGGTGCACGATTGTTCAGACGAGCGGAACAACGAGTCGACATCTGTGACATGAGGCCATAAGGGTTTACTACTTATGTAATAAGCTATAAATAGTTCAATAAGATTAGATGATTTCAGCGATTTAAGAAAAAACATTTATTCTATCCAACACTCATACAAAGAAGCGATAAGATCCATAAAAATGCGATAAAAATCCAATCACTCATTACATGGGTTGTAATTTATAATATATAATAGGATTCTCTAGCAGCTATGCTAGATGAATGTGAAGATCGTACTACGCATAAATATCTCATGGGGGTACATCATGGGTAGTACATCTGGACTCATAGATAGCATCTAACTGACTCATGTCGTGGCCACACAGCGTCCACACTACTCTGACATCATGGATAGCACCTACCTAGTCTCTGGGTCTAACTCACATCGTGGCCACACAGGGTCCGCACCACTCAACACCTACTCTTGGTTGTAGACCGCTGACGGGATACGCTCATCGTAGGCTTCTATCTCGTCGTTGGTCTTGTACAAGCGCAAGGCGTAGCTATATGCCTCAGCTTGCTCTTCAGTGTTCTGGACATCCTTAGCTGGAGGGCAGGCGTTGAGGTTTAGAGTTGTGGTGCCTAACTTGAATGTCTCCTTGCGGGGCTTCTTGCGCAAGTGTGGAGGGAGAGCTTCTTGTATTTCTTCGATCTCCCGGAGTCGCCTTCGGTCAGACGTCTTCCAAGCCACCATTGCTCTTATCAACTTCTCTCTGTTGTACTCAGTGTCTCTGACACTGTTGATGAGGTGGCCTTGGTTCCTCCTTGCCCTGACTCTCATGTCCTTGAGCTCTTCTTCCAAGACTTGGACTCGATCCTAGAGGGTTTGCATCTTCACTCCATAGCTTCTTGCCTGTTCTTGTTCTCTAGCTAAGGCTGCACTCCTCTCCCTGAGGTCCCTCTGTAGTCCCAAGACTCTGCAGTCTAGGTAGTAGTTGCCATTGCCAATGTCTACCGTCTTGTACTGCAGGTCGGCTATCTCAGCCTTGTGGTTCTTCTCACGACGTTCCATCACTTGGAGTAGGTCTTGGGTCACCTTCTGTTGTTTGTGGTAGTTCTGGACTTCCTCCTTGAGCTGCTCCTGCAAGTCCATCACGATGCCTCGATCGTGACGACGCTTCTCCTCTAGCTTGTCAATGTACTTTTCTTGCTCGAGTAGGTGGTATGCAGAGGTGCGAAGGCAAGGGTCATCTTCAGCTTGGACGAGCTCACTGATCTTGAAGATCTGTCCCAAGGGGGTGAGGTTGGGGTCTCGAGCTTGAGGTAGCAGGCGAAACTCAGTTGTCTTCAAGTGTGCATGAGCATCTCTCATCACTGTGCGGAGGGCAAGCAGGGTGACCGATTGAATTCCTTCCTCAACTGAGTCCTCGATAGTCATCTTTGTGAAGGCGGGGATAGAGGGTAGTGTCGTACTAGCGGGAACCTCCAGGTGGGTGACAACGTACCCCTCGATCCCACCCTGCTGGTCGGGCTTCCCTGTGCAAGTGTACTTTAGCTGCTCCACGGGCACTCCTAGGGCTGTGAGGACCTGACGAAGAGGTGTCGCAAAGCCACTGAACAGCTCTCCGACAAAGGTAAGCCTGGCGGTCTCAGGGGCAGGTAGTGGTTGAAGAGGCGGGAACTCCGTGAACATCGACATCTGCACGTTTGCATGGGAAAATTTGGTCAGCAAGTCAGTAATAATAGAGAAGCCTTGCATAAAAAGTAATGCAGGGTCGGTATATAACCGAAAGAAAGAGCTGGCTTTTCCTGTTCTAACGTCCATTTCTACGGGCTTCGTCCTAAGGTCAAGTAGAGAGCTGATACCAACTGAAACAACATGATTTCCGCGATGGGAAATCCACAGATTGAAGTGTAATATGACCATTTAAATCACATTACCCGGATTCCAGTTGAGTACCAAATCCATACAACGATTAAAAGAGAGTACATAGTACGGGATTACATTAATTTATTACATCACCACACTGGCGGAAATTCATAAAACATAAAGCAAGCGGAACAGCTTGGGGATGCGGAAGACTTTCAACTCCATCGACTCGAGCGTAGAAACGAAACCCTCGTCAGTACTCGTCGGAGTAGTACGAACCATCCGAACCTGTGTGCCAAAGTATCAGTACAATATGTACTGGCCACTCTCACCCTATGCATTGCTTTGGTGGAATTGGATGCAATAAGGATATAATCAAAGAGACCTATATATGGGCTGTGGTTTCCTATGCAGCGTTGGTCAAGTTTTAATTATAACAAGTATATAATTATAATCATCAGGTTTAACATCATTCCCACACATCATCCCATATCCCACACCAATCCATCATCATCTCAATCTCATCCTCATAGGGCGACTAAGGCCGACTCCCTCTCGGCCCGTCTCAGCGGTCCACGACCGGAAATCCATCCTCAAACCCAACCCCATACCAGGGGGAGAAAAGAAGACTCATCTCTCTATCTAGTGAGACAGAACACAGGACAGGTCCATAGCCTACAAGTAGGCTTATGTATCGATCGATCAACCAGACACTCTGCAGAGGTTTTACTTCCCACAAGATCACCCTCATCGGCGAGCGCTCACCTAGGCGATACCGACTGCTTGCTATAATAGGACGATGCCACTCTACCTCTCAGCCCTGGAATACCCCAAGTCCCTCTGGAGTAACTGAAACTGTGAAGTCACATCCTCGATCCCGAATAGGGGGCCATGATCGTCTCGGGAGGGTGTGAGTCCACCAATGCCCGTACCTCCCTACACAACTCGCCTAGTAGTAGTGGCACCGCGCTACCAAGTTGTCCAGTCGTCTCCCCATCACAAGGAGCGTGCGGTCTGTAAAGGAGTCCCGAAGAAACTGAGTACTAGTAAGTCCTTAGGGATGGCCAAGCCGGGATGTCTCCATCAGGGTTACTGTTCGGGTGCCAACGCACCACGTGCCACCACAGCACTCTCTCCCTGAGCGGCCCACGACAAGCTCACACTCAGGGTTTCCCCGTCCACAGGTTTACCCGCCACAGGTAACTCGCACAGGAATGTCCAGTCCATCCCAAGGCATGACTCGCTCCACAAGCTCGTCGTATATCCCGGCTCAGTCGACACAACCCTCACCCCCACGCACCCAAGACTCACGCAGCACTCTTTCCCAGGGTTATCCATTGCGGCACCACGTGCCTTAGTCCATATAAATAGTGGTTTCCACCACGCATCACATCAAAGATATAAAGCGTAGTAGAAGTAATAAACATCAGCAAATAATGAGTGTGCGTCTAGCCTATCAGCGGGTGAGCAGGAGTAAGGTTGCGTCAAGGTAGTGGCCAACAAGTATATTCTACCATGCAGTCCTAGCACAGGATAATTATAACAGGAATATAAAGCACTAGCAAGTCTAATCATTAGCCATGCGTAATAGGATCTACGGGGGTGGGTGAGATGTGGCACCTTCTGTGTAGTCGTCTCCGAGCTCCTCCTGGTACTCGCGATCCTCGTCAGACAGTTCCTCGCCCGACTCTGAAACGAGACATATTGGTCGCGTTAGCGACCCTATAGAGTTTACACAAAGAACAAATGAACTGCAAAAAGATCCAAATGCACACATAGAATGGCTCATGACATCGGGCTCGATTTTAGATGAATTTCCATATAAAGATCGTCATTTTTGGAGCTCGTATGAATTAGTTATGATTTTCCGAAGTTTATTCTATTTTCTGAAAAAGAAAAAGGGCTGGATTATTCCTGGTGTGACACGTGTCAGCTTCTGGTCTCGTCCAGGTGGCACTGTGGGTCCCCGCTGACGTGGCAAAAGGGTGACGTGGCAGCTGATGTGGCGGCTGACGTCAGCACTGACCAGCGGGGTCCATGCTGACGTCAGCGTTGACCAGTCAACGCTCATCATGGGCCGGTAATGGGCCGTTATCGGGCCGGTAATGGGCCGTTAGTGGGCCGGTGGGCCGGACCAGGCCGGGGCGGGCCCGCCACGTGTCATCGTGTGGTCGCGCCACGTCGTCGGCTTGAGGTCCATTGGGCTTTGCCTATGGGCTCAGTACAGCGGGACGGTTCATGGTGGACGCGGCTCTGCGGGTCCACAGGTCAGCGGCTGGGTCCATGTGAACCAAGTGCTTGCAGGGTGGTCCGGGATCCATGCGTCCACATAGCAGGTGCTCCGTGGGCGTGGGCGAGCGGACCCACCTGCAGTGGCATGGCGCATATGCACCCCGTCCATCTTCCTTGCCTCCGCTCCATTTTCTTCCTCCTCCGATTCTGGCCCGCGGCGCGGATGTCTGCCGGCGGTGGAGTCGAGCACGGAGGGGCATCTAGGGGTCAGAGTCGCTGTTTAATGAGCTCATCTGCATCGGGCAGTCAAGGCGGCTCAGTGGCGGCAACAGGGCGTCCCGGGTGGCCCACAGACGGCATAGTTGCGACGGCGGCGGCTTCACCGCGACGGCGCACAGTGGCAACCCGAGCATGGTCCTGTCCGGGTTCAATTGGGGCCGCGGCTAGTCGATTTGGGTCACCTGGGAGCCATTTGGCTTGCCGACGACGACGTTTCTCCACGGCGGAGTCCGTATCGCACAGTGGTGCACGGCGGCGCTCCGACGGGGTCGTGGCGTGCGGCACGGGCATCGTGCAGGCGTTCAGGGCTTACCATCCACTTGGCTAAGTGCAGCGGTCCAGGGCGCATCTCATTGGTCCATTCTTGCCCAGCAAAGCGGTGGGTACGGCGCACATCGGTGACGATACGGCGGCGCTCCGCGGTTCGCCGGCGATGGCATGGTCCACCATCCACGGACATCCAGGGGGCCTTCCGGTTGGCTAGCACGCGCACAGAGTGCACGGCGTTGAGGCGAATCCAGATCTAGGCCTTGGGGCGTCCATCCTTGGTTCATCGGTGCCGGAACGGAGACCTCGCAGCGGCAGGGTCTGGCCGTGGCGAGAGCATGGCGGTCTCACCTCCACCGGCGCGCTAGGACGCCGGGGAGTCCAAGTGGCTAGGCTAGTCCCGTGTGTGCTCAGCGTGCATGTCCAAGGAGCCGGCTGTGGCTCGGCCCATGCGCACAAGGGCGCCACGGCCACGTTCAGCAGGGCAAGGGTGAGAGGATGAGCGGCGGCGGCGAGATGGTGCTCACCGGTGTGTGACGAGTCAGAGAAAGCGCGGTTCGTCTTGGCGATGAGGCACACGCGGTCGAGGGCGAGCTCGCGGTTCGGCTTGATGGCAACGGCTCCTTCTTGTTCCCGGCGAGGTACGGCGGCGACGGAGAACTCCGGCGGCGGCACCGGCTCTGCTTCTTCTCGTCCCCCGCCCTCTTCCTCCCTTCTCCCTTCCTCCCCCTTCTCTCCCTCGGTTCGGCTGCTGGTGGTGGACTGGCGGGGCCGCCAGCGCGGCGGCGGCGGAGGGGAAAACCTAGAGGGCCAAGGGCTTCAATATATAGGATGGCGGCAACATGGTTGGTGCGGTGAACGGCGATCGAGTGCTGCGGGTGATCAAGTGGCCAGGGAAGGCTCGACGGGTCGCTATCGCGCTTGGCTGGGTCCCATTTGGCAGCGAGGGAGGCCAATTCGACTTGGCGGCCAAGGCAGCTGGCGACCAGCGCGCGGCAAGGCCATGTGCGGCGCGCGCGCGGGTGAAAAAGCGTCACGCCGTGGGTGTGTTGTGGCCAGGGTCGGTCGGTCGTTGGTCGGCCAAGTGGCGTGCGTCGCAGGCGTCGATGCGCAGCGCGTGCAGATCGGGCGGTGGGAGGAGCGGCGTGGTTTCCATGCCTCTCTGTCCCGGTCAAAGCAGAGGACAAGGACGAGGGGAAAGGTATGACGGATGGGCTCCACTGGTCAGTGGCTCGGGGCGTTCTTTGCCGTGGAGCGGGGGAGGTCCGGCTGGTCGCGGTATTGGGCCGGCGCTAGCGGCTTGCTGGGCCTTGTGTGCCAGTCGGGCCAGGAGGAAAAGAGAGAGAGAAAAGAAAGGCTGGTGGGCTGGGCCGGTTTGGCGGCCGAAAAAAAGAAGAGGAGGAGGAATAAGTTGGTGGGCTGGGTTAGGTTAGTAGGCCGAAATGGCTTTAGGTTTTTCCTTTCCTATTTCCTTTCTTTTCCTTTTTCTGTTTTGGCTTTTGAGTATGGGTATGAGTGTATTTTCATGCCAAGTTTCATGTGATACTTGCATGGTGGTCTTAGGTGGTCATAGGCTAGTTTGGGAAATTATTCCCATCACATATTGCATATTTATTTGTCACATAAATAAATATGTGTGAAGTTGATTTATTTAATCAATACAAAAGAACCAAAGAAAATCCAAATCAAACATATGTAATTAATTTAGTATGATTGCTTGTAAGAAAAACTTAAACCTAAGTAAGGACCAAATTATAAAATGCGCATGCATCTAATGGGTTCATTTGGCAAGTTAACATGGTTTCACTACATGGCACTCAACATCACAAGGGTTTTTAAGAAAAAAAATTTTGTAGTTGGGAAATTTGGTGTTGGGAAAATTTCCGGGTTGTTACAGTGCTGTTCTTCGCTACCTTCTTCTCTCTTTTTATTCCTTTCATCCCACCATATCCACAGTAGAAACACCACGATTAGCTGCTTTGAGTGTTCCAGTTTGAGAACCTTTTCCATCATCGCCTTTGCCAACTCTGCTTCAGCAAGACTACACCTGATATCTTCCATATTCAGTTCACGCCAAACAGGTTTCACCTCCTTGCATTTCAGTAAAAGATGTCCCCCGTCATCATCTAATCTACCACACAAGCAACATCCTGTATCATCACTCTAGAAGACAAGCCATTATACTCAAATTGGATTTTGAAAAGGCATTTGACACTATCGAACAAGCCACCATACTGCAGATGTTGCAACAATTTGGATTTCTAGGAAAATGGATTACATGGATTGGTGCCATCCTTTCTTCTGGTTCTTCTGCGGTCCTACTCAATGGTGTACCCGGAAAATTTTTTAAATGCAAAAGGGGTGTACGGCAAGGAGATCCATTGTCTCCTTTACTGTTTGTTATTGCTGCGGAATTGTTGCAAGTGCTGATCAATCGAGCAGCAAGTCAAGGGCTTTTGAGAGCCCCAATCCCACATGATGATGATGAATTTCCATTAGTCCAATACGCAGATGATACTCTTCTCATTCTCCAAGCAGATGCAAATCAGCTGTTCTTTTTGAAAGCCCTCCTCAGTAGCTATGAAACTGTATCGGGGCTTAGAGTTAACTTCAGGAAATCACAAATGATGCCTATTAATGTGACACTAGAAAAGATGCAGCACTTAGCCAACACATTTGGCTGTCAAATTGGCTCACTCCCTTTCACATACCTTGGCCTTCCAATGGGTACCACTAAACCTAGGATTGATGATTTGTCCCCGATCATGGACAGAGTGGAACTTAGGCTATCTGCATGTTCCACATGGCTATCATATTCAGGGAGATTGCAGATGCTTAATTCAGCAATCACGCCAGTTGTCACCTACACACTTTGTACCATCAAAGTTCCAAAAGGATTCATTGAAAATATTGACCGTGCTCGTAAGCAGTGTATGTGGAGAGGAAGTGATGATACAGCAAAAGGCGGTAATTTGGTGGCATGGCCAACTGTCATACAGCCCAAAGAAAAGGGAGGAGTTGGTGTCATTAATCTGAGGCTACAGAACGATGCTTTGCTGATAAAACAACTTCACAAATTTTATAACAAAGTGGATGCGCCCTGGGTCAAAGTAGTTTGGAACAAATATTGTGAGGGTAAAGTTCCACATGAATGTAGAGTGAATGTAGAGAACTTGGGTCATTCTGGTGGCGAGACGTCATGCGCCTCAATGTCATCTATCGACGAATTGCAAGGAGCACACTTGGAGATGGCTCCACGGTATCTTTCTGGAATGACTTATGGCCCAGCTCAGTGCTTTCAGTAGAGTTCCACTCCTTTGCGAAGAGCAACTCCATTTCAGTACAGAACCTCATGTTGGAGCAAGACCTGAACGACATCTTTATTTTGCCTCTGTCAATTGAAGCTCATGAAGAATTGCTGCTCCTTCAAAGCCACCTAGCGGAGACTGATTATGATGAGAGTGTTGCTGACTCTTGGGCGCCAATATGGGGACCCCAGTACTCATCCAGACGCTTGTATACTCATGTGTTCAGTGGAGTGGAAGCACATCCATTCTACAAAATACTCTAGAAATCAAGATGCACCCCTAGGATCAAGTTCTTCGCCTGGTTGATTTTAGTGGACAGATTAAACACCAAGACCATGCTTCGAAGGCGACATATTAACATCCAAGCTGATGCTCTCTGTATCATGTGTGACACTGGCTTGGAAGAGGAAATCGACCACCTGTTCTTCCAATGTCCGTCTGCTGTTCAGTGCTTGAACTCCATCAATTTCTCTTGGGATGTTAATTTACCTTTATTGGAGCGCTAAATCATGGCAAGCAATGCACAGAACCTGTCTTTCTTTACGAAAGCTACTCTCATTGCAGCTTGTTAGCTCTGGAAACTTCGCAACGACAAGGTTTTCCAAAGAAGAAACCCCTCTCAAGCTATTTGGTTTGTAAATTTTAAAAATCAATGTAACCTGCAGTCAGTTAGATTTAAGGAAGATCTCAGATCATCCTTCTGCTCTTGGTTAGATGCTTTTGGTTAAGTAAGGTTTGTAAACTCCTTGATCTCCCTGTTTTAATTTAAATACAAAATCATACTGTGGGGATCTCCCCCACAGTCTTTTGCGTCAAAAAAAAAAAAAAAAATCCTGTATCAAGCTTCATCCCTCTCTTTTGCAAAACTCTTCAAACAGCAAGTGTATTGTGGCTTAATCTCCACAAAAAGTGCTTGATTTTCGGAGGACAGTCTATGCTCCAGATTTTCTTCCAAAATCATCTTTTCCTTGACTGGTTTCAGCACTCCCCGGCCTTCCTTGCTGTGCTTCCCTTGCCATAACAGATTGGTGCACCTTATATGCTGAACGGACCGAGAACCGGCCTTCGCTATCAAAGTGCCAACCCACAATATCATCCATCTCCACGTGCAGTGGCAGCGAGCAAATTAATTTAACATACTCCTCCCAAATGGGACAAAAGTGGGACATCCCACTGTTCTGAGATAGGATCAATGAGCTCATCTACTCTTTGAATTAAATTCCGCCCTTTCGGAGTAATAGGTTTCCTTGTCATATCCCTCAGCAGCCATGGATCATTCCAGATATTAATGTGCTGACCATTACCCGCTCTCCAGATGACACCTTCTTTCAACAACTCCACTCCTTGCATAATACTTCTCCACGTGTATGAACATCCCTCTTTAATTTTTGCCTCTAGCAGACTGCAATTCGGAAAAATACTTTGCCTTCAATATATTCTTGCACAAAGTGAGCTGGGATTATGAATCAATCTCCATCTTGGCTTAACAAAGGCGGGCAGAGCGTATGTCATCGTCAGGGCTTCTGCGTTCATCGCCCTTTATGGGGGCGGCGGGCGTCTGGCTGCCTTCGTTAGGGAGGTCGTTAATATATTAATTAATAGAGGCGGCCCTATTTAAGGCGCACGCCTCCGTTCATGCGTTTACAGATTCCTAAACCTTACTAAATGAACCATACTAAATGAAAACCATTTGTTTTTGTACCCTAAGTGGCTTTGATGATTGTTTTATTGATATTGTACCACGTCGAGGAGTAAATCAGACTAAGTTGAAAGTTTAAAGAGGTAAACTGTACTAGCAATATTTTTATAAAAAATATCAAAAAATTCATAAAATAAAATTTCCAAAATTTATCTATAATTGGTCAAACTTAATATACTAAAATAAGACTGCTAAAATTGGATTCTTTCTAGTAGTGAGGGAGTATATGCTTATGAAATTTTGCCAAATATTTAGGATTATGTATTTAGTATAAATCCATATTCTCGTAGAAATATTTTGGATTCAGCTCATGAAATATTTCTGGGATGAATCAGAATCACTTTACGAGGTCACTTGGTGAGTGGATTCAAAAAATATTTATCATAAAAGTAAACATGCTTAAAAATCAGAACTTTTGAAATACAATCCATTTTAAATTGTTGCACTTAAAAAGATTAACTAAAAACTACAACGTGGGGAGATAGAAGTAGAATCATTCTAAAACCATGTTCACTAGTAAAGAACAGACTTTTGGTTTTAGGGGGTTTAATCCCGACCATTTTTGGACCCGGGACTAAAGAAAAGGATTAGTCTGGTCGGTGGCTCCAACCGGAACTAGAATCCCCTCGGCGCAACGGCTAGCGCAGCAGGCTTTTGCAGCAAGGGAGATTTAGTGCCGGTTTGTCGCTCAAACCGGGACTAAAGGTCCGGCCGGTCTTTTATCCCGGTTTGTAGTCACAACCAGGACTAGATCTTGGGCCTTTAGTCCCGGTGGGCTTTATCACCTGGGACTCAAATGTCCCCACTATAAATAGCCGCTTCTTACTGTCTCCCCCACTGGAGACACTCCATATCTTTTGGTCTTTATTATTTGTGCGCGTGTGTTCATCCGTGTTCTTGCTTTGGGGAGCAAGTTCTTCCTCTCTGCACCGTCGGCTTAATCTTCAATCTTCTAAAGGTTAGCAACTTCATCTTCTGATCTTTCAATGGTAAATAATGTAGATCATTCCATGGTTTAGTAATAAACATAGAAATATTTGGTTTTTTAGATTAGGAATAAGAACGGTGGATTTATTTTTATTTATTGTACATTATTTCTACATGAATGTGTGTATCTTGACACATTTTATACTCTAATATATATTTACATATGATTTTTGCACTAATATACATCATTTCTCTAATATTCATCTTTATTTAGGTTACATCAAGTTCTTGCTCTTTTATATATTTCTCTAATATATTTATCATATATATGTGTGTATCTTGACACATTTAATATATGTTTCTCTAATATGTTGCATGGTATATTTATAATATAGGGTGTTCTCTATACTTTTATGGAAGTATTTCTCAGTTTTTTAGGTATGATGAATGGCGGCGGACTTCCCACTCCACAGGCCCTAGGTTTTTACCCTAGCGATCTGCCATTCGCGCCATCGCCAGATAGGGCCATTCCACGTTTCCCAGATCCTTATATAGTATGGAATATTTTTTATTTTTACATGCTAGTTAAATAATATGATATATATTCATTCATAATATGATTGTTGCATATGTCACAGACTATATCTCCTGTAGAGTGGCTGGAATCGGCACTATGGGTGCTTGGGGTGTCAGGCATCTTTGAGCATGCGACCAGTGAGGTCGTGAATGACCAAGGTGATGAGTTATGGATGTGTAATATCACCTTCAACATCCCTATTAGTACGATCCAGAAGTACAGCAAGGCATCGTGCAGAGGGGACGTCAGTATCCGACACAGAGAGACACCCAGTTCAATACCGTGCTGCATAGACTATTAAGCGTATTGGCTACTTTATGTCTGATTTTTCGTACTTGAAGATACAAGCTTTACGTGAGCGCCATCTGGATACTCCGCAAGTAAGCAAAAGGATGGCGAGACATAACCAAATGGATGTGGTAAGTCATGTTTATTTATTGTTATGATTATATGATTGCTTTCTGATACTTTTTTGTTTGTACGCTTGCAGAATTTGCTCCATGATTTTACCTATGCTGTAGATGGCATGCAGGATATTCTTTCGCAAGATCTTCAACAACTGGGATACGACGTGGACCGAGTGTACCACACATGGAATTCAGTATTGCCTGAAATTTACTTCAAACGCCTTGAATGGTCCGACAGTACCATGTGTTAGTCGCCATGATGCAACAGAGAGTGTGTTAGTCAGGGCCTTGTATTAGATAGACACTGAATGCGGTTACACAATTCGAGACATACGCTACTGGCAGTGGAAACAGATTAGAGTTGTGTCTGGTTTGTAAGGTTTATGTTTAAATTAGGTCTAGTTGTATGCTTTCATGTAATAACTTGTTCAATCATACTGTGATGTTTCATTAGGTTTATTTATATGGTTTATGTTTGTGTGGGTTCATGTTTATTTCTCATGTATATCGGTGCCGTATGCTTTTGAATAGATATTTTTCCTCATATCGCTATGCCTAAGGGCCTGTTCGGATCCCACCTTCTTAAATTAGTCATTTGAAATCATCTTGTTAAGGAAAAACATATTTCAATCATCTTGTTAAGGTGGAAAACGAAAATGCCAGGAGGCAGCGGTTTTGGCGCATGTCAAAACTGCGCTTTAGTCCCGGCTTGGGCCACCAACCGGGACTAAACATCCATCAATCCCGGTTGGACGCCCAATATAGGCTATTCGGCTTTTCTTCGTCCTCCTCCCTGCCACCGCCACCCCTCGTCTAGGACCCGTGGCGGCGCTTCGACGTCGCCCTCGGCTCCCGCGCTCGCGGCGCGCCCTCGCCTTTGCCCTCTTCGTCGTCTCCGATGCATGCACGACGTCGACGGCGCCCTCACACCCGTCCTTGGTCGTCCCCGTCCCTGTCTTCGTCTAGGACCCGCGGCGGCGCCCTCGGCCTCACCCTCGGCTCTAGCGCGCTCGCGGTGGCACCCTCGCCCTCGCCCTCTTCCTCGTCTCCGGCGCGTGTGCGACGTCGTCGCGCCGCCGTCGTCTCGGTGCCCTCACGCCCTCGACTCCGGTGGCCGGCTACGACCTCGCACTCACCCACGACCGACTCCGTCCGGCCACATCCTCGACTCGGCCGCCCGCACCCTCATCTCCAGCCACGCCCTCGACTCCGGCCGCCCGCGCCTCGTCTCCGGCCACGCCCTCGACTCCGTCCGACCACGCCCTTGACTCCGGCCATCCGCGCCCTCGTCTCGGGCCACGCCCTCGACTCCACCCGTCCTGCCATGCCCTGGGTTTGCTCCCTGCAATTTCTCTTCTATGAAATATTTCGAGAAAATCCCTTGAATGTACAGACTGCATACCTTGTTTGTTAGGACACTTTGATTTATAGATATTTTTTCATTTGTGAATAAATAGGTCAGTGGCCATTTGTCTGTGGGACGTCACAAAATGGTGGTATTGTTCACAACACACCACACATTTGTTGCTTTAGGCTGGAGGATTAGCAGAAATATCACACTAACTGACTATAAATTCATGATATGTATATTTTCAGACATTTAAATTGTATTGACTATCACTGAATAATTCTTCCATATAGGTGACGAGCATGTCACAGAACCAAACTAGCATAATAGGTTGTATCGAATTGGCACAATTAAATTATCCATGAAACATGAATTGAACATTTCACAAATTTGCACCAAGGGCATTGTACCATGCATCTATATAGTTGACTACGATTTAATTTTTAATTTAAAATCACTTAGGACCTAGAAATTCTGTTTCATAATTACTAATTTTGAAGTTAATATTTTTATGAATTTTTTATATGACATAGTAGGATGGATAAATGGCTAAACCAAACTTATAGTACTAGAAGAGATCTAAATTTTTCTAATTTATTTTTTATTTAAATTTATTTTATTTCTCAAATACATATTATAATATTTGCTAAACTTAATATAAAAGAAATTTATTGGCCACTTAGTCATAAGTGACATTGTAGCGCAGTGGTAAGGAATCAACGTGCACGTCCAGATTGCGTGACTTGTATGACTTGTGGCCGTAGAAGTTGGTAGATCAAACTATTAGTGTCCATGTACAATTTATCTTTGAATTAGCTAATTGGTGAGTTGAGAGACCATCCGCTAAATATCTTAACCAAGTATTTAAAACATTTGTATCCGTAGATACGAGGGATATGTAGGCAAACACGTGTGCGTGATCGAGTGTGGGCTCTTGCAATGGCTTGCGTTACGTACGCTCGCTGTGCCAGGGTTATTTTTGTGGCTACATATGTTTATTTTAATACGGCAGTGTGTTACACAAAGATTCAAATCTTACGGTGTCCACCTGCCTAAATCAAGAGTGTGCTCCATAAAAAATCAGGATTTCCTGATGTCCTACAGACAAATTTGCTTTATGCATTTTGGTACATGACTTTAGCATATACTATTGTGTATTTTGGTACACGACGTTAGCATGCCTTGTGTGTTTTTATTGCATACATGAACATGATTACATATACTATTGTCTTTCTTATATTGACTTTAGTGTTATGCATTGTAATATATTTGCTTTAGTTATATGAATTTGATATATACAGCCTGGGCATGGGAACTTGTGAATTTTGATATTTGTATACTTATGAATAAAATTGACTCTAGTGATATGCATTTTCGTGTATGAAAAAATGTCTCCTTGTGATTTAATTTTTTGATATATTGACTTCATTGAGAAGAGATGGCTAGACGTGTTCTCCCTCGCCGGAAAACATAGGTTTCAACGGCTATGTAAGTTGGGTGGGTTTCGATCCAGTGGTGCAGAATGTACCGATGCCTCATCCAAGCATAACAAACAACCCTTACATGTTTTCAGTAAATTAATATATTTCTTATGTGTGTGTGTGTATATATGTGTGTGTGTGTGATTATTAAATGTACCGTAGGTAATTGACCCAACTATTTGGCTGAAAAAGATACTCTCATATTTCAGGATTCAGGCAGTGGATGTTGATACCTTTAATGTAGATAATGGTCCATTATTCCAATGTCGAATTGGCTTTTCCATTGCTGCTAGGGGTCGCGGTCGCAGTCGTGGTCACGGTGTTGTACAAATCTCAGAGGCGGGAATAAAGCTAACACAGCCGGCTGTTACACAAAAATATGCTGTCGTGGAATGTGTAACTAAGCTTGCGAATATTGGGTACACCCTGCCTACAGTATCCAACGTCATATTACAAGCTCTAAATGCGAACATGCGTCGTGATGTTGCGGGCTTCTATGCAAGCATTGCTCAGAACAACTGAAATGATGTGGTGAAGTCGAAGTCGAGCTCATAGCTTATATCTAGATTTGTTGTTATATGTTGTAAAGCTTGGTTCTCATAACTTGTTTTTTTCTACCAACACTTATAGGTTGGGGATTATGATTTAACCTACGCAGGGTGACGGAGTGCCGGACTTGTCGGGTCCCTCTACACTTGTACCTCTACGATCATCTTGCTACTTGAAGTAAGACGTTCGGCTTTGATTCATTAAAAAGTTATCTTTCGTTATTACTTATTTGCGGGATCGTCGTTCGTCCTTGTGGCGGATGCTCTAGTAGAGGACTCCTGATAAAGACGGAAGTTCCTGGCCAACGCTAGAGTAGTATCGTTAGCGTGGACGTGGTGTCTAGGCTATACATTATCTTCGGTTGTCTCGTATCCCACGGTTGAGGGGTAGGCGGCAGGTGGTGACAGCCCTGTCCGTCCCTTGTACTCCCCCACATCCGAGTACGCTACGGCCGGCATCACTTGGCAGACCAGGTGCAATCTGGTGGCCCAATGCAAGTAAGTAGTGGCAAAGTTATCTTTGTTTAAGGTTTCTAGCCCTAGATAAGCCTCACTGCCCAAGTTGTCCTTTCTACCCTTCTCTAGGTAAACTAGCCAAGAGACTACCTACAAAGTTGTTCCTTTGGGAAAATGCGATACCCTGAATACTTCTGGGTGAAGTGCTACAATGGTATTTTCGTGCGCTTGCGGATTTATCTGTTTGCGTTAAGAAACACCAACAGAGGTGTCCTACCTGGCAGCTCCTGGCTGGCGGGCGAGAGAAGCCCTTAGTTCCAGTTAGGGGCCTTTAGTTCCGGATCGACAGTCCCGGTTGGGAAACCGGGAATAGACAGGTTTTCCAAACCGGGAATAGTGCCCTATCCTGCACTAGTGGTTTATTTCCATTCCATCTCGTGCTCCTAGACAACGATCGAGAATTGTTCCGAGCCAGAATCACCTTCTTCTATCCCGTTTATTCTGCTTCTATTGATTCTTACGAGAAACATAAACAAGTCATTCAGGATGGCAAACAGGCTTTTATTTTCAAAAAAACTATGCTTAAATGGCACACATAATATGTCATTGTATTCTAACACCATTTACAAATCATAATCGTCCAAAATACTACTATGCTTCAATGGCACACAGTATGCCATTCTATATTCTATTCTAACTCCATTTACAAATCTCTACTATAATGTAATTCTTCTCAAGGTGTAAGAAGCCTGGCCCTTACACCCTCAACGCCCGCAAGGGAGTTCAAATTTCAAACTCATCTCACCTCAGATCTCCCCAAATCACGGAACCAACTACACCCCTATCAACGCATGGGAATTCCCCACGAGAGCAGAAACCGGCCCCGCGCTCCCTCATTCACGGAAAAAAAAAACCGGAAACAACTCCATTCGTATCTCGCCGCAGCCTCTCCTCCGATTCGCGGCAAGGCATCGAGGTGCTACCGGCTGCCGGAGAGAGCAGGTCGCCGCCAGGCAGCCATCGGCCTCCTCTTCGCCTTCTTGGTCGCCAAACTCATCTCCACCATGATCGAGTAGGACTGGGAGGCCGTGGAGAGCACCAAGATCGACGAGGAGTTCAGTGCCGCGGTGATACTGCTTTCTTCTTCGCAACCAGCATCACGGCTCCCATCCTCCCACCAAAGGCGGGCATGACTCTCGGCAGCAGCGGTGCCCGTTCCTCACCGGCTTTTGGGGTTTTTTTTTGAATCATTGGATTTGACCGTGATCTGAATTGTGAGTGGTGCTTTGTGATGGTCATGAATTGAGAAGGAGGTGAAGCCGCGGGGAATGAAGATGAAGCTGGAGCTAGCGATGTTGACAGGTTGGCCTCCTCCTTCACGTGTTCCTGAACCAGAGATAGCCTCCTTTGCTGGCATCAGGTTGACAGGTTGCCATGGATGATCCCCACCATGTGTTCGTTGTAATGCCTTGAAGGTAATAAAAGTTTCTCGACGTTTTTTAGTCGATTTGAGCTAGATTTCATTGTTTCCTTTCATTTGGGGATGAATTGGAGTGACAGCTATGTGCTCCCAATCAATTTGTGCTATTGCCATTTAAATGAAAGAAAATGCAGATATGTTGTTTAGGCTCTGAAAATGCAGATATGTTGTTTAGGCTCTTGCAGATCAACTTGTTGCAGAGCTGTCGATAATTGAGAGGCACTTACAGAGCTGCTGAGACTTGAGAGGCACTTTACAGAGTACATAGCTTGCTAATGCTACGGTTATGCACCACAGATTATAAGAGCTAGAAAATCTCTATTGGAGAGGTCAGTACTGAATAAAAATAGAGGTGAGTAAATCTTTGTACATTAATTTTTGTGCATTTTGAAAATTCAAGGTTAAGCTTTATTTTCAATAAAAAGCTTGAGGTCAAATGGCTATGTTAAGAAGCAAAACTGTGAAGGAACCTATGGTACCACACTTGCAGTGTCTAAATACTCAATGGTTGTAGGGAATAATTAGGGAGAATGATGAGAAGATGCAGGCTTTGAAAGCTGAACTGGTCAGCTTCATATATGGTATTTCCTGCTTCAAGTATTGCTGCATGTCAATATGGATGGTCAGCTTCATATATTATATTTCCATGCTGATATGTACAACCTCTGTTCCAAATTATAATTCGTTTGAGTTCTCTCTCACTTTCTGTTTGCTAGATGGCGGGAGATTCCCAAAAATGCTTCGCCATCTTCCTCCAGTAGCCGGCATTGTTAGCGCTCTCTGTTCAGTTCAATGGATTGCTCTGCTTGGTGCCTCTACTACATGTACCTGGTGAGTTCAGGTCCTCTACTACATGTACAAGAGGACAGCGGAGGTTCCTGGCCCCGTGGATGTAGCTCCGGTCATGGTCTTCGAGATGTAGCAGCCCCCGTCGACCATCTTCCTCGTGCAGGTGTGTTCTCCTCTGTTCTTTTCTCTTGTTTTTTCCAGATGCAGAATATTTGATTAGTGAATATAATTCTCTACATCGCCATCTAATCAAAGAGGGTCAATATATTATTTTTTTTGCAGGTTTGATCATATGAAATTTATGAGCATTTATAATATCTCTGCTTGTAAAACATACCTTCATATTATCTATCAGCTAATTGTGGTAATATAACCCTGAACATTTGATGATGCAACTTTTAAAAGGATATTGTTATGACGGGTTAGTGTTTGTTGTGATCAGCTTGAGTAGCCTAGACTCCATGGGCCGGCCAGAGATCAACATGATGAAGGAGAAGCTCCTGCTCGGCTAGGACAGCGGTGGCAAGAGTGTCTGCATTCGTATGCAAAAGTTCCACTGATATGTTGCATTAAAGTATGATGGATAGATTTGGGGCAAATTTCAAAGAACAAGAGGCCACCATCAACAGAACAAGTAAGATTTTTTATGCAGACCTGCCGTAGCTTATTCGGCTATGACGGCTTTCTCTGGTGGCACAAACTCAACTCCCTCCTTTGCTGAATGAAAGATATAACACAGCTGTGGGACTGTGGGATTTTTTTTTACATGCATTGGCTGCAATCTCTACTATAATGCAATTCTTCTAAAAGAGTGGGAAGTCTGAATCTCACCCTCGACCCCACAACGCAGTCCAGTTAATCCACACCTTCACACACGCGCTCCACCCCATCCTCGCACCGTAGACGAGAGATCGAATCCCACCTCCTCCGTCTCGATGCTACGGAAAAACAAAAAACAGAGACAAGCGCCCTGAAGGAACTTCCTCTTCCCTCCCTGTACTCCCCATCACCTCTCTCTTCCAGAATCCAGATCGGCATCGCGACATCGCACGAGCGAACGCTGTCGGGCGCCAAACGTGGGCGGCCATGGCATGGGGATGCCAAATCGTGGGCCTCGCCACGCTGGCGCTCGACGCCGGGACGGGCAGCGCGGCGGCCGCCATCCCCTCCGTCGGGCCCAATCCTTACTGCTCGGCCTTCAGGACGTACCCGGCCTCGCCGGCGATGCCCTCATCCACCTCCGCCGGCACTGCCATTCCCGCTAGTCCGACGTCCACGCTCTCCCCGAACGCGGGATGGGCTGCCTCAGTGGCGACGTGGGGCTGCAGGGCGCGAGGTGGCGGCCGAGGTTCCTGTGCCCTCTCTACCTCGATAGTGGCGGCACGGACCAGATCCGGAGGCGGCACCTCTCGACCCTCACCGGTGGCGGTATCTACCTTCGATCCCCAGCAGCAGCGTCCTCCTCGAGGTCAACCATGACGACCTTTCCTCCATGCGGCGGCTGCCCGTACCCCCTCCCCACCTGCTGCATCACTATAGATGGCCACCGTGCCGGCACGGCACTGCACGCGGCACGGCCGTGCCAACACGGCACGGCACTGCGCCGTGCCGCGGCGTGCCTGGCCGTGCCGGTCGTGCCGTGCCTGGCCGTGCCATGGGCCAGGCCTCTGGCCCACGGCACAGCATATGGGCCGTCGGGCAGTGCCGAAAGCACGGCGTGCCGCCGTGCCACCGTGCCGTGCCGTCGCGTGCGAGCAGGCCGCCTTGCCGCCGCGTCGGTCGCGACTCCGCCACTCTAACGCGCCCACCATACGCCGCCTCACCTCGACGGACGTTTCATTGGGAGGTCGCCCCGTCTCAGCCTCGCCGCCTCACCTCGCCGCGGCGAGCAGGCCGCCTTGCCGCCGCGACTCCGCCACTCTACCGCGCCCACCATCCGCCGCGAGCGCCGCTCAGGCGGCTCAGCAGTGCGGGGTCTAGCGCCGCTAGCACTAGCAGCGAGCCTGCTTTGCTGCCTTGCCGCTAGAAGTGCCTTGCTGCCTTGCTGCCATGAGCGTCCCGCGAGCACAGATGCCGCCTCCGCCGTGCCGCCACCGTGCCGACCTTTCGGCCGTGCCGTGCCCGTGCCGTGTCATGGGCCAGGCCGGCGGCCCATGCACTGCACGGGCCATCGTGCCGTGCCGGCACGGTGGCCGCCGTGCCGTGCGGCCCATGGGCCGTGCCGAAAGGCCTTGCCGCCGGCCCATAGGCCGGATGGAAATCTATATGCGTCACCCTCTTCTCCAACGGACGGCACACGTGGATCCATCGCGACTCGCCTCATCTCATCCGGCCGGGCCAGCAGTTCGTCGGTTTGCCAAAGGGCCAGGTAGGACAATACGCTGCGATATTTCTTCTTGCATCAGTTTGCAGATACATGCGTCCCCGAGAATACGTTGTGCAATTCTGTTGTTAAAATACCCTCTTGCCGCCTTGTGTTTGCAGAACAGCAGGTTCAAGCTTGGTGAGAGCGATATGATGGGCCCAAGACAATGCTCATCCCTGCCACGGTTTATGACCAACATTGGGAGGAGTAATCACTCGAATGGCCCTGGTACTCTTCTTATCAAAAAAGCATATACGTTGTCATATTTGATCAAATTGTTATTCCAGAGGTAGTCTATACGTATGACAGTCCTTGCTTGATTTTGGAACTAAACAGGATGTCACTGTCACAATTACATTCAACAATATTTCAAATCTGAGAGTAGGAAGGACGTAGATGAACTGAACATTAGCTTTTGTTGGGAAATAGAGAAATACTCAAAAAGTGAATGGCAAACATTTGTACTTACATTGCATTACTAACTTTTTGTATCTCCAAACCTGTGATGCCTTCAGAACGATGAGAAAGAACCTTTTTTTGTTAATTATATTACTTCATTCAATCCTTCCTTGTATTTTGAGCAATGCTTATAGTTTGTGAAATTCCTCTGTATGACCGGGGAACATATCTTGCAGGGCATTGCAGGGCTGCATAACCCAAGGTCACAAATCGCGTCTTATGAATTCTTTCAGAACTTGCTATTGTTGCATGTGACATTACTAGAGGTATTGAAAATACATTGCAGTTGCTTGTTCGGTCAATTTTTTGCATCAGACATGGACGTAATTGCAAAATGTTCTATGCTTAAAATATTCAGGTGGGAGAGGTGAAACCTAAGAAGTCTACCTCTGATTTAGTTCATAGATAAGCAAAAGGGTTTGGAAGCATAACTGACGTTAAGGTTGGGATGATGCTTACAAAAGCAGTACTGGATCGGTGGTTGCTCGGAGAGGTCATAGTTCTTGTTCCCCCTCCTTTTGCCATCTCTACGTACAACCTTTGGTATGGAGTTCAGGAGATCTTACCATCAAGCTTATATTTTTGTTATAACTAAGGCCTTGTAGTACTTGAAAAGTGTCTGTATTTTGTACCTTTTCATTGTATAAGAGTTTTCTTTTTTAAATCTTGATTCTTTTTTTTTTTTTTTTTTTGTGATGTGCAGAAATCTATCAGTTAGCATCCATGAACTACGTCTTGATGACAGATCACAACTTAGATCCTTTGCAACCTACTGAAATAAACCTTGATATCAGAGCTGTAAAGGTAGGTAATAATGTTCCATTTTCTGAATGTTATAAGCTACTGGACTGGCATTAGTAGAACCTAGCCACACTGCACTTCACTTTTTGTTAACCAGGGATTTTTATGGAATTCCCTACTGCTGAATATAAAACTTTTATGGAATTCCCTATTGCTGAGTATAAAACTCTTGGATGCTTGGTTCAGCCAATAGATTGTTGGTTGTTTTCTTTTGAAATGGCGGGCCTTTGATTTTGTTCCACTGAAAAAAACTTGCAATTACAGAACTTTTCATCAATGCTGGCAATTGCAAAAAAAAAAAAAAAAAAAAAAAAAAAAAAAAAAAAAACTATTTTTTGGTGTAGCAATATCACCAAGACTACATCCGTTCATTACCATCTTCTAATGCTTCTGCCATACTCGTTTTCCGTCATCCACAGGGTTCTACATCTTGCTCTGTTCAGATTCCCAGAAAGGTGTTGTTTTCTAATGGTGCATTTCAGTTGAAAATTTCAGAAATGTTTCTGTGTTGCTGCTATAACCATATGCAAAATAAAGCCTTTTGTGCTACTTTGGCCTTTTGTTTATTTCAATAATTTGGCCTAAGTTGTCTAATATTAATAGCTTGGATTCTCAAGGCTCTTGTTTTGCATGGCAGCTGAGTTTGCTTCGGAAGTTCTTCTTTGAATACTCTGACGTTGAGTCCAATGATGACTTGGACATGGCTGTGGCTTTTTGATGATTACTCATGCGGAGAGCAAGCGGCCCAAATATGGCGGTGGTGTAGCAGGCTGTGAGATGGTTAAGACAAGCAGCTAGGCCATGATAGACTTCTGGTGGATTACTGTCGTCCGGTGGTGAGATTTGTTTTTTTTTCCATAAAAATCCATCAGTTCATGTGTTATTTGCCTCTGATGATCTGATCCAATATTCTTGAATTTATCAATCTGTGAGACGAAGTGTTTGAAATATGACAAAGTGTTCGAAATATGACCATCTCATTTTGTATGGGTACAGTTTGGCAGCCTGGACATAGAGGAAGTCAAATGACTATCTCATTTTGTAATTGCTTGCTTGTATGGTTATGCTTTTAGGAGAGCCAAGCATGAAGAATTTATCAGGAATTCACTTGTGACATTTTTATTTTGTTTATGTTTGAATCAGAGTACAAATATAGTGCAAAAAACTAGCAAGATAACGCAAGTAAATAGCCCAATTTTCATTGCTAAAGTTCTTTCCAGAATGTATAAATACTTAAATACAATTATGTCAAACTTAAAGTATGAAAAAAAAAAAACATTGGTTGATTTCACGTGCATCTATAAGATAAAGCCGTGGCGTTAGCATGGGCATTGTACTAGTCGTAATAATCCAAAATGCCATGCTTTCAATAGCACGCAGTATGTCATTCTATTCTAACACCATTTACAAATCATAATAATCCAAAATACTATGCTTCATTGTCACAAAACGTGTCATTCTATTCTAACAACATCTGCGAATCATAATAATCCACAATACTATGCTTCAATTGTGCACAATTTAACAATAGTTCAAATAAATAATAATAATAACAGTAAAATTCAAATTCAAACCGCATATACTAGCTAGTTTACTTTAGTACCACGTATTTCATCATCATACTGTGACGGAAAAAGTCCACGTTACCTCCTCAACTTTCGTGAAAGTCCACTTTTCCTCCCTGAACTCCAAAACCACGCAAAACATCTCCCTCAACTTTTATCATCTTACATCCCTGGCCCTGTTATAAGCAGTTTTGAAGGTGGTTTTGTCTTTTTTTATTTATTTCGACTGAATTTTGAAAAATCATATTAAATTATAGAAAAATCATAAAATAAAAAATCTAATTTTGTTGAACTCCACATGAGTAGATCTACACAGTGAACATATAATATGGTATGCATTTAGTACATAGTTTTTGCTGTGGCTTTAGATCTATGCTTTTATGTAACTAATTGGAATAATCCATAGCTACAGTTTCTATGGTCTAATTGTGATGAAATTTTTATGCTGAGCTAATTATTATATGATTGAACTGTAGTAAAAATTTCATACTCATTCGATCATGTATAGCTTAATTATAGATTTTTTATATTTAACAATCATAAACCTAAATAAAATGCTGTGTGACCGTTAACTCACTCATCACATCAGGCGACTGCAAAGGAGTAATTTTGTCTGTATGTACAAATAATCCCAAATGCTACTAATCTTCATAGTTAATTTATATTTGACGAGAAGTTTGCATTTTATGCCCATATAGCCATGCATGGAACATTACTACTAACAGTGTGGGATAAATAATACTCCACAAATATGTATCTTTTTTTTTTTTTGCACCAGGAATGATGAAAAAGTGTGGAACGCAAAACGCTGAATAAGTGCAACATCATCCGCAGAGTAGTGGGCCAATCACGTCACGTGGCTAGCGTCCATTCGCTTCGTGTACCAAGTTGTCCGACCGGATAGCAGGTGAGGTGTCCAATCTGAGCGGCCTGTGCCTGTGCGCAGCAGCACGTGCCTACAGTTTTCCATGGGGCACGAACACGATGGGTCGGCCCGAAAATGAAAAAAAAAAAAAGCACGGTCCAGGCACAGTCCGGCCCAGCTCGCATAGTGCCAGTGCCAGGCATGGCCTGGTCATAGTGCCATGCGTGGACCGCCATGTCGGCCTATAGTTCCGGCTTAAGCACGGCATGGTTAATGGGCCGGCACGATCCGTCTGGCCCCGATGCTTTCAGCCATTGGATGGCTCCAGGAGGATTCTCGGCCATTGGATGGTAATATATAAGATCCACACTACACCACAAACCCTAATCCCCAATTTCCTTCCCACGGCCTCCACTCCGTCTCCGTCTCCAACCGTCGGAGTCCAACACCGGAATTCCGTGGCCATCTTCTCCCGGCTCCAGTCCTCTCCACGTCCTCCTCCGTCTAACTCCTCCTGTCCTGTGCCCTGCGCCTTGATCCTCCTCCGGCCTAGCTGCGTCAAGCCCGGCGAGCGTCCCCGCAGCGGCGGTGCTCGGCCGGGGAGCATCCATGCGCGACGGCGGCGATCGGGAGCGTCCTAGCGGGGGCGGCGTTCGGCCGGGCGCAGGGACGGCGGTGGTGGCGCGTCCCTGAGATCCTGCACAACGACGACGCCATGGCGAGCAGCTCCAGCTTCCTGTGCGACGACGGTGCGGCGAGCGTCTCCATCTTCCTGGCGTGGAGGCACAGGATGGCACAGTGGGGCTGCCGTGCTCATCGGCACGGCACGACACGGCTGACCGGCTACAGGGCCGTGCCTGGGCCGAGGTCTCGGCACGGCGGCACTATCAGGCATGGCACGGCAGCACCGCCAATGCCCTGTCTTGCCGTGCCTGGCCATGCCGTACAGCCCGGCTGGCCATCTATACACGTGCCTCCACGTTACGATCACGAGTGTGGAGTTCAAATCAACGAGTGGGACTGAAGACAACAAGCCCGACAAACTAGCCACGAACGCATGCAATCTGTCCAACGATAACCTAGTATATTTTATATTGTACTATAGCGGCATGTCACCTTTTCTATTGGTCTTGCGATTGAATTATCTTCAGTTTCATAAAATAAATTATCTTCAGTTGAGCAGCGTCGACTCGACTCTGCAACGAATTTGGGGTATGGCTGGCACTGGCACTGGCACTGGCAGGGGCGTCGCCCGGCCTGCGCTCTCCCTGTTTTAGAGCAGCAGCAGTACTATGTTCTCGATCGTGCTTTTCCGGACATGAAGGTGACAGCGCGGTTGCGTCCGACGTGCCACGATCGATCGTGTGTTAAGATAGGGGTTCTCTTATCGTCTACACACCACGTACAGGGAATATATTCGACACTAGGGTTTGGATGCATCCCTGTGTCAAAGTTCCCCAAGCCTTCTTCCCTGATGAGTAGGTCAAGCACAAGTGCACAGCGCTCTCAAGAAAGGAAAAGGGGCCCATTAATGCTGCGCATCATGCATGCGCCCGAGAAGGAACTGCTTTGCATATATAGCTTATCCGGTTAGGACTATGTTACAAGTGTTTTTTTGCTGCGCGCTAGCTCGCTCCACTGCACTCAGCTCCACCTACCTACCACCCACGCCACGCCACCCGGCCGTCACACTCCTCCCCGGATCCATTCGGCGATGGAGAAGATGCTCCACGCAGCCCCGGTCCACGCGACGCTCCCGGAATGTTTCATCTTCCCGGCCGACAAGCTTCCACAAGCCAAAGCCACCTCGGCCACGGTCTCCCTGCCCATCATCGACCTGTCCCTGGGCCGCGACGAGGTGCGGCGCGCCATACTCGACGCCGGCAAGGAGATCGGCTTCTTCCAGGCATGTATAGTGCTCCGTATAGTCCGGCCGATCCTTTACTAGCTACCATAGGCCTTGTTTGGATGCGCATGTATTCATCGCAATCCACGTATGTTGAAGTGGATTGGAGTGGAATTGAACTAAATTCCATTCCATTCCACTCCAACACATGTGGATTGAGGTGGATACATATACATCCAAACAAGGCCATAGTACGTTTATTTTCCTCCTTTAACTAAGCTCGTGCGTGCACCGGCCGGTACGTCGTGCGTGCAGGTGGTGAACCACGGCGTGTCCCTAGAGGCGATGCGGGACATGGAGGCGGTGTGCCAGGAGTTCTTCGCGCTCCCGGCGGAGGACAAGGCCGGGCTCTACTCCGAAGACGCAGAGAAGGCGACACGGATCTACTCTAGCACCTTGTTCGACACGGGCGCCGAGAAGTATTGGCGCGACTGCCTCCGCCTCGCCTGCTCCTTCCCCGACGTCGGCGACAGTGCCAGGGACTGGCCAGACAAGCCGGCGTGGCTGCGGGAAGTCGTGCAGCGGTTCACCGTGCAGACGCGCGGGCTGGGGATGCAGATCCTAAGGCTGCTCTGCGAGGGCCTCGGCCTCCGCCCCGACTACCTCGAGGGGGACATCAGCGGCGGCGACGTCGTGCTCCACGTCAACCACTACCCGCCGTGCCCCGACCCTACCGCCACGCTCGGCCTGCCGCCGCACTGCGACCGCAATCTCCTCACCTTGCTCCTCCCCAGCATGGTCCATGGCCTCGAGGTCGCCTACAACGGCGACTGGATCAAGGTGGACCCCATGCCCGGCGCCTTCGTCGTCAACTTCGGATGCCAACTTGAGGTATTTAATTTCTATATATACTAGGTGTTGTTTCATGATTCAGATTCCGATTCAGATCCAGATTATTTACTTTGATGATTCTGACGCACGCATGCATGATGCCTCCATGCATGCATGCAGGTTGTGACGAATGGGGTGTTGAAGAGCATCGAGCACCGGGTGATGACCAACCTGGGGGTGGCGCGGACGACGGTGGCCACGTTCATCATCATGCCCACCACGGACTGCCTCATCGGCCCCGCTGACGAGTTGCTCAGCGACGACAACCCGCCGGCCTACCGCACGCTCACGTTCGGCGAGTTCATGCGCATCTACAGCGTCGTCAAGCTGGGGTCGTCGCTCAACCTCACCACGAATTTCAAGGACGTGCAGAAGGAGGTCTGATCATCGAAAGTAGGAAGGAGTATGCAACCAATAAATAAAAGTCCCTGATTAGCTACTCCTCACATGCAGATGCAGCTAGCTAGCTGGGAAAATGTATTGTAGTCTGTGTTATGTTACTGGCGGAGCCACGTTGATGCATGGATATTCCTAGGAATACTCAGCTTTTTTTTACACTTGTATGTGTATATATATGTATTTGTATATGTATGTGTATAATGCTTTATTCTACAATATTTTACATCATTTGAGCCCAAAACAACAAAACAAACGGCATTTCGGCCTGATTTCCAACAGGCCACCTTCCCAGGCCGGCCCAATAGGCCCACTCGCCCACTCAACCTTTCACCCCTGAGCCCGCCACCCCTTCGGGCCTCGGCTTCTCTTCACGCGGTCACGCCGAGTCGGTCACGGGAGCTGGCGAGCAGCGCGGCGAGGCGAACCCTAGGCGGCGCCCGGCGGCGAGGCAAGGCGGCGCCCGGCGTCGAGCGGGCTGCAGCCGGCAGCGCGAGCGCGTGGCTCCGCACCCATGCTGCAGCCTACAGGGTCCGAGGGGCGGCGGCGCGGCGCGGACACGCGGCGGGAGGCAGGCTTGCGTCCGGCGGACGGGCGGCAGGGTTCGGCGGCAAGCCGAACTGCGGGAATACCCAAGGTTAGAATCCTGGCTCCGCCACTGCTACCCAGACATCATTTTGATGATATATGAAGCAATAAATAAAAATGACAAATTAAATATGTGTGTATGGCGCATATATATTCTTGCAGAAGTATTAAACCTTTAAGACCCATTGATACTCATTCAGAAATTGGCGCAATAAATTCTTTACCAACAGAAATATCGAAGTTACAATTTTCAACTAGAAAATATCTCATCTCAGCCAAAATGAACCAGACCAGCCGTGTCCAGCGCCTCCACGCGCGCGCGCGCGCACACACACAAAAAGTGGAACTGAAAAGACGACAATCAACTGTCCTTGTGCTATCACTTTGCTCAGTGGAGGATTAATGGTCCTGCTGTCAACTGATCGCACACAATCAACTGAGAAGCTTCTCCGGTGAGATGGAGAAAGAGAAACGGTCTTTGCAGTAGTGCTAGGTACGGTCCCACCCACGATTGCATCGGCGCTAAGTGATGGTAGAGTGCCAATGTTTCGATCTCATAATCTGAATCTTAATTTATTGTCGCCAGGGAACTATTCCCTGGAACCATTCGGCGCTAATCTGAATCTTAAGGTTCATTCGGTTTCCAGGGAGCTATTTCCTGGTGGAACGATTTCTATCCGGATTTTCTGGCTAATTTATATATTGCCATTGATCAGCTGGAACGATTTTTTTGTGGATTCTGGGCTAACGGAACGGGCCCTTAGTGAACATAGGATATGGATTCTGCATAAAAAAATGAAGGATGTTTCTCATTGTCATAGTAGCTATTAGCTTCACGTACTATCTCCAACAGGTGTTTGGATGTCAATATGTCATTCCCATTTTTAATATTTTCTATAAAATGGAATTGAAAATTGTATGGCTAGAAATGAACGTGGCGTTAATATTATGAGAACTTCGATAATGAAAATTTGTATATACCTATATCTATACCTATATCTATATTTTCTATACCTAATAATAAAAAGGCAAAATTTCAGTGATCCATCCATTTGTTTTTGTCCGTCTCTCTTTAACTACCGAACAATGGAGAGTTAGAATAGATCACGTCTAGAACGATATGGAATATGATTCTAAGATTTATTGGGTTTCAAACAAACGGAATATGATTAGGATTTTTTTAGCCCGTTTCCTTTTAGAATGGAGTTTGTACTGACAACAAGAGTCCGCGTGGAGCTGGTCAAAACAGCAGCTAAAGTTATAGGTAAAAAACAGAAGAGAATTAAAGTATCCACAATATATGCTATATTTGCTTGCATGCTGTGATTAAGGGAGAATGCTAAGTAAGTTAACTGCAACCGGACTTGTTTATTTGGTATATGTATGCACACGTAATTTGAACAAGAACCTTTTCACGTGATTTGGTTGAAATACAAAATAAGTCTCTTCTTGGTTTAGAAAAGGACGACATGTTTTAGGTTTGGACTTCGGCTTCTTGACTGAACTGGTTTACAAAAATATGCTTGCTTATAAGATTTAAATCTACTAATTTGACTAGGAAAGACTAACCGTCCTATCTATATCTATACCCATATACATATTGGCATGTATCTTTCTCTCGTGTTGTACGAGGTAATACAACGTGTCCAACCACTGTGTGTCACACCCGGTTTTGAAAAGGATAAACCGAGTGCAAATTACATGTATGCCAGGATCAAATTACATACATGTAACGACGTCATCAGTGATACAAAACACAGTGTTCGCATTAAAACAAATAAACGATTACAGAGTCACTACAGGAATCTGGCTGTTCGCCGACGAGCCCAGGGTTTGCCGACAGCCAGGATCAGTGTCGTCGGCGAACCCAAGTTTGTTTGCCGGCCGGCCGAACACAATTGTCGGCAAACTCTTGCCGCCCGACAGCCCCAGACAACCAGGTTTGTCGGCGAACAAGGCTGTCGGCGAAGATGGTTTTTCCCGACGCCAGCATCGGCAAATCAAGGTCGGCGAAGCGGCCCAGCTCGATAAACGGCGCCGTCGCCGTTTGCTCGCACGGGACACCACGCCGTTAGGGCTGTCGGCAAAGTTTGCCGACGACCTCCACAACCTGTCGGCGAATTAGTTTGCCGACAGCCATTATATCTTTGTCGGCAAAGTCCAGGGTTTGCCGACAGCCCGGATCTGATTTGTCGGCAAACTATGCTCTTTGCCGAGCAACTCTATCTTTGTCGGCAAACAATTTTTTTTTCGAATTTTGACTTGAAAATTTTTTGTTGCCTAGATACATTGTTTATAATCACATGTTTGAATTTGGGCCTTTTTGGAAACATTTTAGCTATATTTCGTTAATTTTTTCCTTCACTTGAATTTCCGCATTTTTCAAGTTTGACCTGCAGTGCATGAAATAACGAAACTTTGGCCTTCGAAACATGATATTCATGGTGGGGAGTGTGTTTTAAGACCGTTGACCAAAGCTCACCCAAAAGTTTCAAGTCCTTGTCCACGTAACACGACCATCCAAGATTGGTAAAAGTGTTTTTTAATTATATAAAATCCAAACGAAGTTGAAAAATCACGAAACTTGACGGGGTGTCGTGTTATCGCATGTGAAGGCTATAAAAAAATTTGAAAATGTTTGGAGCAAGTTGCGGCGTAACATGCTCAAAACCCACACATCTCCACACACCTCACTTGTGATCACATGTGGAGATGTGCGGGTTTTGAGCATGTGACACTGCAACTTGCTCCAAACTTTCTCAAATTTTTATCGTAGCCTTCACATGCGATAACACGACACCCCGACAAGTTTCGTGATTTTCCGACTTCGTTTGGATTTTATATAATTTAAAAACACTTCTACCACTCCTGGAGCATCTTGTTACGTGGACAAGGACTTGGAACTTTTGGGTGAGATTTGGTACACAACCTTAAAACACACTCCCCACCATGAATATCATTTTTCAAAGGCCAAAGTTTCACTATTTCATGCACTCCAGTTCAAACTTGAAAATGCGGAAAATTCAAGTGAGGAAAAAAATTAATAAAATATAGCTAAATAACTCAAAACCTCCCCAAGTTTTGAATTTAAGATGTAATTATGGTAGGAAGGACCCGAGAAAAAAATGTATAAAAAAACAAAAATTTAAAACTTTCTTTGCCGACCGCACTTGGATACAATCGGCAAAGAAAGTTCGCCGGCGACCTCGGAGCTCGGGCGTCGGCAAAAAGTTCGCCGACGACCTCGGAGCTCGGGGCGGTCGGCAAAAGAAAGCTCGGCCCATTAGGCCCGGGAGGCCCGGGAGGCTCGTCCTATATAAACGAGCTAGGGTTTCACTTCAACCCTAGCTCCGCCCTTCTCTCCCCTCTCCCTCCCGACGGCCTCCGCCCCCACCTCTCCCTCTCCCCTCCCGACGGCCTCCGCCCCCACCTCTCCCTCTCCCCCTCCCGCGGCGCAGCGCGGCGGCCCTTGACCCTCCTCCCCCGGATTCGGCGGCTGGGCGCGGGCGCGGCGGCCCCAAGAGGCGCGGCGCGGCGCCCGACCCCTCCCCGGATTCGCGGCGCGGCGGCCCGACCTCCTCGATCCGGCGGCGCGAGGGCGCGGCGGCCGACGATGCGGCGCGAGGGCGGCCCCGACGGCGGCGCGAGGGCCCCCGACCTCCCTCCCCGGCGGCGCGTGGACCTCACGTCGGCTGGTTCAAGCGGTGCCGCGCACCGGGTGCCGTCGACCTCGCCGCCGTGTGGATCTAGCCACCGGGTTGAAGCAACGGCGCCGCAACCTCACCACCAACTCGGGACCTCGCCGCGCCTGCCTCGCGCGGAACCCTAGCTCCGTCGGGTGCTCTGCCATCCTCTTCCTAGCCACCGCCGCGTGCACCATCTCCTCCCCGTCGGAGAACCCTAGCTCCGTCGCAAGCTCCGCCGTCCTCTTCCTCGTCGCCGCCGCGTGGACCATCTCCTCCACGCCGGAGACCCCTAGCTTGGACAATACCCTACGCAGGGTTTTGCCCGCCCTGTTCTTATCTTGTCTATGATGCTTGCACGTCATTTCGATGATGCAATGCAATGCTGATGCGATTAAGATGAATTTTGGATGTTTTTTGCTGCCTATGATGCGATATATATGATCTGAGCATATATGCCACTGCCTATGCTGGTGATTGAACCAGTTCACATTGAACTATGTATAGTTGAAGGATGTTTCTCCATAGGTATGTACATATTAAGTGATCAAGTTCCCGTGTACTGGCAGGAACATGAACTTTTGTAGAGTCTTGGTAATTCCTAGGGTCCATGAGGAACTTGTCTTGTTGCACTATTTGACTGTAATTATATTCCTTTTAACTCCCTAAATTGGTTAGTTATGTAGTCAAATGATCTTTCATCAGAGGTTTATGTACACAACTATTATGTACACAACTGTTATGTAGTTCACATAATTACCAGTGCCTGTACTCTGATGGAGTGTTTAGGGTAGTTAGGATTGATAATGAAATGCACTAGCACTTGTAACGGCACATCCGCTTATTACGTGAGTTGTTATGAGATCTGTTTTTGACTATATATATACTGCCATGCATGAGATTAATATTTGTTATGCTTTGGAATTTCACGTATATCTGTTACTATAACAGATATACTCGTGCATTTTCGGGAGCCCTAAATCTAACAGTATGCAGTAGTTAATCAAAGAATTGAGCTTGATCTTAACTTCTAGATCAGTTACTTAACTGAACCTGTCCATTATGCTGTCTCTACTTTGTTCAGGCATGACCTATCAACTACCTCTGAACTAGTCATTTTAAACTGAACCTGTTATGCTAGTTCTTCTACTGTCTTACTGTCTACTACTTTGTTATTACTACTACTACTACCTATTAAACTGAACCTAAACATGTCATTTTGAATTCTACTCTCTTCTAGGATCTTACTGTCTACCCTCTTGAATTCTACTACTACTTTGTTACTACTACCTCTGAATTTTGAGGCATGTGTGTACTGTCTATGCTGTCCACTTAACTGAATTTGTGATGACATTATGAATTGAGGCTCTACTTCTCTACCATTGTATACTATCCTACTACTCTTTTACACTATTGTCCTACTGTCCTACTCTTTGTGATGACATTTGAGAAGATTTGAACTGAGAAGAATCTTACTCTCTATACTACTTCTCTACTTCTAAGCTAAGGCAGTGGCATATATGCAGTGATGGAACCCTACTTTTAAGCTGAGGCAGCGGCGATGATGATCAAATTGCCCCCTACTTTTATGCTACTAGGCTAGGATGGCTTGTATAAGCAACCAGTTTAGTAGCGACATGATGACAATGGGGCAAATCTGAGCCAAGTTTTCACACCTTTCAACTTTTGTATTCTTCTGCACTTTGTGTTTCTCATCTTATTATATAGTCGTCAACTATTGTACTGAAATAGCTGAGCTTTGTAGATTTGAATACAATGAGCTTTGCAAATGTCCTACTGTCCTTACAGCTAACTGAATATGTTACTACTGAACATTTTTTCAGTGGTGTTGTGAGGCATTTTGAGCAACTGTCCTACTGTCCCTACTTCACTTTGATGCTACATGTTTATTCTTGAGTTATCTGCATTTCATAGATAGAATAAAATGGTAGCTGCGGCTACATATTTGTGCTATCTCAGTTGGCTAAATTGTTTCTATGGCTGAGTAGCAATGGGGCTTAAATATGAAGTTTATTAATTATTCATGAATTGCTAATGTGTAAGATAAGCCATAGTCTAATGTTTTTTTTGAAAAACATTTATTTTTGATTACACATGTTTAGTACTAATGTGTTCCAAAATAATTTGTTGTATATCAGACTGCATGCTTATGACCCATGGCTGACATATCAATTTAACCAGTGATTAGCTGACCCGAAGACTTGCAAATATATAGATGAAGCCTATCTTTTGTGAAGGGTCCTATTATGATTATTAACCTTCATATTTTTTAATCTAAGATTCTCGTGGTTCTAATGTGTGTTGGTGATATGCTAATTTCTTGCAACGAAATTTAGGTTATACAATTATTTGTCCGTTGGCACACCTGTTCTAATTTGAATGTATTGGTGCGGATATGGTGATATGCTAATGTATTGGTGTGGGAAAACATCTAATGAATGTTTATTTTTTTTTTAACAAAATTAATTTCTTTGCCGACAGCCTTACAGTCACGGTGTCGGCAAACTCGCCTCTTTGCCGATTGACCCACTGGATCGGGCGTCGGCAAACTAGCCTCTTTGCCGACGGCCTTGTGGTCATGGCGTCGCAACCCGCTCGACTTTGCCGACAGCCAGCCGTGGCTGTCGGCGAACCAAACGACGGCCGGCTTGACGGCGCTGTTCCTTCGCCGACAGACCACGTGGCTGTCGGCGAAAGGACGCCGACTGAGCCCGTATTCCTGTCGGCAAAGTCGGGTTTGCCGACGGGATTTTTGCCGACGGGGTTTGCCGACGGGAATAGGAAAATCCCGTCGGCAACCGTTTGCCGACCGTAAAGGGGCTTTGCCGACGGCTTTCACGGTTGTCGGCAAACTCGCGGATTCATGTAGTGAGTATCTCCTTAATACAAATAAAACTCAGTCTAGCGGAAACATTAAACGATAGCATTCTTGAACTTGTTAAAGACGCCTAAGCAGCGGATCCAAAACGCCACAGGAAGGTCGACGACAGCATCACGAGCCTAACACCCTGGAAGATCTTCAGGGAACTCATCCTCCCAATCTTGTCCGTCTGAGCAGCCTTTAGTGTGATTACAGCAAGGGTGAGTCCATGTCGAACTCAGCAAGTATAGACGGGATGATATGCAAGGCTTAAACAAAGGAAAACTGACACTGTTTAGACTGCAGGTAGCATTTTTAGTAGAATGGTGACTTTTAATTAATAACCTGTATCTACAGTGAGTTGATGAAACTGATCCCTTAATTAAGGTGTAAGTAGTGATTAGGTACATTAATAATATCATTATTATAATAATCATTATTAACATTGAGGTAGCAACCCCAGCAAAGCAACTCGGGATAGCAATCCCAACACGGAATAGCCATTCCGCCAAAAAACGAGGTACCAATCTCACCAAGTTAACTTTCATCTCTAACAGCTCATGTGATTCCAATTTGCTAGATCATGTGAGAGTCTAGGCTGCTTGTGACCGTGAGCACGGCTAATATATCAGTTTAAACTCTGCAGAGGTGTACACTTTCACTCCAAGTCGTGATTCCCATTTGCCCGGGGCAGCTACTCTCCAAAACACTTCCGAGGTGAGCAGGCAGGGCTTCACTACAAGACCTTTCACAGGTTCTAGCTATATAGGATGCACCTCGTAAGTTTTGGCCGGGGCGGGGCGCTCGATAGCCATGTCCATAGCCATGGCACACCGGACAGCCGACAACTTAATATCCATTACCGCAGTTACTTCCTTACGCCATCACTATGGAAAGGTACAACCTACTAGTAAAGGTCCTGCTAATTAGTTAAGCCAGAGCCATGTAGCTTGAAGTTGTACTGTATGTCCCAAGTGGCCGCTCTACGACTCAGTCCATACGGACAGCGGACACGAGAACCCCTGGCAAACCGGGCAGCTCCAGTACTCGTTCCCCCTTTCATCACCATCCAACGATGCATCCCGCTTCCTTATCTTCACCATCACGACATTACTTGAGCATCATTATATAATTAAGAAGCAGGTTTTACTTTCATTATCATGTGTAAGATGAGCGGAGCAGCTAGCAAAGCGACAACTTTCCTATCTACAAACCCCTAGGGCGATGAACTCAAATGAAAAAGTTTTCAACTACAATATTTCATAAATTCTCAAGATCTACAAACTTTATTTTGGGTGTTTTTCCATCCGAAGTCGTTTAAAAATTTAAATTTTTAATTTTTCAAATTCAAACATAGTTTAGCATGACAAGATGAACTCAAATAAAAAGTTCTCAACTACAATATTTCATAACTTTTCGAGATCTACAAACTTTATTTTAGGTGTTTTTCCATCCGAGGTCGTTTAAAAATTTAAATTTTTAATTTTTGAAATTCAAACGTAGTTTAGCATAACAAGATGAACTCAAATGAAAAAGTTTTCAACTACAATATTTCATAACTTTTCAAGATCTACAAACTTTATTTTGGGTGTTCTTTCATCCGAGGTCATTTAAAAAATTTAATTTTTAATTTTTGAAATTCAAACGTACTTTAGCATGACAAGATGAACTCAAATGAAAAGGTTTTTAACTATAATATTTCATAACTTTTCGAGATCTAGAAACTTTATTTTGGGTGTTTTTCCATCTGAGGTCGTTTAAAAAAATTTAAATTTTTAATTTTTGAAATTCAAACGTAGTTTAGCATGACAAGATGAACTCAAATGAAAAAGTTTTTAACTACAATATTTCATAACTTTTGAGATCTACAAACTTTATTTTGGGTGTTTTTCCATCCGAGATTATTTTTAAAAATTCAAATTTTAGTACTTCATTTTAAATGGTCGGCGTCCATTTGTAGGGGCGGCTCAACCTACAAATCGATTTGTAGGGCGACTCGATATTGAGCCGCCCCTACAAATCGTGAACCATTTGTAAGGACGGCTCAATATCTAGCCCCTCCTACGAGAAAAAGGGTGGGACTCTTACAGATCATTTTTCACGTAGTGCTAGTGACTGTCACTGTTCTTGCTTCCCGCTCTATTGAAGGCTCTCGTGGGTGTGTGTTTAATTTTAAAATTATACTATTAAATAAAGATGGTTCATTAGGGATTGTGTGTGAGTGAGTGAGTAATAATGGTGTTGTGTGGACAAAGTGGCCGCTTTAGAGCAGGTAAAAATTAAAAGGGTGATGTGCGTCGGTGGGTGTAAAAACATACTCCCTTCGTCTAAAAAAGAATGACGCTATGGGAAGCGTGCAAGTCAAACTTTTTTAACTTTGATTAGGTTTGTAGAAAATATGTGCAATATTTATATCTTCAAATAAATTTATTAAAATACTAGACTTAAAGATCTTTTCGATGATATTAGTTACTTAGCATAAATATTTATATATTTTAAATTTTTAATATATAATAGCCGGCAGTTTGAAGACGTTGACTTCTCTGGAAGCGAGAATGACATCTATTTTGGGACGGAGGGAGTAGCGTGATGGCCAAAACTAGGAAAGGTCAGCTGTGAAGACAGAATAGGCTAGTGCAAGTGGCTTGTTCAGCCGTGGCGGACGGGACACGAGCGTTGCGGAGAGGCCCCACCGGCCATTGACGCGGCGTGTGGTCCCTAGGTGGCGTGCACATGGCGGCTTGTAGGGAGCCATGGTCGTGGCCCGCGAAGATCTCAGCCCGGCCCCCTGCGTCCTGGCCTGGTGGAGTGCCGCGCGCACCATTCTGGCACACCCACCATACTCCCCTAGGAGTGGGTTACGAATTTGTCAAGCATTTTCCAATTCCTTGTCAAAAAAAAAAGCATTTTCCAACTAATTCTGGACTCTTAGGCCATGTTTAGATGGCTAAAAATGTGAATTCGAACTCCTGTAGCACTTTCGTTTGTATTTAGTAATTATTGTCCAATTATGGACTAACTAGGCTTAAAAAATTCATCTTATGATTTATAACCGAACTGTGTAATTATTTATTTTATACCTACATTTAATACTTCATACAAAGTTAGCCGGTAAAGATTAATGTGATGGAGAGAGAGTGAAAAAACTAGCCTTTTCGTGGGCAACTAAACAAGGCCTTAATGTCTGGGAAACGATCGCATGCACTTCGCAACCGAACGGCCGGTGGCGCCGGCGGCATGCACGCACGTCGTCACCGGTGACCTCCGCCGCAACGGCGCATTGCATATGCACGCCTCGGTGGGGGGTAACGATCACGCACGCTACCCGCAAAGGAAGAATCGTACGTGAATCCTGTTCACCTCGATCAGGACCCACTAGAACATGGCGCAGCTTTGCCGCGCTAAAGTAGCCCCTTGTTTTTTTGAAATGCTTAATATGTGTTTATATTTGTATTAAGTGTGTAATGTAATATGTAATATTTATCGATTTAGATGAAAAGTGTAAACGTCTCTATCTATGTAATTTGTGATGATTTAAGTGATACTACTTTGAAATAATCGTACAATATGGTGATTTGATCTGCTTGAATAGGTAGCAGTGTTGCTGTGAAGGAATAGTAAACGTGTTTTTTTAAAAAATCATGGAGTTTTACTATTATTTTTTTGTTGTACCCAATGTATATTAATTAGTATAGGTTACAAAGAACAAAGAATAGTTTTACTATTATTTTTTTGTTGTATCCAATGTATATTAATTAGTATAGGTTACAAAGAACAAAGAATAATTTAGGTTATTGAATTGGCTGCGGATTTTTATTGACGCTACACTTTTTACGTGCTAACGATGCACAGAGACTATGTGCGAGAAATAGCAAAGTACCTGTAGAACTATTTATAATTTGTATGTATGACTATTTAGTAATTTTTTTGTGCTAGACTATTTAGTAATTTTGAAAACATGTACTTATGTGTCATTTAAACTATTTTAAAATATTTCTATTTTGTGGCCAATGACATTGTATAATTTTTATTATTGTTGATGTCATATGAATTTAAGTTTCAATATGACTAATTATATTAATTCTAAGTACTTTAATTATTATTGTTGATGTCATATAAATTTTTTATAAATTTTTTAGATGGCAAATTAACTTTACTACTGTAGCACTTCCAATCATAGACTACCTAGACTCAAAAGATTCGTCTCGTCATTTACAACTAAACTGTACAATTAGTTATTTTTTTACCAGATTTAACGCCCATGCATACGTCTAAAAATTGATGTGATGAAAAGAGAGTGAAAAAACTTGAAATTTGAGTTGCATCTAAACAAGGCCTCGCTTTGGAACTGGAAACATTTTTCAAGTCACTTCCGCTCTCCTGCACCTGAACTTACTTAGCTTTGATTTGACGATTCGAATTGTGCCTCGGATGGATCAACGGGTAGAGCAAAAACTCCAGCAGTACCGCGTCAAGGCCGCAGCAAAAGTCGACAGGCTCCGGTCTGTCGTGGCAAGGCCGGGCCGGGCCGGGCCATAAGTCATTTGCGAAGATAAGCTTCTTGGCCCAGTCAACAACCCTTAGGGCTAGCTAGCGCTGGACTGGAATTGTTAAATGGGCCAGGTTCCCATCAAATACGTCCGAGTGCATTCAAATGATCATGTCCGCTTTCCTCCTGGAACTGAATTCATACCACAATAAAGTTAATTCGCAGGCATCTAGGGAGTATTTTTTTTAGGGGAGCATCTAGGAGTACTCCCTCCATCCCATAAATAATTACACATCTTTTTTCCCGAGAAGTTAAACTCTTTTAATTTTAACGAAGTATATAGAAAATAATATCAATGTTTAGATTTTCAAATAAATTTATTATGAAAGTATGTTCCAATGTCAACCTAATGATACTTGTTACACATCGTAAACATAATTATTTTTTTATAAATACCTAGTCAAATTTAAAAGATTTGACTTCTTGAGAAACGAGACGTGCAATTGTTGTGGGACGGAGGGACTATCTTGCTATTGCTAAGAGTGACAGTGGCGGCTGCGGCTTAAATGCTATGAGCAGCTAGGGTTTGCATCGTCGTTTCGATGTTTGTGCCCTCTGATGGGACGGTCGGGGCACGTGGCAGGCATCAGGCTGCATCACACGGAACTCAGGGCATGGTAGGGCGCTGGCGGCGGCGACAGCAGAGCGCTGCTGCTCCCCAGGGTTTATTCCCAGTCGGCGGGGTCGTGGTTGAGCCAGCAGGTAGGCACTGGGCAACAAGTTGGGTCTTGTTCGCTCCTATCATGGAACTCTAGTCCAGTCTGGAACAAGCCAGTAAAAGATGTGGAGTACGTGTGGATACAATAATGCTCCCTCCGTCTCAAAATACATGACCCTAGAAAAGCGTGTTTCCCTCACAAACACGTTTCCCGGGCGTCATGTATAAAGAGACAGAGGGAGTAGTTTCCTGTAGGGGTATGGTTCCTCCACTTTCCTCGTAAAAAATACGTGAAACGACCTTATAAGCACGTAAATGACGTAGGATGTAGCAATGTGTAACTTATTTGTTGCTTAAGCCGTTTGATGATTCAACTGAATTCCTACAATCCAAACAGCTCACAGTATTTATTCCTATGTTTTCGAATCATATAGTTTTTCACTTTTCACTCTACTCCATTCCTGTATTTTTTTTTCTATTCCTCCATTTTACAATCCTTTGTTCCAAACAGACAGCAGTGGCCAAGTGGGCCTAGGCACCGGCCGGCGCACCTCGGATCCGGTAGTTTCCAGATGCTAAGCCTACCATCTGTTATCCGGCACAACACAAGGCAAGTGACCGGGCATATTTAACTTCCCCAAGTTATCGACTGAGCCTAGTGACTGTCTGTCACTGTTCTTGGTTCCCGCTCTCTCGAAGGGTCTCCTGTGAGTTTGTGTTTTAAATTTGACTTTGAATTAAATTATTATTATAGGTGGTTCATCAGAGATTGTGTGTGAGCGAGTGAGTAATCATGGTGTTGTGTGGAGAAAGTGGTCGCTTTAGAGCAGGTAAAAACTAAAAGGGTGACGCGCGTGTAAAAACATAGCGTGATGGCCAAAGCTTGGAGATTAATAAGGTTAAAATGGCCTTCGCTAAATTGACCTGGGGATGGTGACTGCCATCTCGCGCTGCATGCCGTAGCGGTTGCCGTCAAGCTAGTGAGATCGCGGGATCAGCGGGTGTAAGTTTATTTGAGCATACGAGTATATTCCAGCGGCGACAAAACAAAACAACTGAGGTGGTGAAACCGACACGCTGTTTGTAGTTTTGTCCGGTGGACTGGGTGAGTTGGGACTTGAGTAGTAGAATCTTTTCACCACGCTTGGCGCGTGGACGTATACGTGATGAGATGAGTAAAAATCTCCAACTGCTACTTTACTCTCTCTTCTGTGAGTGCACGATTTCTTTTTCATCACGGAGGGGGTGAAAATGAGTTCACGAATTAGGTACATGCATGAATCCATCCCAACTTTTTTTGTGCATGGATTTTGTTTTTTTTCTTTTTTTTTAAAAAAAGAAAAGAAAACCAGGTGACATGAGGAAGGAGAGCTAGCAGACAAGTCAACTCTGTAAAGGCAAGTGCACGTGTTTCGGCCGCGGCGGACGGGCCACGGGCCCACGACCCACGGGTGCTGCGGAGAGGCCCCACCGGCCATTGACGCTGCGCGTGCTCCCCAGGTGGCGTGCACGCGGCGGCTTGCGGGGAGTCGTGGGGCCCCGCGCAGATCCCAGCCCCGGCCCGCGTGTCCTGGCTGCCGCGCGCATGATCCTGTCGAGTGTCGACTCTGCAGTGCAGAGTGGAGCACTCACCCATAGCAGTCAGAGTGGAGCACTCACCCATAGCCGGCCGGCATTCTATTAGGAGTGGGTCCCGATTGTGTCGCATGTTCTCCAAGTCTTTTTTTTTTCTTTTTTTTTTAAAAAAGAGAGAGACAAACGGAGAGAACCAAAGCATTTTCCAACTTGACTCTTCTCCTCTTGGAAACCCTTGCAATTCGCAACCCAAAGGTGGTGGCATGCATGCACGTCGTCACCTGTGACGCCCGCCGCAACGGCGCACTGCATGCACGCGCGCGTCGTGCTGCCTCGGCGGTGGTTACGCGCGACGACCAGGCACGCAACCCGCAAGCGAATCGGTACCGTGGATCCTTTGACGAGCGAGAGAGATTTGAGGCTATCTGCACTGGGTACACGATGCGGCACGCTACGGCAAACTCCAGGACGAATTTAACGTAAAACTTGCTGCAGCGGTGCACGGTATGCGGTACTGAACCAGCGCGCGGCCGGTAAACTGAGCGGAGCAGCGTTCCACCGGTAAAGCGATGTGGGGCCCGACTGCTGCGGCTGTTTGCGCGAGATGGGGAATTTTTTTTATTTTTGACCTTTTTTTTATAATATTTACCAAAATAACCGCGAAAACTTTTTTAAAACTAACCGCTTTTGGCGGCGCGGGAGGCGCCATTGTTCAATACGTGGCGCGCCTTGCATGGAGGCCGCGGGGGGCCGTGTCATCAGGCGCGCTTCAACGGGCGCGCAGAGCGCGCGCTTACATCACGTCGGCCGCGCCGGGCCGGCTCGGACCCGGGCCCTGCAGTGGCGCCTCCATGCAAGCGCCACGGTGGATTGAATGGCGCGCCGCGTGGGCGCCGCCAAAAGGGTTAGTTTTTTTTAAAAAAAGTTTCGCGGTTATTTTGGTAAATATTATAAAAAAGGGTCAAAAATAAAAAAATTCGAGATGGGAGGAGCAGAGTGCATGCGACGTGGGCCTGGGCCGCTACTCTTTTCAACTACATTAAAAAAATGTTATAACTCACAACCAAGAAGCTAAATTAAATTTCGATTACACCATTGAATTTGTTTCAATAAATCCTTCAAAACTATATCTCACATGGATATATTTAAATAAAGTGACAAGTGGACCCATAGTGGATAGAGTATGATATAGAGAATGGATGAGTGCGGAAAAACCGTATATTTTATGGTGACTAGGATGAAATATTCCTTTTAGAGGATGAATATAGAGGTCGAAGAGTGCGGATAGTCTGAGGTGGACTTGGAGCCACAAGGTCTAGTGATCGACACGCACGCAACAGAGACGGGATGGGAACAAAGCTGAAAGCGACACGAAAAAGCCGTGCTGGCCAACAGTGGCGGATCTGCGCCCCGGGCTGCCCGGGCAGCAGCCCCCCCTGGAGCTTGATTTTACCTTTAGATTACTGTAGCTTAGCCTTAAATCCACCATTAATCTTCAGCTTAAACCTTAACTCTCCATTAGTTAGCCCCCCCCGGCGGCTCATCCTGGCTCCGCCACTGCTGGCCAAGGCTATAGTAACTGATAGTTGAAAAAGTAATTCACATTGTCCTTCTCCCCTTCGCTCACTGTAGTAAACCTAGATCTCGCCGCGCGTCCCCGCCCTCCCGTCTCCGCGTCCTTGCCGCGACGGGAAGGGGGCCCCCGCCGTTCCTTTGCCTGTTAATAGCTAGTAGTTGTAGTCCGGTTTGCCATCGTGCTTGAGTGCGTCATGGCGTCGTCGGCCTATCATCGTCTCCATCACCGGTGTTGTCGTCGCCGGGGTCTTCCTCGGTGTCTTCCTCGCCGTCGCCGTCGCCGACCTTCAGGTTCGTGGTAATAAAATAAATCCGCCCTCCGCCTTTGCAGATCTCCTCCCCTTCACCCTCCCCATCTGCAACCACCGCCGAGATTTGCCCCTTTCCACTCCTCCTCCACCGCCGCCTGCTCCCCCGCAAGTTCAGCAGCCTCTTGTCCTGCTGGTTCTTCTCTTCGCTAGGCAGCTCCCCCACTGGTGCTGGTTTACCTCCTCCGCCTCCACTTGGGACCCAGGCTCGTGCTCCATCAACCTCCGGCAACGGCAACAATTCAATCCTTCGGTCGCCGGAGTAAGCTGTCTTCGTTGCCACGGCCGTCCCTTCTTCAACCGTCGCTTGGCGCGGTCCATCCACCCCGGCGAATGCATCGACCTTGAAGCCTCTGCGCTATTTCGCCGGCGGGCTGGTCTCCCATCACCGTCGACGACGAAGCTGCCTCTTTTCCAGAAGTTGCAGGACTTTGTTGTAATTAAGATCTCTTCTGAGGCTTTCTTTGTAACTTGGTTACTGAATTAATATAATATATGTGTTGTTGTAAAAAAAAAAAAGCTGAAAGCAACACCGTTTCTATATGCTCGATCGCATACTGTACTGCTCTACTACTATGCTCTTGCATGAATAATTATTACTATCTAGGAGCACTGTTTTCGAGTCGCTTTGGAACTGGAAACATTTTCAAGTCACTTCCGCTCTCCTGCCCCTGAACTTACCATAATTCAAAGCTTCGACCATCCGAATTGTGCCTCGGGTACAGCAACTCCAGCAGTTCCGCATCCAGGCTACAGCAAAAAAAATCGACGAGCTCCCCGGCCTGTCACAGCAGCGCCCAGCCCAGCACGCAAGGCAGCGGCGGGCCGGGCCATAAGTCATTAGCGTAGATGAGCTTCTTGAGCCAGTCAACACCCCTTGGGTTAGGTGTCAAATTTTCCTAGGGCCGGATCGGATCTGCTAAATGGGCCAGGTTCCCATCAAATACGTCCGAATCCGAGTGCGTTCAAACGGCCGCTTTCCTACACACACAAAGTCGATTGTGTCGGCGGTGCGGTCGCGAACGGTGGCCATGGTCCCTGCGTCGTTGAGGGGCGCACCGGCGCAGACAGCCACGATGGCATCATGGTCAGGATCGGTGGGGGTGGCACGGTGACGGACGTGGCTAGCCCACGGCCGACTTGCATGCCATGGCCATCCCATGGCTGGCTAGGCGTGGTCGGCAGGGCGTTGGTCGGTTCAGAGAGAGGTCATCACTGAGGAGGAAGTCCGCGGCGCTGTGGCTTTCAGCACGCACGCACGCGCGAACGGGGTGGAGACAGTACTGCTCTCCTAGGGTCTCTAGTGGGTGGGGTCGTTGTTGGGCCAGGTGTGCAGCAAGTTGGGCCTTCGCATCCATGCGCATGAGATAGGGCCAGCTAGGAGGGGCTAGGCGGGTGCGGGAGGGAAGCGGCTAAGGGCCGAGCTGGGCCTCAGTCTGGTGCGTGCGTTGGGTCGAGCTGGGCCGCCGAGCTGGGCTTGCGTGGGAGGAATGGTGTGGAGAGGGAGCGGAGATGAGAGGGGAAAGGGTTTGGTTTTTAGAAATAATAGAAATGGTGTATGTGGGTATTTTATTCATAAACTTTTGAGTAAGGAAAAATACCTCTTGTCATGTGTTGACTTGGTCAACTTCATGACAAGTGGCTTATCACAAAAATGATTTTGATGTTGTGATTTTGGAGTTAGGCCGAGAAAGAGAAATAATTGACTTAGGTTTGACCTAACGACTACATGCTTCAATCATTGTAGGCGAGTCTTCGTAAAAAATGAGTTGTCTGAAAAAAGATCTGTATAGAGTTAAAAGACTTAGTCCCTCCGTCCTAGAGTAACATTGGTTTTAAAAGTTTTAAAGTTATTTTTTAAAGACTGTAGCTGCCTACTTCTGCACCTATCACCATACTACTCCCACTGCTCAGGTGTAGCGGGGTGTAGCGGCCTTTGCCCCCTCCACAGTTCTGTTTGCTCGTCACCCACTCACTTCACTGGTCCATTGGCAGCGACCATTGTTCATGTAATGATTACAAGTACAGGAGCAAGCAGAGTCATTTACTCACTTCCTTGGTACTCCCCCAACTTCTAGAACACTAGAACGACCGCTATTATTGGTCAGAGGGAGTAAGACTATCCACACTCGTCATACTCTATATTCATCCTCTAAAAGAAATATTTTATCCTGATCATCGATATTCCATACTCTATACTAATTTTTCCCGCACCCATCTATACTCTATATCATCCTCTATACGAAGGTGGGACCCACACATCTTTTTTTTCTTTTTTTACCTCCCTCCCCACTCTCTCTCCCCACCCGCCTTTCCCCCTCCCCACTCTTCGCTCGCGGCAGGCACCGCAGACCCCGCCGCCGCCCAGGCCAAGGCGCCCGTGACCCTGCTCCACCGGCGGTCGCCGCCCACCCTGCTCCATCGGCGGCCGCCCGCGCCGCCCTCTCACCTCTCTCTCCGGCGGAGCAGGGGCGTGGCGGAGGTGGGGCGTGACACGAAAACTTGTGGCACGAAAACCAAAAACGATAGTCAATTTGGAACGGAGGGAGTATATCAATAAATAAGTTGGTTGTCAAACTTAGGGTGTGTTTAGTTCCACTCGCATGCAAAATTTTTTGGGTGCAGAATCTTTAGGATTGTCAAAATGTGGAATGCAGAATTTTTGGGCCTGTTTAGTTGCTAAAACATAGAATGCAGAATTGGTTTGCTTGCATGCAAGCTACTGCTGGCGTTAGGCTTTTGGTCATTCGGCTGTTTTTGGGCCTCTAGAGTCTAGAATCCAGAATGAGGAATGGGCTACTCTTTTCCAAAAATTTTGGGTGGTGTTTTTAGTTTCATTTTGCAGAATTGTTGTCCAAAACTCAAAATTTTTAGGCTGAAATGGGGAACTAAACAGGCCCTTATGGTTTGAGTGACCTGAATTTTATAATTTTTCTTTTTTGAACGAAGGTAATAACAAGGGAGAATTAGGTGGAAGGTCTGGAAAAATGTTGGTTTAGGTGTTGGGGCTTTTATTTTCTGAATTTGGGTGGAAGGCCTCCAAACAAATTTTCTTAGCTCGTGAGCCTTCCATCCGTTTTCAGCTATTGACGGTGTTAAGTAGGAGGTAAAAAGACGATTTTGCCCTTGAGTCAAAAAAATAAAAAATAAAATTTCTATTGTTTATAATATTTTGAGTATATGTATATATTTTTATTATTCAATATATATATATAAATATATATATATATATACACCTACATGCTATTCTACACCCAGGTGTAGATTAGTTTATTCTACACCAACATGTTATACTGAACCAATCTGGTACTTGAGTGTCGGTATTATTCGATGTTCGTGATGCTTGGCGTGTTCTCTTGACCGATCTGGACGCGGTTGATACTATTGATATTTCGGGGTCAGTTTTAGTTAATGAGTGTTTTACCAAACAAATTTCCATAATTTACTCATATGTCAAGTATTTTCATAATACTTGATGTGTGATACGGACGCATACTTGACTAATGCGATCATCTTCGACCATGAGCAAGATTACTCAGTATTCTGGCCGTATTTCTGTATATTTCGTGCCTTGGTGTAGAATAAGCTATTCTACACCCAGGTGTAGAATAGCACTGCCGTATACCCGAGCTATTCTACACCAAGCTATTCTACTGCTGAATGTTGTTTGATCATTGAGCTATGCTGAGAAGAGCTGCCCTACCTGCCTGCTGCCTCCACGACGCATAGATGGAGCTCGTCAGAAACAAAAGCAGCGGAGTCGCGGCATCGCAAGGACCAAGCTTGTGCTCTTTGCTGAGCCCACATATACTGAGAGATACTGAATACAGTTAGATGTTAGTTACTGAATACTGTTAGACGGTACTGAGAAATACTGAACACTAAAATATTGAGAAGGTGCTATTTGCGCTTCCTGGCATTGTGTTTCTCTTAATGCCATCAAGTGTCGAAAAGATACTGAACGGTGTTCTGTGCTATAAGCCTGGAATGCAAATACTAAAAGATATTGAATGCAATCAAGTGTTGAATGCAACTTTCGTTTTCAGTGCCAATGCATCTTCTGCAAAAAATACTGAATGTACTAAAGAGTGGAAGTGTTGTCGAGAAGAGCTGCTCTACCTGCCTCCACGACACAAAGATGGAGCTCGTCAGAGACACCAGCCGCAGAGTCACAGCGTCACCGGGACCAACACCTCGTGCTCACAAGGAATTGCCGGTGTCCAGTTCAAATTCTCATCAATGCCTTTGCTCATGTATACTGAAAGATACTGAAAACTGATAGGTATTACTGAGAGATACTGGATACTGTTAGATGGCACTGAGAAATACTGAACATTGAAAAATTGAGATGGTGCTGTTGCCTGACATTGTGTTTCTCTAAATGCCATCAAGTGTTGAAAGATACTGAATGGTGCTTTTTTGCTAGTTGCCTGTCAAAGTGTTTCTCTGAATGCAAATACTAAAAGATACTGAATGCAGCCAAGTGTTGAATGCTACTTTAGGAAAAGAATTGATGGATACTGCCCTATAAATGAAATATGAAAAATACTGAAACTATTGGGGACATTAACTTTGGTCAGCCCTGAATATCTTTTTTTGACAAGTGCCCCGATTACTTTCGTGGACAATAAAGAAGATGGAAATAGTTTTGTAGCTTTTATGAAAAAATTCAGCTTCAGTATACTATGTATGGTTCATGTTCCCCTCACAAAATATTATTCTACTGAATATTACTGAAGTATATTGCTTGATTTGTTAAGTACTAATTACTTGGAACACTAAAGTATATAGAATTAGATCGTTGATAGTTGTGCTCAAAGTCACATATACTGAGATACTGAAATACTGTTTTTCTTTGTCGCTAATTCAACGGAGAAGAAGCCATGGGGTGTCAAATCCATGGGCCAAAAATGATAGATGATTACCTAGTGCGGGCGATACTATCGATTATTCTACTGAATAATACTGCATCCTATGGATGTAACATTGACTATGGTGAATGATAATGCATTGTCATGAAGTAATGCACTCGAATGGATGATACTAGCCCTCACACCCGATGCCATATACCGACGACGAGCACTGCTTGCCGCATAGCCCATATACCGCACAATACTGAGTAGTACTTAAGCACACTAATAACACTGAATCAAAAAGCCCTGAAAAGGTACTAATGAAACCCCGAAGATACTAAGAAAAACCGATGGAAAATACTGAGACATACTAACAATCATCTATGGAATACTGAGGAATACTAACAATACTTAAATACTTAAATACTGAAGAAAATATGGAGAAAATATTGGAAAATGCTGAGGAAAAATACTGAGAAAATACTGAAGAAAAAATACTCGGTACTAGATAGTACTGACAACTACTCAATGGAGATACTGAATATAGCAGCGATCGACAAACTAAAAAGAGTACAACATCAATACTGGAGAGTGAGATGGCAGCGGAGAGTAGATACTGTCAAATACCGAGAGAAAACTGTCAAATACCAAGAGATATTGAATATCGAGATTGTCCTAGCAACCTCTCTATGGCGCCGAGATTGGCCTAGCAACTGAAGAAAAAAGGAAGGATGATAGGACATTGTACTGAATGTTACTGAAATATACTAGGTGGTACTAACCACTACTTAACATTACTGAAGGATTATACTGACAAAAAAAGGAAGTACTGGATGATACTGTATTATACTGAATTTTACTAAAAAATATACTAGGTGATACTATCCCGTACTTAATGTTTCTGTAGAGCAAGAACAACAGTGACTCCCTTGCGGTGGTGGTGGCATCACGTTGACGTGCAGGCACCAGGGCAACGCGCGGCTTGCCAGTTGCGAATGGTGTCCACCTGCGGCGGAATCACAAAAGACAAAAAAATATTGGCCGAAGCTGACAGCTAATGCTACTGATGTGATACTGACAAATACTTAGAAATATTGAAGTTGTACCAGCTATATACGAAGGTAATAATGAAATACTCAAGATATTTTACAAAATACTAATTTTTTTTTTTTAAATTACAAACAAAATACTAACAAGATACTCATGAAATACTGAAGATACTACAAAATACTGATTATATTGATAAAATCAAAATACTGAGGAGAGAAGAAAATACTAAAGAAATGACGACAAGATACATACTACATACTGACAAAAAATACTGATAAAATATTGATGAAATATAAACGAAATTAAATACTGACAAAAGTACTAAAGATACTGACAAGATACTGAAGATAGTGGGAAAATGTTTATGAAAATACTGACAAGATACCGATGAAAAACTAAAGATACTAATAAAATACTGACGAAATACTAAATTACAGGATGTCAAAAAAGTTGTTTTTCATTTTTAGGGGAAAAGTTGTTTTCATGATTAAGTCAAAAATGTTGTCGCCTCTACATGTGTCTAATGAAAAATGGTGACTAAAAATAGATATTGTGCATGCTCCCAATTTGTACGGTGCTAATTAAGTATGTACGCATGCAGGGCATAAACGTCACGGGCTTTGGTTGATTTTTTTTGAAAAAAAAAACTACACGGAGTAGGCACCCGCATCCTAGTGACTACTGACTGCATGAGCGAGTAGGCACGTGGCTGGCTGGAAGGGGCAGACCCACATCGTATGCGTGCGGACCCACATCGTATGCGTGCGGACTGGGAAAGCATGCGCGACTAGCAGGCCCGTGGCCATCGAGCGCGGGGGTGGGACCACGGGGTACGAGCACGTGCGGAGGGGTACCGGCGCGAGGGAAATTCCGGTCGGGTCGAGCGCGGGGGCGCGGGGCCGACGGGCGGGCGGGACGTGGGCTGTGCGGGACGGGCGGTCGGTTGGTTCGGCGGGCGCCGGTTGGGTTGGTTTGTTGGGTCCGGGTGTAGAATAAGTTATTCTACACCTAGGTGTAGCATAGCATAGCATATATATATATATATATATATATATATATATATATATTCAGCATATCTGCACATATATTCCACGTAACAGCATGGATGCATGCAATTCTGTAATATTTTCACACATGTTGGCACACACACGTATATGCTTTCCGTAAGTGGTATGGACACATACTTTTATTAATAAAATAAAGTATATATTTGCAAACATGTTTTTGGGAGTGGGACCATATACTCGTGTTTCGTGTTATTAGTATAGTATGTGTACATACTTTTCGAGTATCAATACATACACTTAAAATAGAGTATGTGTACATACTAGTGCTTTACAAAAGTATTAGCAGATACTACTGTCGGTGTTTCGACCCGGGGGGTTTAGCACCAACCAGTGAGTCTGTGTAGCGCGTCTCTCTAATCCGGATGGTGATGCAAGAAGAACACAAGCGTTTATCCTGGTTCGGCCAAAAGAAGGCCCTACATCCACCGGGGGAGGGGGGGTTTGTATTATCTTACACCGAAGTGCTTGTACAGGGGTGGATACAAGCGTGCGAGAGAGGAGGGCTGCTCCAAGTCTCAGAGAAGAGAGATGTGTTGCTCGAGATGTTGATCACACTACCGTGGCGTGTTGCGTGTGTGCCTTTAAGCCGGTGCCCTGCCTTCCCCTTTTATAGGCTCAAGAGGGAGACAGGACGTACAGTCTGAGTATCGCGGAGCCATCCCGAGCCCTGTAGCGTGCCCTACGGCGGAGGAGTCGGGCGGTGTTGTTCTTGGTGATGGGGCGTCGTGGAAGACCGTGTTGAGCCCTGTGGAAAAGGGGCGGGTTCCTATGTTGGCGGTGCAGAGGGCGGCGTCGAATCCCGAGGGAGGCGGATCCCTGTGAAGAGCACGTCGACCCCTGTAGCGGTGCGGCTTGCTCCTGTGGACGCATAAGGAGTCGCGCCATCCCCTGAAAAACCCGGGAGATGTTCCTGATCGAGGCTAGGTCGAGGTAGTCTGGTGGGGACGGCGTCACGGTGGTTTGTCGTCTTGTACTTAAAGAAGAGAATCTCGAGGGCTACAGTGTAACGGAGGCGAATACTGTTGCCATGTCCAAAGGATGGGCGTTGATCGGCGCATTAAATGCCTGTGTTTTCCGGTCTGGAGCGGTCGGGTCGAGGGGTCAAGCGGATCGACACGGGGTCATTCGCACTCGAGGCCTCTCCGTTGTTCGAGGGGCCCTGTCGAGAGGTCCTGCATGCGTTGGGGTGTGGTGATCGGGTCACAGTGCATGGTATGGTGGCACAGTGTGATTGGACACGCCGATCGAGCGATAAATGGGTGGATTTGACCGGCATACCACCCACTGTTGCCACGTCTGTAGCCATGGAGTTGGGTAGGCAGGTGTACTTGACCATTGTTAGGCAACTGTAGCCACGTGGTAAATATCCGAGGGGGGGTCTACCTACTCGAGGGGGGGTCGTTCGCCCGCCCGGACTTCCGTAATCGAGGGGGCGATCGATCGCTTCTCGAGATCAGCTAGGCCGTGGGCCGCCTGCCGTAGCCCTAGACCGTCGAGACCCATTCGTGGGCCGGCCCAGGGTGACATGACCCCCTGGGCCAGGTTTCTTCCAAGTGTGTTAGGCCCGCGTTGTTCGTGGGCTAGATTTAGGGAAACGTGGGGTATTAAGCGTGTTAGTGGTTTTCGCTTAATTCCCCTAATTGAGGGTTAAGGGTACCCTATCTTTATGTACCCAACAGTACCCCCCGAGCCCCTGCGTGAGAGTTTGGTCTCATGCTGGGGGTTACGGGTCGAGACCGGACCGTCGTTCGTGGTTCTTTGAAGGGTGCGCGTGAGCGTACCCTTCGGCGGTAGCCCCCGAGGCCTCGGAGGAGTTGGAAGAACTCCTCTGAGGGCTTTATTTGAATTCGGTCGAGGGGCGACAACGTGAACTGGAGTTGCAGCACCATCTCGAGGGGTACCTTGGGTTGGCGAGCCCCCGGATGTTCTCCGACCCTCTTTCATCGAGGGGTGCCATGCGCGGTCGAGCCCCCGAGCCTCGTACGGCTAGGGCGTTTGCCAGCTTTTGGCGTTCTTCCCACGAGTCCTTTCGATCGGATGTGAGTTGAAGAGCGTCGTGCTACCCGCGACCGAGCGAGCCTCGACGTCCTCGGTGAGCTGATAACGGGGAAATCCAAGTAAGAACTCGTGCCCCGTTCGATGGGGGTCGACTCGCGGCTCGGGAGCATTCTCATTGAAGCTAACGTATGAGTGCTTGGGTACCGATTCCATTCGATAGGAGTCAGTGGCTCGATGCCTCCCTCCGAGGGGATCCCGTGGTCGTCCTTACGTTTCGCCTTGGATACATCCGAGGGGGTCTCGAGGGTTCATGCTCGAGCTGGGCCTCGTGTTGGCCCCCCTGGGTCGTCCCTGACTCGGGTACTAGAAGGCAGCTGTCGAACCCTATCCGAGGGCCAGCCTTCGCTCCCTCGAGGATTTGTCGTGGGACCGGGGTCCGTTTTGATTTCTCATCGAAAAAGCCGCCGGGGATAATTCCTTCCGCCCGTTGGGCGCGTCTTTTTAGGCGACGGGTGCGCAGCGGCGTGGTCGTGGTGGACCCGGGTGGCGAAGGGGCGCCGTGAAGGTGACGCGTGTACCTGTTCCGGGAAATGAGGAGCGGTTAGGTGGGCGTATTAAATGCTAGGTTTTACCAATCTGCCGTTGGATCTGCTCGTCGCCGCCCGTCCGCCCTATAAATATGAGGGGGTAGGGTCTGTTGTTCCCCATCTTTCCTCCTCGTGCTCCTGGCTCCAGCCGCCGCTGCCACCTGAAGGAGAGCGCCTCATTCGTCCTGCGTGTGAGCGAGAGGAAGTTAGACAGGGAGAGATAGGGAACCTCCCTGGTCGCCCTTCCGCCGAGCAGATTCGTGCTGCCTCCGCTGCCTTCATGGCACCGAAGCTGCTTCCTGCCGAGGAGTGGCGCCCGTCGGTCGTGATGGAGCGAAAGTTGGAGGACTTGGTCGATGAGGGATTGCTCCGCCCCGTCACCTCGGCGCAGCAGCCGGAGTGGATAGCGCCGCCGCGGGATCATCACGAGCCGGACCCGCCGAGGGGCTATGTCGTGAGCTTCCTGAAGTTTCATCGGCATGGGCTCGGTTCGCCGCCGAGCCGCTTCATGCGGGCGCTCACCCATCACTTGGGGGTCGAGCTCCACCACTTCTCCACCAACGCCATCTCCGCCGCCGCTATCTTTGTGGCTGTCTGCGAGGGTTACCTCGGGATGGAGCCGCACTGGGAGCTATGGCTCCACCTGTACAAGGGGGAGTACTTCACAGCGCCGGCGGGGCAAGGGGTGAGAAGGGTAGTTCGCGTCGGCTGCTGCAACCTGGCCATAAAGAGGTAAGGGACTACATCCAGATGGGGCTGTCGTCTAACCACGCCGGGTGGGACGCCGGCTGGTTCTACATCCGCAACGACGAGGGTGGTTCCCGGAGTATACCGAGAACCTCATCATGGAGCGCCCGTACCACTGGCCGCACGGCGTGGCGGCGGGCCTTCAGTTGAGGCTAGACCCCCTCATCGATGCGCTGCACGTGCTTCGGACGGTGAAGATGACCGCAGGGGTCGTCGTCTCGGCTTTCCACCGTCGGAGGGTGCTCTCCTGATGGATCGCCCACTGCGCCTCAACCATATGGGGCCTGCGGTCACCGTCGAGCAGCTCGGATGGTGCCGCATGTTGCTCACGGATCTGACCCCTGAGGAGATCGTGGCACGGGTGAGGGCCGCAGTCGCCGGCCCCTTCGACGTGGAGGACGTGAATCGCATCCCCATGCTGCCGGAGGAGGGCCACATTGATTTGGTAAGCTTGTCGAGCTATACCTCGAGCCTCGCTTAGCTTTTCACGTCTCCTGTCTCACTGCCTCGGGAGTTTTTTTTGTGTAGGGGCGTATCGACGCCAGGAGGTCCAGGCCCTCGGTGAAGGAGGACAACCCCGACCGTCAGGTGAGGCGCCAAACCACCGATCGAGAGAGGAGGGAGAAGGATAGTGAGAGGAAGAAGAAGAAAAAGAAAAGCATTGCTCGTATGGAGCTCAAGTAGCTTCGTGCCAAGCAGAGGCGCGCCGGGCTGCCCGAGGAGGAGTCGCCCTCGGAGGAGGAGAAGGAGGAGGACGACGATGATGACGATGATGATGAGGGGATGGAGGCGCGCCTCGAGCCCTATTTGACTCCTCGCCCCCAAGCTAACGTGCTTCCTGTGCAGGAAGACGTCCTGGAGCGGCAACAGGAAAGCAGGCGGGGCGACCCCTGGTCCCAAGCGGGGTCCTCATCTCGGCAGCAACACGGCGCCACGCCGCCGGCCTCGTCTCGAAGCCGGTCCCGGCCGCGTGCCTCCCTGCCCCCAGCCCAAGCCTCGACGCAGGGGCCACGTACCCGCAGCCAGGCGGCTCCGGAGGAGCATACGACTTCTGCTCCCCAGTCGAGGGAGGAGCCTCGAAGGATCTCTGCCTCGACGGTCCGCTGGGAGTCGAGGGCGCCATCGCCGTCGGGCGCCGACTCTGGGTCAGGCCCGGCCCTGGCTCGAAGGGGACCCTCGAAGCCCCCGAGCGGCTCGAGCGGGCTGAGGAAAAGGCCTGCGATTGAGATTCTTTCTCCCCTTTATTTTATTCTATCATCTCATTCGTTTTGCTTTTGCTCAACTCTTAGGCTCAAATGCCCCCTCGAGGACGCGGAGCCCTCTCCCGCCAAAAGACTTAAGGCGAGTGCAGCCGCCAAGATGTCGACAGCGGCGGGAGGTGGGGTCCAGCTACCTTCTTCCACGTCGGATTGGTTAGCACGGGCTCGAGATGCCCTGGCGCGGGGCAAGCTGATGGCCTCGGCTTCTATTGCAGGCTTGACCGCCCCGGGGGTCATGACAGGGAGCGGCTCGGCGTCGACCCAGGCGCCAGGAGATGATTCCGTTCCCCCGGTCCTGAGGCCAGCCGTCCCTGCTTCGAGCCTGGCACCCAAGACCACCGACGGCCTCGAGGTGGCAGCCCCCCAAGCGGGGGACGGAGCTTGCCCCCATCTGCCTCGAGGATGAAGGGGGGAATGCGTCCCGCCCGTCGGTCGAGACGGTGGCGGATCCCCGTCCCGAGGGGTGGGACGCCTGGCCTAAGCAAGCCTGGCCCGAGAGTCTGCGCGTCGTGGAGGAGCGCAGATGATCGGGGGAGGAGGAGAGCGCGCCACAGCAGTGCCAGGAGACGGAGATGGCGTCGAGCCCGATTGGGCTGCGCCAGTCTTCTCCGAGCACACCGTCGGCAGAACGGCCGCGAGAGCAACGGCAGCCGGAGCAGCAGCCGTCGCAAGATGAGGAGCGGCTCGAGCCGCCACAGTAGCTGCAGCAGCAGCAGCCCGAGGGGTCGACGACTTCGAGCTCCCCGCCTGGGCAAAAAGAGAGTGGGGTGGTCATGGATCCGGCGCCCGGGCAGCCTGCGGCGGCGTGGGGGGCGTCCATGACGTCGAAGATGTTGCAGCGGCGGCAGGAGGGGAAGGCCATCATGGCCCTGCCACCGCCGGCTCGTCGAGGAGGAGAAGAGCTTGCCACTGTGACGGTCGCTCGGGGGGCTACCTCCAGCCCTTGCTGGTCGGCCCCCGGTTTTTTTGATCTGGCGGAGCAAGGTGGGGACGGTGGCGAGTCGTCGAGGGCCCGAGATGAGGTCGACCCGCCGTACCTTTCCCTGGCGGAGCGGGTGGCCCAGTACGGCGGCTCGCCGGGGGCCGTCGAACATGTCAGGGCTGCGGTGGAGGCCAGGGTCGAGGCGGCTCTACCTGATTGGGGCAGGGAGCCCGTTCTGTTCCGCGACCCGCTTGATCCCCTCGAACCCTCGCTCCAGATGGACGACCGGGCGGAACTGAGGCGCTGGGAGGACGCAAAGGAGTACCGGATGTGGATGGAGCATTCGCTGAACCTCGCCGTCAAGGTCGTCTCTTAGGACTTGGGATGGGTTTTTGCGGTGAGTGCTGTGTCTTCAGCGTGTCGGTAGCGCGCGGCTTCCCCACTCGATTCTCGACCTCTGGCTTTTGTTTTCAGGGTCTTAGGAACCGCTCCTACTCGAAGTCCCACTTCCTCCACCAGATGCAAGACGGCCGAGAGGAGGTGCGGCGTCAGCTCGAGGCCGGCCGGTCTGCTCAGGGGGAGGTGTCCCGCGCTGAGGAGGAGGCGAAGAAGGCTAGAGAGGAGCTCGCAGCAGGCAAGGAGGATGCTGATACGGCTCGGGGGAGGCCGCTCAAGCCAGGGAGGAGGCCCGCAAGGCCCTCGAGGACCTTGCGCCGCAGTCAAGGCGCGTCCAAGAGCTTGAGCGCGAGTTTGGTGACGCCACCACTCGCATCAAGGGGCTCAAGGACGATGTGGCGCAGGTCTCCCGGGCTCGTGATGTTCTCACCGTCTCGGTCGAGGCGGAGAGAAAATGTGCCCAGGGCCTGTCCGACGAGGTGGCCGCGCTGAAGGCTGCCTTCTTGGAAAAGGACGGGGCAATGCAAGCGGCTGGACGGGTGATCGAGGGCCTAAGGGTCGAGAAGACGGATCTGTCTCGAGCCCTTAGGTGGGTCGAAAAGGAGCGGAACGAGGCCCTCGACGCGCAGACGGCGCTCAACACCCACTACTCCAGTGAGTTTCTACTTTGGGTCTCAAATTTTCTGCTTTTTGCTTATTTTTATTAATTCCCTGTCTCGCTTCCCAGGCCTCGAGACCGACCTTCTCTCCACCCAGACGACGAACAAGGCGCTTCAAGAGGGTCTTCAGGCCGAGGTGGCAGTGACCGACAGGCTCCGCACGTCGATCAATGATCTGAGCGGGGCCTGGGGGTTGAGCCCGTCGACGACGCCGGAGAAGAAGTACGCGGGGCTACGCTCGTCGACCGTCTAGTCAAACTCGGTGCCACCTTGAGGGATCAAGTCCGAGATGCGCTCCACATTGGTGTGAAGCGGGCGATGGCGGTCGTACGCTCCGACTACTGGTACGACATGGACGTCGCCTCCCACAGCTTTGTCGTCAACGATGGGAAGACCGCCGCCGCAAACGAGGAGTGGCATCGGTCCATGATCGCTGCTGCCGAGGGGCCCGACGAGAGGCTGGCGAGGATGTTCGAGCCTGAGGTCCTCCCAGAAGAAGACCTTGGCGACGAAGAGCTCCGTGACGTCGGCTCTGATGGCGAGGGTGATGACGTCTGACGGCCTACGAGTCAAAACTAGGCAAATTTTTGAGATATTTGTGATGTCCTGGCTCGAGGAGCCATAAACTTTAATGTATTCAAATGAGATGCATGCGCACATATTTTGGTTGTTTTTATTTCTCGATCCATTCTTGTTTCTATTAGCCTGGGTATTATATGCTTTGACTTAAGGGTCTTGGCGCGCGCTCGTGCCCCTCGAGGGGGGTGGGAGTGGAAGTTCCATAGCCCGAGGGCGTAGGAGATTTTCTGGCTCGGCGATCCACGACCCTTGCGGGGCTCGAGGCATCACTTACTTAGTCATGAAGCGTACTCACGGTGTAGGAAAAGAGTGAGATTGAGCTTTTCGAAAAAACGGGTTAAGTTTTTCGAGAGCTAGGGGGTGGTGCCCACGTGTTAGCCCCCGAGGGAGGCTTGGCTCTGTTGGGACAGAGTCAAGTCTTCCTTTATGAACGAAAAAGAAAAGATCTTTTGAATCGAGAACTTTTATTCATTCATGATACGATAAATGTACATGATGCGAGAATGTACAAGGCTTCGAGGCCTTAGGGATAAAAGTGACGTAGCTGTTCGATGTTCCATGCATTGGTGAGGGTCGATCCCTTGCCGTCCGCCAGCTTGTATGTCCCTGGTTTCAAGACTTCAGCCATGATGTAGGGGCCTTCCCAGGGCGGTGTCAGCTTGTGCCGTCCTTTGTTGCTTTGTCGTCGACGGAGGACGAGGTTGCCGACTTGGAGGTCCCTTTTGCGCACGTGCTTGTCGTGGTATTGTCGGAGCTTCTATTGGTATCTTGCAGAATAGAGGAGGGCTACGTCTCGATCCTCTTCGAGCTGGTCGACGGCGTTATGAGGGCTTCTTCGTTTGTTTGCTCGTTGTAGGCCTTGAGTCGAGGGGACCCATACTCGAGGTCGGTCGGGAGGATGGCCTCGGACCCGTAGACCATGAAGAATGGGGTGAACCCCATGGCTCGACTTGGCGTCGTCCTTAAGCTCCATAGGACCGAGGGTAGCTCGGCGGCCCACCTCTTCCCGTACTTGTTCAGGCGCCTGAAGATCCTCGGCTTGAGGCCTTGCAAGATCATGCCGTTGGCACGCTCGACCTGGCCATTCGTTCGAGGGTGGGCAACTGCGGACCAGTTCACACGGATGTGATGGTGGTCGCAGAAGTCCAGGAACTTTTTGCCGATGAACTGCGTGCCGTTGTCGGTGATGATGACGTTCGAGACCCCAAATCGGTGGATGGTGTCGGTGAAGAATGCGACCGATTGCTCGGACCGGATATTGGTGATGGCCCGGGCCTCGATCCACTTGGTGAACTTGTCGACGGCCACAAGCAGGTGTGTGTAGCCTCTGGTTGTCTTCTTTAAGGGCCCAACAATGTCGAGCCCCCAAACAGCAAAAGGCCACGTGATAGGGATCGTTTAGAGAGCGTGCGCGGGGAGGTGCGTCTGTCTGGCGTAGAATTGACACCCCTCGCACGAACGGACAAGGTCGATGGCGTTGGAGACTGCGGTCGGCCAGTAGATGCCTTGGCGGAAAGCGTTCCCGACAAGGGTTCTCGACGCAGCGTGGTGGCCGCAAGCCCCCGAGTGCAGGTCCCTAAGCAGTTTCTTCCCTTCCTCGATGGTGATGCAACGCTGAAGGACGCCCGTCAGGCTCCGTCGATAGAGCTCTTTATTGTCGCCGTAGACAACATAGGTCTTGGCTCGTCGGGCAATTCTCCTTGCTTCGTTTCGATCTTGGGGAAGAAATCAGTGCCGGATTGACTCAGTTGAATAATAGTTAATCAAGTGGGCTTCGCTCAACTTGATTTGATTAAATGATTACCTCTTGCACTTGAATTGAAATGGATTTGTTTCCGGCCAAGAACACAGCCAGTCGCGACAGAAAAAACAGAAGAACGAAGAAATCAGTGCCGGATTGTGTGTGTGTGGTGTGGTGTCTCTGTCTGCGCACATGTCCAAGAAGGTTTGGCTCTGGTTGGAGATTTGCAGCCACAACTCGTAGAGCTCGTCCTTCCTGATCTGCTCCAGGTTTTGCCGCCGCCGCCGCGCCAGCGCGTCGAAGATGCCCACCGCCAAATCCTCGTCCACCATCCCTGCACCAATTCCGTCAGCCCGCCAATCCGCCATGATAGGGGTGCGTCGCGTTCATGGCTACCATACTAACGGACGGAGCATCATTTGTTTGTTTGGACGAAGGACGGCACGTACCCATGCTGCCGCCGAAGTCGTCGCGGGCGAGGAGGCCGTTGGTGGCGAGAGTGTTGAAGCGCTCCTCGACGACGGGGTAACTGCGCTGCGCTTCCTCGACGACCCCAACCCCAAGAACCACCCCGTCCCGCTGGACGTCTCCCGCTGCTTCGTGGCCCTTCTGTGGACAGTCGGCCGCACCGACTTGATGTGGCGCGCGTTCCTGCCGCCGGGCTGCGACCGCACCCACGAGGCCTCCAACTTCGCGTCCCCGGCCACCGCCGCGGGCCTCGACTCCCGGCGTTCCCGCCCGTGCAGCTGGCCATCGGCGTCTTCGATCCGCTGCAGGATTGGCAGCGCCGGTACGACGGCCAAACTGCGGCGAGCAGGCGTAGGCGGCGCGTCCTGGCCGGGATGCATGAGCGGCGGCGATGCGCGCCAGCGGCTGGGATGCGACAGCGGAGCTGCGGCCACCACCTTTTGTTTTCGTTGGTTGGCTGACTCAGCATGGGCCCCAGATCCGACGTGGCCTCCAACTGGGTGAAAACAGGAGCGCAAACCGGTTTGGAGGTCATGTGCATGATTTGGGAAGATGAGGGAGCGGTTTTGTCTGGTTTTTGAGATAAGGGAGGTAAAGTAGACTTTGATAAAAGATGAAGGAGGTAAAGTAGACTTTTTACTTTTAAGAAAGGGCTACCTCATTTTTGGACGTGGCCTGAGTTGCACTTAGACTATCTGCACTCATCAACCTCTATTTCCTTACTTTATACGTCCTGGTCATCAAGATTCTCTCCTCCATATATAGGTTTTCCGCACTCACGTAACCTCCATATCTCATACTCCATTTCAACTACCAAAATCGGACTCCACTTGTCAATTTATCTAAATATATCCATGTGAGATCTTGTTTTAAAGTATTTATTATAACGAATTTAAATGTGCAATCAAAATTTAATTTGGCTAATTAGTTTATGATTTATAACATTTTTTTTAAGTTGAAATAGTGGGGCCCGCCAAAAGATTCTCTCCCTCTCTCTCCTCTTCCTCTCACACACACGCTCCGTGGAGCCCATGACCTGCCGGCACGCCACAGGCCAGTTCAGACTCCATATTCAGCGTGCACAGGCATGTAGCGTGAGTGGTACTGTCTTCCGCTGCAGGCATTTCGTCCGGAATCTGTCCGCCGTGGCTGCATGCAGGGGGGTATACCGTCTCCGCTGCAGATGGTCTTAGGGCTTCCGACTCTGTTTCAGGCTAAGCTTGCTGGGCTTGCCCCCATTTGTAGGCTTGTAGCTCGGTTTTGTTTTGTATTTTGCGGAGGAAAGGGTTACACACTGATCGGCCCATTGCGGGGGAGCCGCTTGAATGCAGGCGTACAACAGAAATCCTCTTTTGCAGAGCCCAAAGGCGCGGTGGGTCGCGTTTGCACAGAAGCGCGTGACAGCCGAGCGACCATAGGGGTGCTGCCCAGGCTGCTTCACTCTTCAATTTGGGCCGGCATTTGGCCCACCCTGCGTACTACCCTTCCTACAATCACACGGGCTTTCTCTTAAAAAAAAATACAATCACACGGGCCGTCGGTCGGAAGAAGCACGCCCTGCCGCCCTGCCTATGCGTGTATGGACGGATCACGCATGGATGTCACTGGTTGTCAGCACGCTTCATCATAGGCCCGAAAAAAAAAGAGAACACGATTCATCACCTGTACTGCAATATGCAGTATATATATTTTTCGGAATGCAAAATACGTCACTTGCGTTGAAGTTAAAGCCCTATCTAGATCTAGCCCCTAAACCAAGAATTCAAAGGCCACAACTCTTGAAGATGGTGTCTACCCATTACTACCACCAAACATCGCAAAACGTCGGACTCCAAAGCAAAGGCTAAAGCGGTGTTCAGTCTTCAAGGCGGAGGTTGACGTATGACGCTGGCACCTCTGAAAAACGGCCTGGAAAACGTCATCATTCGTTCTCTAGAACAGAAAGACGCGATCGAAATTCACGATTTCCAACAGTGAGTCAACTTTCATCAGCGATCGAGAAGAAATTGTTCAAGTGACGTACGTAAATTCACGAGTAGTTGGCGTGGCGTCCACAGGTGCCATCAGTCATCACACTAAAAAAAAAAAAGGTCAACTTTCATCACCGATCGAGAAGAAAATGTAGTGACGTGAATTCAAGCCTACTGCAGCTAGCATCAGTAGTTGGCGTTCACATGTTAAAAAGCATGAGCAGTTTAATAATCTTTTCTTTTCAAAAGCATGTTAAAACTAACAGATGCTCATGTTTATGCACACACACATTCACCTCTCTTAACACGCCAACTTTATTCATACATTTAAAAAGGTGACCATGGATTTTAAATTGATGAAGTCACCACGAACACTTGTTTCACACGTCACATAACACAATAATTTAGCCTTAAATCAGATCACTCATACTATCTAAGTCCGAGATTCGAACCTAGGCCGCCGTCAGGTTCCCATAAGATAAGAAACCAAATGAGATAAACCAAGCTCAACCAAATTTGAAAACAGACACCACTATTATACGATATATGTTAGAGTATCTGTCAACATGTTGACACCTGTTATGTTCATCTGAGATGCGAACGAAGGCACCCGGATCGTTCTCTTTCTGAAAGCACGTGCCTTTTGACCAAATCTCTCCAGCACACGCAGGGAGACGGAAACTCTTGCCATTTAATATTAGTTTGTCTTGGTATGCGTTTTCCATGAGACAGAGGCATTTAAAATATAATATTGACAACCAACAACCACACATATATATATTGATGGACTCCACACATATATACCTACTAGAGCAATGCTGGAGTTATCTGTTGAACTCCACAGAGGCAATCCATAATCCTGCATCCATGTCCAGGCTTCAGCATCTTCTCGAATTGATGTGTTCAGTACTAATCTTTGGTATGAGTCGATCATTGAAGTGCTCTTGCATCTCTGCTATTTCTAAATCTTGTTGCTTTTAACTTTAATCCCATTACTTGTACAGCTGAGTTGATAAGTGGGAACAACGATGACATGGAGGTCCTCATCGAGCTCAAGGGCTTCCTGCAAGCAAATAACCAGATAAACCGAGGTGCGTACGACGGATGGCTGGAGTCAGAGGCCACGCCGTGCAACTGGCTAGGAGTTGGGTGTGACACGAATGGCCGTGTGAGGTCCCTTGACCACTCTAGCTCCAGCATATCAGGACCTTTCTTCGGCAATTTTTCGAGTCTCAAGAGCCTCATCCATCTAGATCTCTCAGACAATTCCATCATTGTTGAGCTCGCAGTTGATCTCAACAGATGCCTGGGACTGAAACACCTTAACCTGTCGTACAACCTCATAGGTGGAGTCCTTAACATATCCAGCCTGACAAAGCTGAGAACACTGGATGTCTCACGGAATCGGTTCGAGGGGGGAATCAGCAGAAACTTCCTTGCAACCTGTGATGAACTCACCAACCTCAACGTCTCCAGCAACAGTCTCAGAGGCAACATCGTTGGCTTGCTTGATAACTGTTCACGGCTTGAATATGTGGATCTCAGCTTGAATCGCTTCACTGGCCAGGTCACGCAGGGCGCTGCAAGCCTAATTCAGTTCAATGCTGCTGAGAATGCCTTTACTGGAAGCATTCCTCTTGACATGTTCCCAGAGGGATGCAAGCTACAGTTTCTTGACCTCTCCAGCAACCATTTGTTTGGTAATTTACCCAATTCCATAGCAAATTGCTCCAGTTTGACATACCTATCGCTATCGGAGAACGGTTTTGATGGGCAGATACCACCAGGAATTGGAGTAATTCCTGGGCTTGAGAAACTGATCCTAGGGAGCAACAACTTTGCCCGTGAGATGCCACTTAGCCTAATGGATTGTACTGCACTAAAGTATTTAGACATTAGTGAGAACGGTTTTGGTGGGGAGGTGCAAGGTTTCTTTGGGATGTTAGAAAGTTTGACGCATCTCACACTTCACTCAAACAATTATACTGACGGAATTGTGTCTTCTGGCATTCTCAGGCTACCTAAGCTGATCATGCTTGATCTCAGCCTGAATCAGTTCTTCGGAAAGCTACCCACCGAGGTCGCAAGCATGACAAGCATCAAATACCTTGTGCTTGCTGAGAATAACTTCTCTGGGCAAATACCCCCGGTCTATGGACAGATTGCCCAGCTCCAAGTATTGGACCTATCATACAACAACCTCTCTGGTGGTATCCCTGCAGACATCGGTAACCTCTCCTCACTTCTCGTGTTGATGCTTGCCGGAAACCAACTTTCTGGAGAGATCCCAAAGGAAATAGGGAACTGTACCAGCTTGCTCTGGCTCAACCTTGCGGCAAACAAGTTATCTGGAACGATTTTTCCAGAGATAGCAGGCGTTGGGAGAGACCCCAGTCCAACATTTGCTAGGAATCAAAAGGATGCTGCACAGTTGGAGATTGGCACCAGGAAGTGTCTATCTGTCATGCGGTGGATTCCCCTTGGTTACCCAGGGTTCAATTATGTGGAATCAGATATGTCTTGGAAGGACTGTCGGAGCCTAGAGGACCGAATCTTGAAGGGGTATGGTATTGTTACACCACCTTCTGTCAAGCCATGTATCATCTTGGGGTATGTTAGGTTATCAGGGAATCTGTTGTCAGGACAGATACCACCCATGATTTCTGCAATGAGAAACTTCAACTTGCTCCATCTTGCTGACAACTTGTTCTCTGGTGTCCTGCCATCAGAAATTAGTGAAATGTCACTTGTTGTGCTTAATGTCTCTAGGAACATAATTTCTGGTGAGGTTCCATCTGAGATTGGTGAGATGGTACTCCTTGAGACCCTTGACTTGTCTTTTAACAACCTCTCTAATGAACTTCCATCAAGTCTGAGCCAGCTCTACAAACTCAGTAAATTCAATGTTTCATACAATCCTCTTCTTTCTGGCAATGTTCCATCTACTGGCCAACTCTCCACCTTCGACGAGCAAACATTTCTTGGAAACCCTCTCCTGTCTTTACATTTCACTGACCATGGGCCCCGTTTGGAACCAAACAATGATGAGCTCTCAACAGAAGGTACAGAAAAGGATCCTGCTATAGAAGAGACAATGGTGCTCATAATTTCATTTATTGTTTTTTTCTTTGCCACAATTGCTATCAGAGAACATGACAGTTTCATGTATGTGTACTATACCATGAAATGCAGATGTGCAAGTACGAAGATTTGTGCAGAATTGTAACCCTTGAGCTTTGTAACATTCAGTTAACGGAACTAGGAGAATTGATTTATGCAGAACTGTAACCCTTGAGCTTTGTAACATCCAGTTAACAAACTAGGAGAATAGTGTCACTGCCAATGTGGTTCATATATTAACACGTTACATATCGGGCCATATAGCATTAAAGAATTTTAAATTATGTTCATATCATTTCTGTTCCAGGGGAGTCACTGTAATTAAAAAAAAAACAGAACTATATAGAACTATTCAATGGCTATACCATGACATCTCAAGAACTAGCCTGTAATTTATTCTCTTGGTAATCATCAATTCATCATTAATCTAATATTTCAGGTTTAATTTGACATTTTGGAGCATTAAAAAAAGAAACTTAAGTTCATTCGGGTTTCTACGTTCTTAACATGCATCTTTCCATTAAAAATCAGAATTGGGTGATAACTGATAACAGTGTGCTAACAGACTTGCTGACTTAATTTGTGTGAGAGTTTGTAACTTTGTATAGCCTTTTGTGTTGTACACATACTGTACATGTTGAATTCTTATTGGCTACATATCATCCCTCCAAGGTTGTGTGATGTTTAGCTTACCACTCGTTGTCTCTATCTATACATGGTATTAGGAGAAAAGATCCAATCCGGTCCTCCTTCTGCTGCCTCTGCCTACCTGCAAACCAGTGGCAGAGCTAGTGAAATGCATAATTTAGTAGATATCTCAAAGAAATGAAAGACACAATATGAAAATACAATCTGGTAGTGTGACAGGACGTGCCAGTGATGCAATATAAAATGTAATATGCAGAATGAGCGATGCAGTATGAGAAGCTGAGGATCAGCAACAGCATCTCATCAAAAAGAAAAACGCAAAGCTCATTTTGCACAATGGGATCAGCTCCTGCTTCTCCTGATCCCGGTTGCACAACATTCGCACTGCTATCTGTTTTTCGTACTAATTCTGATCCTTTAGCTCTGATTGCAGTTGTACAGATTCAGAAGGTTGGCTTTGGTTAAATAATAGGCATAGCAGTTGCTACAGAATTCAGATTAAAACACATGTAAAACAACCTGCTAGCTGCTACATAGCCACAAACAATTCAACAACTGCTACAAAACCAAGTTGGAACTGTTAGAATTATTGGGCCAAGCCCATCTAATAATTCAATAACCTCAAAGGCCCACAATTAGTGTTAGGTGCAAAAGTGATTAGTACCAAATGGATTAATCACTAAGAGGGTGAGTATTGGGATGCTCTCATAGACAAGTTGAGAAGGAGAACCTGGGAGCCACACGCGCGCGCCGCCCGCGCGCGCGTCGCGACGCGACGGGCTGGGCCGGGCCGGGCCGTGGCCGTGGGCGTGGGCCGGCCGGCTTGGCTAAGTTTTGTCACTGGGCCTCGGCCCAAGGCAAACCCTTGCCGTCGCCAGGGAGCCAGCCTGAACGGGAAGCTGCCGGCAGGGGCGCGCCTATATAAAGACCCCTGTCCTCATGCTAGGGTTTCATCCCATTCCCGTGCTTCTCCCTCTCCAGCCGCCACCTCCTTCCTGAGCTCGAGCTGCTCTGCTGCATCTCCGACCAGACCATCTGTGCGCACAGAGGTCTCTGGTAGCAGGCCTCCGGAACTTCTCCCGTCAAGCGTACCTGCTCGAGTAGGCGGAAAATCAAGTTTTTGGGAGCGCCGTACCGGCGCGACTGCTGCTGCTGTTCCTCGCTTGCAGGCTATGCCTGTGAGCATGAGGCGGACTCCTGTTGCTGCTGACGACGACGTCATCGACAACAACACCGTCACAGGCAGCGGCGAAGACATGGACGCGAGTGGTTCACTATGCGCGGGTACCGGAAGTGCCACGCTTGGGTATAAACTGATACCACTTACTGAGTTACTGTTATGCTTTATGTTGTTGCTGCTGTAATGATAGGCATGTTTAGCTATGCTAGAAATATCAGTAGCACATATGAAGCTGTCGCTTGCATTATACTTGAGTTAGTATTTTGCTTATCGTATTTACGGATTAATGCATGGTGTAAAATGACTAAATATCCAATAATCCAAAAACTTGATAGGTCATTTTCATCTGCTAGCTTTGCTGCATCCATGAGGCCACCACCTTTGAAGGATGGTGGGTCCAACTATAAAATATGGCGATCCCATTGCATGTTGTGGCTTACCGCTATGCGCTGCGACCACGCTATCAGGGGAAGGCGCACGGAACCGCCTCTTTCTCCAGAGGAAGAGAGCAAGTTCTGTGAGGCGGATAACCTGCTCAAGTCATCGCTCATTAGCATCATAGATGAGGGTATGATACCACCTGTACATGGACATGCCTACGGGCAAGGACATGTGGGATACACCGCAGCCAAGTTCGGGGTTCTGACGTGGCAAAGTGAGCTGTACATCATGGAGCAGTTCTATGACTACAAGATGGTCGATGACCGTTACGTGGTAGAACAAGCTCATGAGATACGAGATGCTAGCCAAGGAGCTTGAGAACAACAAGTGTGAGTGCGACAAGTTTGTGGCCGGCGGTATTATCGCTAAGCTGCCACCTACTTGGAGGGACTTTGCCACTTCTCTAAAGCACGGGAGGCAAGAGTTCACCGATCGATCTTGTTGCTTCTCCGAGTGTTGAGGAGAATGCGAGGGCAAAAGACACACGTGGCAAGAAAGTGCACGTCGAGGGAGGCTCTAGCGCCAATTTGGTGCAAAAGATGGACCCTCAGACTTCCCGCAAGAGGAAACAGAAGCAAAACAAGAATGCTTTCAAGCCTCAAGCTCAGGCTTTCAAGAAGAAGGCCAACAAGGAAAAGAGCGAAAAGAGTGGCGTTTGCTATGTGTGTGGGAGCAATGCTCATTGGGCAAAGGAGTGCTCAGACCGCAAGGACAAGCAGCCACAGCAGAAGAAGACAGTCAACATGGTTGTTAGTGAAGCTAGAGGATCTGGGTATGGTAATTATTTACCAACAGTTCTTTCAGTTTGTCTCTCTCCTGATTGGTGGGTTGACACAGGGGCTAATATTCATGTATGTGCAGACCGCTCTTTGTTTTCTTTGTACCAGGAAGGACGAGGTTCCTCCCTGCTGATGGGAAACGGCTCGCATGCGGTTGTTCATGGTGTTGGCACGGTCAATCGAAGTTTACTTCGGGAAAAGACGGTGCGGTTGAAGAACATGCAGCATGTCCCCTCCATAAAGAAGAATCTCGTCAGCGGGTCCCTATTGTGTAGGGATGGTTTTAAGCTTGCTTTTGAGTCTAATAAGTGTGTCGTATCGAGATATGGAACATTTGTTGGTAAGGGCTATGAGAGCGGAGGCTTGTTCCACTTTTCTTTGATGGATTCTTGTAATAATAATGTCGTGAACCATGTGAGACATGATGATGATTGTAATATTTGGCATTCTCGACTTTGCCATATTAATGTTGGATGTATGACGCGCTTAGCTAAAATGAGTTTAATCCCTAAATTCGATTTGGTCCAAGGTTCTGAGTGGCATGCTTGTGTGCAAGCAAAACAACCTCGCAAGCCTCACAAGGCTGTGAAAGAGGCGAGGAACACGGCACCACTAGACCTCATTCATTCTGATTTGTGTGAGATGAATGCCGTGTTGACCAAAGGCAGCAAGAGATATTTCATGACACTCATCGATGATAGTACTAGATTTTGCTACGTGTACTTGTTAAATACTAAAGATGAAGCATTACACTACTTTAAAATCTATAAAGCCGAAGTTGAAAATCAACTCGAGAAGAAAATCAAACGGTTGCGGTCCGATCGCGGGGGTGAATACTTTTCAAAAGAATTCGATCTATTCTATGAGGAACATGGAATTATTCATGAGAGGACGCCTCCTTTCTCCCCCCAATCCAATGGGATCGCTGAAAGAAAGAACCGCACTCTATGTTAGACACTGCGGGACTTTCCAAGGAATGGTGGGGTGAGGCTATATTGACTGTGAGTCATGTCCTGAATAGAGTCCCCACAAAGAATAAAGAGAAAACACCATTCGAGGAATGGGAAAAGAAAAGATTAACTCTCTCATACTTGCGCACTTGGGGTTGCTTGGCCAAAGTGAACGTGCCAATCAACAAGAAGCGCAAGCTTGGGCCAAAGACTGTAGATTATGTCTTTCTCGGATACGCAATAAACAGCGTAGGCTATAGATTTTTAGTTGTGGAGTCTGGAGTCCCCGACATGAGGGTCGGCGGAATATTTGAGTCCAGAGATGCAACATTCTTCGAGAATGAATTCCCTATGAGAGGGAATGTACCGAGCACATCTAGTGAGGGACCTCCTGATGCTCCCGATACTTTTGTGCCAGTGGAGTGCACTGAACAACCCACCACTGAAAGTCCTGAGGAGAAAAATGATGGAGTCGCTCGAAAGAGTAAGAGACCTAGGATTGCAAAATCCTTTGGTGATGACTTTACCATATACCTCGTGGATGACACCCCAAAGACCATTAAAGAGGCATTTTCCTCTCCTGACGCTGACTATTGGAAGGAAGCAATACGGAGTGAGATGGATTCAATTATGTCTAACGGAACTTGGGAAGTGGTTGATCGTCCATACGGGTGCAAACCCGTAGGATGTAAGTGGGTGTTTAGGAAAAAGCTTAGGCCTGATGGTACGATTGAAAAATACAAGGCTAGGCTTGTGGCCAAGGGTTATACCCAAAAGGAAGGCGAGGACTTCTTCGATACATACTCACCAGTGGCTCGATTAACTACAATCAGAGTACTACTTGCCCTGGCTGCATCCCATGGTCTTCTCGTTCATCAAATGGACGTGAAGACGGCTTTGCTAAATGGAGAGTTAGATGAGGAGATCTACATGGATCAGCCTGATGGTTTCGTAGTAGAAGGTCAGAAAGGCAAGGTGTGTAAATTATTGAAGTCTTTGTATGGCCTAAAACAAGCTCCTAAGAAATGGCACGAAAAGTTCGATAAGACCATGACGTCAGCAGGCTTTGTTGCCAATGAGGCTAATAAATGTGTCTACTACCGATTCGGTGGGGGAGAAGGGGTAATCCTGTGCCTATATGTGGATGACATCCTAATATTTGGCACGAACCTTAATGTGATTAAGGAAGTCAAGGACTTTGTCCAAGAACTTTGATATGAAAGATTTGGGAGTGGGCGATGTGATCCTAAACATCAAGCTGCGAAGGGAGAAAATGGTGGGGTTACTCTTTTGCAATCCCACTATGTGGAAAAAGATTCTAAGTCGCTTTGGCTACGTGGATCGCAACCCCGTGTCCACTCCCTATGATCCAAGCCTAATTCGAGAAAGAACAAAAGGATCATGAGAGACCAATTGAGGTACTCCCAAATCATTGGTTCACTAATGTACTTAGCCGAGTGCTACAAGACATGACATCTCATATCTTTTGTGAGCAAGTTGAGCCGGTTTGTATCAAACCCGGGAGATGATCATTGGCGTGCTCTTGAGAGAGTAATGCGGTATCTAAAGGCAACCGCAAGTTATGGCATTCACTACACTGGGTACCCAAAGGTACTAGAGGGTTTCAGTGATGTAAATTGGACATCTGATGCTGACGAGTTAAAAGCCACCGGTGGGTATGCGTTTACTCTTGGGGGTGGTGTCTTGTTTCTGGAAGTCTTGCAAGCGAGACCATCATCACGAGGTCAACTATGGAGCGAGAACTTGCGGCACTAGACACCGCCGGCTTGTTGAAGCCGAATGGCTTTGGGAACTCGATGGATTTGCCGGTGGTTGAAAAACCTGTTCCCGCCATCTCCATGAAGCTGTGATAATCAAAGCGTGATAATCAAAGTTAACGGTTCTAAGGACAACTTTGAAGACCACAAGGCATGTAAAGCGGCGCTTAAAGTACGTCGAGAAAATTGAGAAACTCCGAAGTGATATCGATGGACTATGTCCATACATCTAAGAATCGCGGATCGGTTCACCAAGGGGCATCACGAAACGTGATAGACGGTGCATCGGTCGAGATGAGACCGAGACCCACTTAAAGTTTCTTTGTAGTGGTAACTGCTCTATGTGATCGGAGATCCCATGAATTAGAGTGGTGAAACAAGCTATGAGTAGGCGAGGGAAAAGACCCTTGACAAAGGTCCCTATCTTTTAGAAATGCACTTCTTTTCCAAGGCATGCGGCGGGATGGCGTATGCCTTAATGTGATCCGAGTGGCTTATAAAAGCAAGGATGTTGGCCTACGAGGACATCCTAGAAGGAACACACCTATGTGAGTCAGACTGCTGGTCCCAGCCTATGAGGTTTGGGTGATCTCTAGATGCTCACGAGAAGGCACGGAGTTTGACTTATATGCTCCACCCAAGGGGATGCTCTAGGCAGCCTGGTATCAGTTAAGAATTTAGGTGAACCTCACTTCGCACAAAATTGTCAATTCAAGGCATAGTCCATTGATCAGTTGTGAATGAGTGTAAGCCTCTATTCTAGATGGAAGTTCAACTTAACAGTCTCCATCGAAACACTGGTATATCAAACGAGTTCAGATCCGAAGGCATTAACTGTGTACCTATGATGTTTGGTGGGGATTGTTAGAATTATTAGGCCAAGCCCATCTAATAATTCAATAACCACAAAGGCCCACAATTAGTGTTAGATGCAAAAGTGATTAGTACCAAATGGATTAATCACTAAGAGGGTGAGTATTGGGATGCTCTCATAGACAAGTTGAGAAGGAGAACCTGGGAGCCACACGCGCGCGCCGCCCAACTCCCAACCACCTTGTCCAGGTTCATCCTCCTGGACAGGGCGTAACGGGAAGCTGCCGGCAGGGGGGCGCCTATATAAAGGCCCCTGTCCGCACGCTAGGGTTTCATCCCATTCCCGTGCTTCTCCCGCTCCAGCCGCCACCTCCTTCCTGAGCTCGAGCTGCTCTACTGCATCTCCGACCAGACCCTCTGCGCGCACAGAGGTCTCGGTAGCAGCCTCCGGAACTTCTTCCGTCAAGCCGCGTACCTGCTCGGGTAGGCGGGAAATCAAGTTTTGGGGAGCGCCGTACCGGCGCGACCGCGCCGCTGTTCCACGCTTGCGGGCTATGCCGCGTGAGCACGAGGCGGACTCCTCGGCCGCGGCGACGACGATGTCATCGACAACAACACCATCGCAGGAACGGCGAAGACATGGACGCGAGTGGTTCACTATCCGCGGTACCGAATCGCCACGCTTGGGTATAAACTGAAACCACTTACTGTTGTGCTTTATGTTGTTGCTCTTTGTAATGATAGGCATGTTTAGCTATCTTTGGAAATATCAAGAAGACATACATGAATTATCGCCATTTTGTATTATACTTGAGTTAGTATTTTACTTATCGTATTTACGGATTAATGCATGGTGTAAAATGACTAAATATCCAACAGGAACAACAACCTGGTGTGCTCACCGTCCTCTGTGCATCAGTTTGGTGCGCGCGTCTGTTGTAGGTTGCAGTAGGGCATCAACGACCTGGGCTTGCTGCCTATTCTCCGCGACGGCGGCGAATCGACGACCCCTGCGCGCCTCCCTCCTCTATGCGGCCTCACGCGGAGCTTGCGTGGCGAACCGGCGCCGTCCCCTCTCCTTGATGTGGCCGTGCGGCCGCCTGAGCCGGAATGTGACGGCGTCGACATCCGATTTGGCCGTCGGCCGGTGGTTGGGTTCGATTCGGCTAGTGCTAAGCTCAATGCGGCGGTTTGTGGGGCTAGGTTCGATTTGGCCGATGTTGTGTGCAACAGTGCGAGCCGAGAGAAGCAGCGAGCGATGGCACGGCGAGGAGCTACGACGGTGCGAGCACGGGTGCTGAGAAGCTACACCGGCGTGGCCGTGGGCGTCGGGAGGGGAGAAGAGCGGGGCCATGGCACATGAGGGGTGGCAGCAGGCAGGTCCGGCAATGGCGCTGGAGCAAGCGGCAGGGAACACTATTGCTTTGAGTGGAAGGGAACGCTATTCCTTTTTTATATTTTTTAGCTCTGGGCTGTTGTAAAATTCTAGAATGGGCTTCAAAATTTACGTTGGGCCAAATATTTCGGCCGGTTCGATTTTTTCTGGAGCCGGACAAGCTGCGACTTTGCCGCGCCCTTCATACCAGTCCGATGACGGCAACACAACATCGCTCTCGGGTTACTAGAAAAACTCACGCAGTTTTGCCGCGCCGTGATTGGATCCTGTTTTTTTTATGGAAACAAGAGGGGGTCGTGCTGGCCACCGACCAGGTCGACGTGCAGCACCTCGTCGACCACCCCAGATAATTTCTTGCTTCGCTCGCTGGGCTGCCATGGGCCCAAACCGGCCCGCTCAACATCGTGCATTGCGGGCGCACGCAGCGCTCCGCTCCGCCCAACGTCGTCACGTGAATGCAGCAACACATGAATGCAGCAGGTTTTGTCAAAAAAACGTGAATGTAGCAGGTCAGCGGTCAGTCACAGAATCCCTATCACGTGAATGTAGAGAGGAGGGGAAATATAAATAAATAAATAATTTTGATGACATCCTCACATGCAAAAGTGTTTTAAAGTTTTTAAAAAGTTGTAATTTCTAAACCAAATTTCAGAACTAAAATCAGATTGTATCGTCGTGTTCCTTGTAATAAGCTGATAGATTTTGATAATTTTTTTTTAATAAACATTAATCTCATGTTAAATATTGAATGTATTTAAAGATAATCATAGAATATCAAATTAAAAATTACACAAACACCAGAAAAAATACATATAGAACATCATAAAATATATCAAGAACATCAATTTATACTACAGAATATCAAAATAAATTGTAGAACATCACACCAATAATACATGAACATCAAAAATTACACATAGGACATCACATGCTTACTCTGAGAACATCACGAAACACATCACAGAACACTATATTATAAAAATACATTAGAACATCACATATATACTGCGCGAACATTACAAAAAATATCATAGAACATCATATGTATATTTGGTGAACATCATGTCTATATCATAGAACATCACATTTATATCGGGCGAACATCTCAAAATACACCATAGAACATCATCTGTATATTATATGGACTAAACGTGTATATCATGTGATAATGAAAATAAAAGCAAAGCAAAAATATAAAAAAATAATTAATTAAATTAAAAGAAGAAGAAGAAGAAGAAGAAAGTGAAATAGAAATAGCAAAATTCTAGGAATAAATAAATAAAATATTGAATTTAATATAGGGAAATAATTAGAGTACAATTAAAAGGAATAAAAAGCTAATGCAAAAATAAAGAAAGAGGATCACTGAATACATAAAACATGGAAGAAAAAAGAACATCACTTAATATAGAATAGAATATCGTATTTCTACTCGCGTATATAGAAATACATGGCGGAACATCAAGTGTTTATGTGAAAAAGTGAAACATAAAATTGTAAATCAAAGAAAAGAAAGCAAAGAATAAAAAAGAATATAAATAAAAAAATACAACATATATGAGGTTATAAATAGAAGAAAATAAAGAAACAAAAAATAAAATATAAATTGAAATAAGCAAACAATGAATCAAAAAAGAAATTAAATGAATGAATAGAAAGGAAAAATGAAAAACAAGCAATAAAAAGAAAATATAAAAAGGAAACAAAAAGTATAATAAAAAGTACACTAAAAAAAATAAAAATAAAAACAAAAAATAAAATAAATAAATAAAAGACGAAAAGAATAATAGAACAAATGAAACATAAAAGAGAACAGAGAAAATAGTATAAAGGAAAGAAAAAGAAAATAGAGAAAAGAAGAAAAACCGCAATCCCATTCGCTCGCTACGTCATGATGAAATGAACATACATGCATGGATTATACTAGCAATTTTGCGGTGTACGTTCGTCAGTATGCTTATGTGAGGGGAAATCATGCAGGTCAGCACGTGACCTATCGCAACACGACGACGGAATTCTCGGTACAGCCCTCGTGCAGGTGGCCGCACGCTCACGCTCATGGCCTCATCAGCCACGCGTGGGCCGTTCTCAAGCCTAGTCTGTAGCAGCGCGCAGGATCGCGGGGTGGTTGAAGAGCGATTTCTTTTCGACCTGGTCGACAACGAAGATTTCCGGTGATTGGATCCTGTTAGTGGATGGATTACGTTTTTCTTTTGACTTGCTTCCCTTCAATATTAGCCGGCTGAGGCCTCAGCAACAATGAGATCGTACATGCATGTCAGAGTTACATGCCACATCTGCGAACTCGAAACTTGTCTAGCTAACAAGTGAGCTACCTCATTACAACTTCTACTAACAAAAGAGAAAGTAAACTCTTGAAAGGCAAGGCTAAGTTCTTCGATCTCCTGCAACTGAGTCTCCTTCTTCTGCCATAGCTGCACAGGCCGTAGACAATCTGTTTCTAGTGCTACTCGTTGCTGCCCCAGGTGACTAGCAAACCTTAGACTGTCTCTGCAAGTTAAAGCCTCCATAGAGCACATACACATCCAAACCATTGTCACACCAGGTTGCACGAGCGGCTCTGAAGTTTCCCTGATCTTCTCTGACTATACAAGTCAAAGCGCCTTGATTTGAATCAGGAAAGAATGTTGCGTCCGTGTTTATTTTCACCCACCTTGACTTCGGCTTCTTCCACTTTGGGATTTCACGTTTAGTTGCTTTCAGGCCGAGGTGATGACCAAGCTGCCAAAGATCAAAAGTCGTGCCTTTTGCCCAAATCACAACTTATTGAACTGTCATAGACAATTCTCCATGACATCTCTTGTTTCTCATTGTCCACAACGCCCATATTCCACACATAATTACAACCTGATCCTGCCATGGACAGAGCTCGGGCATAAGATCAGCAGCCCAAGTTATAGGGTTTAGATGAGGAATTTTCACTCTTGTTGCCATCTTAGCCTGATGACAGAGCCACTGTACAATCCAAGACGACATGTTTTATTGACTCTTCTGGATCTCCACATACCTCATAGAAGGAAGCCGACTCCACATGCCTTCTATAAAGAATTTGTCTGATTGGCAAGAATTCATGTAACACTTGCCACCATAATACTCTAACCTTTGGGGGGGGGACATCTAGCTTTCACACCTTTTTCCAGAAACCATCACTTGACGAACCTGGCTATTGGGAAGCCTTCGTCTTTCTTCTGTATAATAATTTGTAAACCGACCGGACCGTATATACCCCAAATTTGTCCAAGTCCTAAGCACAAAAATCAACTACCCCCTGTCCCAGTGGTTGTCTCATGATGACTGCCACTGCATCAATCGGTAGAAATAGCTCCTGGATCAGCTGCTCATTCCAACTGCCATCATCTAATAGCAGATCAGAAACCAAGGTTGGAAAAGCTTCCTGTCTGGACATGATTGGCCGGCCACCAAAGTGATTAGTAGTGCACCAATCACCCCAGATATCAATTGTAGTTCCATCTGATACTCTTTTAATCAGTCCATGTTCTCGAGCTTCTTGACCTAGTAGGATTGCACGCTAGGTCTGACTTGCATGTTTCTTCCTAGTATCCCGCATAAATTCTAGGTCATGCAAATACCTGCCCTTCAACACCCTTGCACACAAGGATTCTGGTCTGGAGATTAGTCGCCAACCCCTGCTTGCCATGCATTGCTAGGTTAAAGCTTCTTAAATCACTGAAACCCATGCCGCCTTTGCATTTGGGCTCAGTTAAGCGCTCCCAAGACATCCAGTGCATGTGACAGTTGTCAGCTGAGCTCCCCCACCAATAGTTCACCACTGCCATCTTCATCTTCTTGCAGGTCTGAACCGTCAGCAGGAAACAACTCATGGGATATTTTGGAATCACCTGCGCAATCGACTTGATAAGGACTTCACGCCCTGCATAGCTCGCTTCTCTCCCACACCAACTCTCAATTCTACATATCACCTGAGCCGGTAAATATTCAAAGGTACCATTCATGCTTCTCCCGGCCTCTATAGGCAAACCAAGATATCTTTCAGCTAAGACCTCCTTCTAAACATTAAGGCCAGCAATAACCACCTAATTCATGTCTTGTGAGCAGTTCTTACTAAAGGAACTTGCTGATTTGTCATGGTTCACTAGCTTCCCAGAGCCACGGTGGTAGCAGTCGTCCAAAATCTCCATTAATTTATCAACCCCTCTCTACATTGCTTCTGAAAAAACAATGCAGTCATCCGCAAAGAGAAAATGTGAAATCCAGGGGGAGTGAACACCAACTTTGATACCCCTTGATAAAAACATTGGACAAACGGATTTTAAAAGACAAGATAACCCTTATAAGCACAATAGTAACAAGTAGGGTGAGATAGGGTCATCTTGCCATCCCTTCGGCTGCCTGAAAGCATCTATTAAAGCCCAATTAATCTTGATGGAGAAAGATATAGTTGTAACACACTGCATGATGCAGTTAACAAACTCAAAACCAAGTTTCATCATGATTCCCCGCAAGTACTCTCACTCCACACAGTCATTGAAGAGTTGTGAGGAAGCTACACTAGCCAGAAAACAAAACATTTCGACCTCATAAACCACGATCTACTGCTAGTTACAGGTTACGGGATTACCACTAGACGCGCAGGTGTAGCGGAGTCGACTCGATGTAGTCAAACACGTCGCAGCAGTGCCGTGCAGTTGAGTGGTTTTCCGTCCGTCACGTCCGTCCTCAGCTCGCGGATCGTCCTCGTGCGGTTCGTCCTCATGCTCTAGATGCAACACCTCTAAGGTATCACACACATGCGGGGAAGAAGCGTTGCGCCTCCGAACTGCTAGGTCTGCAAGGAGCGAAGGCGTGAGCATGGAGTGGGCGACGACGAATGGCAAAATGCATGGATTGAACCTAGCCTCGCCCCTGCCCCTTGCTTATATAGGTTTCCCTAATATGCTCCTGAGATGGAGGCCCATTAGTAACCCTAATCCTTATCCAACTCAGGTCCAACCCGAATTGGACTTCCAGCCCCTTAAGCGTGCGACCCTATGGGTTCACGCACACATAGACATGGCCCAAGTACACCTACTCACCCACTAATTGATAGCAGCCTCTAGCAAGGCATGACAACTCCTATGCATACACAAATATCATATCAGACAAACCACCACAACCCATATACTTCTTATTCCCTTGCCTCACAATATTTGGTCCAACTCATGGGTTAACACTTAACCCAAGCACGGCCATGCATTTGTTGATCCAATGACTTGAGTGATCCATTGATACCTTTCTCACATAGAGAGGCAAATTCCATCTTGATTGTCTATGTCTCACAACATGTTTCTTGACAAACCCGAAGACTATCTTTATAACTACCCAGTTACGGAGTAGTGTTTGATAATCCCTAAGTTGGTCATTTCACATCTTGAGTACGTACGACAATCTCAAGTCTAAGGACATAACATACGTGATGTGTAAAGAGATAATAATAATAACAACATCTCACGTCGGGTCAGTCCAGCTTACATGTCATACATGTGCCCACATTTTATGAGTTTGATATCTCTATGTCTATGACTTGTGAAACATAGTCATCAACCAATAATGTAATGATCTAATATTCATGTGCGTTGTTACACGAACTCCAATCAGGAACAACATTAGAATACCCATACAAGTAAAAGAGTTTCACAAACAATTCACATAACTGTCAATCGATACAAGTTGTCTTCAATGGATATTTAGAAACATATAATATATCATGGATACAATCACAATATCATCATCACTATAATTACGTCTAGGGCAAATTCTCAATAGTCATAAGCCTTCGCCATGTCTAATTTTATAGCGCTCCATTTTGCCCCTTCTTCCGTTTCAGATAGTGAATGCACTCATAGGCTATTAGAACGTTGTCTGTAATCAAGCGCCTTGGTACAAATGCGCTTTGTTCCTCTGCCACAATATCATCAAGGAGTTCCCTGAGTCTCAAAACCAAAACCTTAGAACATATCTTATATAACACGTTGCACAAGGATATGGGCTTGAACTCCTTCATCTCCTGAGGATTTCTGGGTTTTGGGATAAGCACAATGGCGGTAAGATTTAGATCATCTAGCATCTGCCCACCATTTAGGAAGTCGAGCACTACTGTTATTACGTCATTCCCTAGCAGGTCCCAGTTGAAAAGCCCTTGTTTGGTTTTGAAAATTGAATGAAAACTTTATGTGGACTAACATGTGTGATGTTTGAGATACATAGGGTTAGTTCATAGGTACATATGTCTGAGCAACATTTTCCATGTGGTGGAAACAGCTTGGAGATGTTGAAAGGCTTAACACATGTGATGATGGAGGAGCTCATTGCAAATGAGACATGACATGCAGTCATGTGAACAAGATGGAGAAGATCAAGATGAGACTTGGCTCGATGGACCGGGTGCATGTGTGAAGGGCAAGTCAAGGCTTTGAAGCGATGGACCATAAGATGGTGAAGTTTGGGCAAGAGTTGGTGCCGATGGACTGACACAATAGTGAAGAGCAAGTGAGGTCAAGATCGATGGATCAAGAGCATCACATGATGATATAAAGTGGATCATATCATTTGGTGATTGTGTCATTGCATGTGTTGCATTGGCACATTGGAGGAAGATGGTGGAAATGGAAATGCACAAGGTAAAGGTATAACATAGGGCATTTTGTTCCATCGGTCTAAAGTTGAGTAGAGAAGTGCTTGACCGGGATTAGGATAGATGGTCGTACTATCAATAGGGGAAAACTTATTTGTATATCGGTCATCTAGTGCCACTCGGAGTGATCTAACAATTGTGACATGCTAGGATCAAGTGTCATGGTGAGTTGAAGTGAAAATCCTTTGAAAATGATTGTGAAAATGCTAACACACAAGCACATGATGATGTACACTTGGTGGTGTTGGCACATTTGCAAAGATGGTGGAGTTTGCAGGGTTGAGATGGGTTTGGTGAAATGGCTATTTCCTATTGCATCGAATGCTAATTGTTGGTGCAAAGATGCTAACTCTTGAGCACAAGTCGGTACACTTCTTGTTTAGTGTATGAGTGAAGGTGGAAAAGTTGATGTTGTCGACGGCTTGTTCGAGTATTTATAAGCATCAGACGTTGAGTCTGAGAGCGTTGGATGCTGGTGGCAGTGTCCGAGATGTTAAGCACTGAGCGGCTGAGCTGGAGCTGCGTCATCGAGTATTTACAAGTGCTATTATAGAATATGATTAGGCCTACTACATGTTGTCTTGTACCTATATGCACCCCAAGGGTCAATGCAATTAATAATAGAATATTAGGGTTTGCTCATATTCACCCTTTTCCTCAACAGTGGGCCAAAACTAGAAGACTAATGAACTATTGAATAGGAGTGCTGTGCAGGAAACTATTGAACACCTCTTTCTCACTTGTCCTTATTTTGCCAAGGATTGCTAGACATCTATATTAATTTTTATTGCGATCAACTCTACCTCTGTTGGACCGTCTGGCCATGGTACGCCAAGATCATGACCTTCCCTTCTTCATAGAGACGGCTTTGATAGCGGCATGGGTGCTTTGGAACTATGAAATGACAAAGAACGGACCCAACCCAGCGATGTGGCTCTCTAATTTTTAATAATCAATGTTTCACTCAATTTGTTAGATTAAGGGACGATCTTAGGTATCTTTCTTTTGGCTAAATGCTTTCAAAGTGAACGGGGGTTGTAAACAAATAAGTATGTTAGTTTCAAACTCCCTTAATTCTTAGTGACACGATGGGGATCTCCCCGTAGTTTTTGCTGTAAAAATTAGAAAAATAATATAGGCCAAATTATTACATGCATGTGTGGCACCTTGTTTATGAAGTATATAAAATATATGTTCTTATGAAATTATTTGTGTAGGAAACTCTAAAGATGCAAATATTAAACCCAAAACATGTCAAAGTATAAGTTGTTTGATTTTACACAAACCAAATCATTACTTAGTAGCACACATACATCATAATTAATAATTCTCCAAGATTATGGGGGCCGTTGTAATTTTGTAAGTGGCTACCCAATTACATTTCATGATAGAAAATACATGTATTTTTATTGATTCCAGTATATTTTATGTAATACTACATCATTATGTGTATGGCACTATTGCATTGCATGGGTTCCCTTCAATTATTTCTTGGCAAGTACTTTGCGACGATACTCCCCAAGAGCCCAAATAGGGTACAAAATACGATAGTTGGGGTAGTTGAAGTAAACAGAGGAGTTGGTGTTGCCAACATGTTCCTATAACCAAAATGCAAGAAAATGGTTAGTGATGGTAGGTTATGAGAAATGTGACAGTGGTACTTTTTTCTTTCAATGTAATAATTCGATCTGAAGTGAGATATTTCTAATAACATAGGCAAAGGGAAACTACAGACATGCAAAGTAAGCACTAACTAGCTAAACATAATAATGTATATATGACCTACTTACTATGTTCAAAATACAAAATGCATTGATTGGAATCCCACAAAGGAACGAACCCTTGTAGCTTGACCAATACAACTATCTAAAAATGTCATTACATAGCAATGTGATAGTAAGATAATTGAATGATGGACAAGAAAATACCTAGTATCTATATTGGATCACCAAAATAAGAGTAAACACCACCTTGTCTTGGCCATGGGGAATCAGAAAATATAGATCTCTTAAAATGAAGAGGAGTAAAATAGTTGGGCTCAATCATAACAAGAGATTGCTCATACTACTGATAATTATAAACATAAGTCCACCTACTTTGTGCTAAGTCAAATTTTATTGTTCTATCTACAAAAATAAATTAAGTTACATAAAATTATACAAAGTTAAAGTATTCGGTTTTAACAATCCCAGTATTTGTGCTATCATGATCCATACAAAACCTTTTTATGTTGCTTGTCAAAGCTAGTTAGAAAATTTTGACTTTAGGACAATTAAAACTTATGATAAAAGAATGTGCTTTTTTGTATCATATATAACATTTTGGAAAACTCACTTGCTGAGGATAGTCTCCTGTCTCCAACTGCATATTGATCAACACTTTTGCTGCTCGATGCAATGGAGTTGGGTCCCGTTCCATCTAATTGTACAAAATCAAGATAGAAAGGTGCATGCAATCAAGATATATTCATACTCCAAGTAGTAGTAGACAATTATGAGTGGATACCCAAATGACACAAAACACAAACAAAATAGAAACATAAACATAAACATAAACATAAACATAAACATAAACATAAACATAAACATAAACATAAGCATAAGCATAAGCATAAGCATAAGCATAAGCATAAGCATAAGCATAAGCATAAGCATAAGCATAAGCATAAGCATAAACATAAGCATAAACATAAGCATAAACATAAACATAAACATAAACTTTATTCTTATTTATTTGTTTATTCATTCATTGAATATAATCTACATTACCTTCATATTTTTTCTCTAGCAACTGTTTTTCTGGAGATCAATCTAATACATCTAGATATTTGCATGTTCATAAATCTATTGCATCTAGGTATTTTTCTCTCAAAAACATAAACATCACCTTGTTTTAGTATCAAGAAAGTAATAATATGCACTAAATGATATGTGATCAAAAATAAAACCTGTCCAGCATAAATCAAAGCTAGCATCGCCCAAGCAGTCTGGACAACATTAGTTTTAAGACCTTCTACATAGACCTGCATGTGATGAGAACATTTTTTTTTCTTGGATTAGGATCACTACTAGCTAAGAATAAGGAATATTGAAAACATTAGGAAAATCCAAAAAGAATAGTTAGCAAACTTTGGAAATGTTAGTAACTCAAGTGCTACCTAACTCATTTTTATAGTTTTTTATATACTCTCTCCATTCATTTATCTCATTTATTTAGAAGTCTTCTTCATATTAGCTTAGGACCATGGGTTCTGCTGGTCCTGACAACCGTAACCTCCTTGTAATTACTTAGCATCTGTTGCTCCTTTCTATTATTTGGCTGCCACTTACCTGCATTTATTGCTCCTTTGATGCTCATTGGCTGCTGCTTGCGTGTGACTCCTCATATGCGCTCATCCCATGATGATTAAAAGCAAACTAAGTGTTGTTGCTCTACTCCTTGGTCACTACACCGAAAACTAAAACGATGGAGATAAATGAACGGAGAGAGTATATCTCAATGCTTTGTCTTTCATCTCTGGAAACTGAGCCTAGCACATTTGGTTTATGTTGTTGGTGTGTGTGCGCCTAAACAACCTAAGTTCAAGGCCTCATGGAGGAAATCTTTATGCTTATGTTTTCCTAACATGATCATGATACTTAGTTATTAACTATTACTCCTAGTTAGTCTAGTTTTTATTCTAATCTTTACTCATATATAATAGAGATTTACAATAATCTATTACATATAAGATTTTATCACATTTTTTTTATTTTTTATGACTTTTATTCAACTACAATTCAGTGTTGCAACCTGACCTATTGGCAAACTGAAAAATTTGTGTACTCTATACATGAGTTCATGACTAATGTTAAGTAATTAATGAAAAGGTCTATGTGAAATGAAATATTGTTCTTCACCTGTCTTTCACAAGAATGATAGCTCTCTGCCCAGCCACCAGTCTTGAGTTGTATTGAGAGCAAAAAATTGCATGCTTTTCTAATGCAAATATTGTTCTCATATTTCTTCCCAGCAGCAAGTAAGGCTTTTACTGCAAAGAGGGTCCCATAGATAAAACATATGCCCCAAGTGCCGTACCTTGCAAGTAGTTGTGTATTTAGTTATTATTAAGCACAAAAAAACAAAATGATAATTAATTTGTACAAAATTGAAGATGTTTTCATACATACCAGGATCCATCATTATTTTGATTATTCTCAATATATATGATAGCTTTGTTAACATATTCTTTTATCTCATTACTGCGGTACTCTGAATTAAGATCCCCAAACAATATCAATGCATGCACCACTGAGGATGTGCATTCAACCGTTCTGCCAATATAATAGATGAAATGAATTGAATAACTTATCAGTTTGCAAAGCAAATTGAAATGGCAACATGAGGTTCAAACTGAAAAGATTCATCATTGCACTTACGGGTAATCAGCGACAATATTTCTAAAACTCTCCAAAGGATTTAAAATCTAGGATGCCAAATGAAAGAACCGTCAGTTTACATGGAGCTATAGTATCTACATATATAAAGTACTTTCTTGTTTGTAAATAAAAGTATTTATTCTTCTATATTTTTGATACAGTTAACATTTTTAGGTATTTTTCTTACCAAGTTTTCTCACTAAAATGTTATTGGATCAGCACTAGATGTAAAATATAATATTGATTTTCCCTACTGGTTGACTCTAGTATTTCAGCGTAACCGTCTAATTTTTTTATCTTGTTTGTGAGGATGTTGTTTATGGGTTAGTTCTCTTTCCAAACAGTTGCTTACAAACTTCTTGTTCTCACCTTGAGACATTTTACAAGAAGATGACATGCTACCGATTTTTATTAATGCAGACAGATGTAAATATTTCTTACCAACTCCTATTTTCGCAAGAGCATGCAAAATTACAGCTTTGTAAAAGGTACTCGCCTCTAGCCAAGAATAAGTTCTCTGGTTTTCAAATGTGCCAACTGAACCATCTTTGTTCTGTAGATGAGATCAAACATAGTCTTTAGTGAAGTATTGCAAAGTAAATACAAAATACTAATGTATTTAATTCTAAAATCTCATTAATATAATAAACTTAAATGAATTATGTTAATAGAGAAGTCAAACTAGCCATAGAATGATGTGTATGAAGTATAACTATAAATTAATGAAAATAGGAAATAAATGGAATCTACATATTTTGAAAGATTTTTTTTGTAATAGTATACAATATTTACTTAGTTCCATTTATGATGTCACTCCTCACAAAATAAAGAATGCAAATTAGATTATAGGTAGGTAAACATATTAAAGGAAAATAATGCATGATTTGGCATTCCATTGTAATAGTATGATTGTGCTTTATTGAATAAATTCAGACAAAGTTGTGATAGAGTAAATATTCATGACCAAGAGATGGAGATGTTTTGTTTCACATAGGGACATAACTTATGCGTGTCTAATAGTTCACCTTCAGTAGATCAAAAATCTTATAATCTATCTTATTTTGAAAATAGTCCTTTTCTAAGGTATCCTTATATCTTGCATGACATAAATAATATGGAGTGAAGATTCAGTTATGTATAACAATATTGATTACCAATAAAAAATAGTCTAGTGTATGTACTTACCATGCCGGACTCAATTGGTAAAATTTGTGTGATTGTAAATAAATATTTGAATATAAATAAATGCTTTATACAACCAATACCATATATGAAAGAAGGCAATCAACCGCATTAAACATCCACCCTTCTTCCTCTGAATTCTCAATGAGGTTATGATATACCTTGGGAAGAAATAAAATGGCCTATTTCAAGAAAAGAAACAAAATTTGTCATGTGATGTATATATATATAGCTATTATGTAAATGGGTGCATTTTCTATACTCCCGGGAGTAGTTACTCCCATCTCTAAAAACCCACCTTAGGTATGTGTTCATACTTGTTTATCACTTTGAGTATGTGTATATACTAATACTAAGATACTCTAAAACTTCTTACGCGAAAAAAATTCAAAGGAACCCATACTTTTTAATATATTATGAAAATGCCATTTACTGTACTATATAAAATAAGTATGACCACATACTCTAAGTATGCTTGCATACTTGACGTATATAATACCATAGATGGTCTAGTATGATCATATACTTCGCGTATATATACTTTTTTTGGTCATACATACCCTAAATCTTGAGATATGAACATGGGAGTAGCTACTCCCTAGGAGTAGAAAATAATTTCCCTTATGTAAATTGTGAATTTTATTCTATGTTTCAATGGCTTGATGCTTTTTTTAGTATTCACTCAAAAGATGACCGTAAACCAACAAACTAGAGCAGCAAATCATAAATAATGAACTCTAGGCTCTTCTTGTTGAAACCAAATCACTTGGTTTTAGAGATAACAATAACATCCAAATTTCATATAGAAGCATAAAACCCTAGGAACACTTGTTTGGGAGGGCTACATTGATGCTAGTGCACCAAGGGTTAATCTAAGCTTGACTAGGCCACTTAGAACTTCTCAAGTCATTATTGTGGAGGCAAATAGAGGACAAAAAATTGAATAATTGACACTCTTTATCGATTGCATGCCTCAATTGATGGCCTAATATATTTAAGGGTTGGGAGGTATTTTACTTTTAGCAGCTCAAGGAGAACATGACCCTACACCCTTTTTTATTTATATTGTTTCTATAGGTTAGAACTCAGCACGGCATGCCAAGCAAAGATTTAGAGATAGAATGAGCTTAGAGAGAGAGAGAGAGAGAGAGAGAGAGAGAGAGAGAGAGAGAGAGAGAGAGAGAGCGTAATGCCCCAGAGTCTAAATGGCTTAGATCCACTCTTCGAGTGAACCACACCTACCACCACCCTACTTATGCTTTTGTCCTCGCTTCACGTAAAAGGATTAACCTAGGGATGGTGGGATAAACACTCTAGAAGTCTTATATGTTGGTCTAGCCACCTTTAACAACCAAGGTGGGAGTACACCCCATAACATCTCATTAACATGCTCATGGGTGAGCCAAATTCCAAACTAGCCCAGATTTGACGGAGAGAGAGGTAAACTCTCCAAGGTAGAACAAAATTCTAAAGCCCAGTCGAGACGCTGACCATGCAAACATGCATAATCTTGAAATGCAAGTTGCTGACCAGTAGATTGCAAATCACTAAATCTCTTCTTGCACAATTAGTGTTGAATGTCTATGATCTCAACTTATGTCATCACCAAACTAACGTGTGTGACAACTTCACACAATAGTACTCTTATCATGAAGAGAATGATAGAAAACCAAGAGAAGACATTGGTGTCACTAATCTGTCTTTGGACAAGAGAAGGAACACATTGGCTAGCTAGTAAGAAATGAGGTTGTCCCCCTCATAACAAGAAAAAGACAACAACCAAAGCTTAGACTATTCAAAGAACATGGTTGCTGATCAATGACCGTCCACATAGTCAGGAGGAACCGCCACAGGATGGAGATGCTCTGCCACCACCACTAGCTTTGGTCCTCAATTATACAAGCAAAAAGCATGGAAGCACTACCACTACAGCTATGCACCACACAGTAGGCCTCGGGAGCCACCGTGATAACCAAATCCCATAGGTCTAGGGTTAGGAACCTCCTAACTTATCTATATATATATATATATATATATATATATATATATATATATATATATATATATATATATATATATATATATATATATATATATATATATATATATATATATATATATATATATATATATATATATATATATATATATATATATATATATATATATATATATATATATATATATATATATATATATATATATATATATATATATATATATATATATATATATATATATATATATCTCTAAATAATAAATAATAAGTTTCTTGCACTGACCTTAGTTGCTTCAGCACTAGTGTCAGATGAACCCCAGCCATTATCTATGGTCGAAAGTGGCCATGATCCTTTAGATCTATGCCGAAACCAAATATTTGGGTCCCCTGGAGGGTTTGTAGTAACCTGCTTATAAAGAATGGTTTTAAAAATCCATGAAGAAAAAAAATGTACCTAAGTAACTGTTAACTTATTTTTGTATAAATGGAGGGTGTGGTAATAAGCAAAGACTTGTGCTCTCTTTATGTATCTCAAAGCCTTCTCAATTGTTGGACCATATTCATTGGTAGCGTCTGCTGTTAAGAAGGCCTGTATTATAAGTGCTATCTCCCAGTTGTTGGTGCCACTAGATATCTACAATCAGAATAACATGTCCAAGTTTTTATTAATTTTCCATCATTAGAAAAAACTCATGAATACAAGTAATACAATATCTGACACGATGAGGAATAAATCTAAAAAAAATGTAAGAAATGATTAAGTGAAATCCAATAAATTATTTGTTCTGCCATCCGAAATAGTTTAGTCTTTAAAACTATCAGCCCCATGTGAAATGGTATATCTACAATGGACTTTGTTGCAAAATATTTAATGTCAATAGTGAAGTTAAACAATGAAAGAAAGGAAAGGACAACTATTTGCCATAATCCACCGCTCCACCTTTAAATAGACACTTTTTTCATAAGAATAAAGAACTATGTGTCAGTAATTTTCTTGTTATTATGATTATCATAAAATCTAGATATGAAAGATTGCTTTAATGTGAAGTGGAAATTTAATGCATGCATGTCAAATTGATAAGGTTCGGGGTTATATCAAATTGTTTGAAGGAACATGGGGTATATGTGTCTTTAGGAGTATCATATATGGCTATATTGGGAAGGGATTTAATTAGCTTACGGCAAATAATCATGTGTCAGTTATCTGTGGTTAGTTGCTTCCATCTCATGACTTCAATATGAGATTTATCATTCTAAAAAAATAGTTAGAACATGGGAATCTAGGGAAAATGCATAAAACTACTAGATATTTGGAATAAAATATAGTACTTTGGTTTTCATTCCATCCTCAGCAATCCACAAATAATCATGTATCCTTGCAATATGTCTCTTGAGCACATCTGAATCTGGGTTTTCGGCCCAACAACAAATCATGTTCAGTGCCTAATCATAAATGAAATAGAAAGTTAGATTTGATCATTTTTTGTATGGATAAGTAAAATACAGAAAAAGGTACACAATATTGCTCTTGAATAAAACCATATTATAGTGGAAAATAATATTGGAATAATTCTACGTGTGCCACTGAGTAATATGCAGTTCTTGTCAACCACTGATCAGTAAATTCGCATGAAGTTTCATTGTCATAATAGGGAATTCTAACGATAGGCTTGCAAGGACTTCCCGTGGTCATGAAGAGTCCATTGATATAGATGAGTATTTACAGCGACCCATTCTAGTGTAATTGGCCGTACAATAAATAGCATCGTTGTTGGTTCAATAACTCTATTGCCAACTAGATAGTCGAGACTTATTGTCGCAATCAATACGTGATAAACAAGTCGGGTGCCTCAGTGATCATCAAAACTGGTTGTTATTTTTTATCTAGTTGTATCATATCTGTGCGAGATTTCATGGATTTATTCATATTTTGTGATAAATTAAGCTTTAGTACTAGCTGTATCCTCCCATGAATCATCCTATGTGTCTTTTCTAATAGCCAATAACTTCTGTATTTTGCTTGTTTTATGTGTCCTTTACCTTTCGTAGATTTGCATAGGCAAGTTGATATAGGATTGGCTCTAGGTTGCAAAATTCTTAGTGGGTTGATTGACACTGTAGAGAACACTAGAAAAACATAAGGTGCACATCGTCATGTTAGAGTAGTAAGGGTTTTTCTCGTGTTCTAGTGTAGATCATGAATATTCCTAGGAGTAGTATTTAAGTACACCTTACCACTTTATGTTACCAAATTTATATATGTTTTTGCAATGTTGTTGGCAGGACTTGACCTCACCTACGTATTGGTAGACAACAGGACTTATGATCTCTTTCTATTTAGACATGGATAAGATAAAAAATATTTGATATTGCATATGTCTCAAATCCAATATAATTATTTATGGTTTCTTTTTTCGAGAACGTGCGTTCGCACGTGTTTCATTAAGAGAAAAGAATTTGAGACAACAAACAGTAATCCCAAGATTACCCACACACACCCGGACCCTAAGAGACACGCGTTTGTGTATTACAAAGACGAATATTATTTATGGTTTCTGAAGTCCCTCTTTCTGTTTCGGTTGATGGTCTATTGAAGAAAGGAGTTGACTGTAGCATTATTATGCTTAGCTATATATCTAGGACTAGCTATCAAAACTCAATAAAACTGATGTCTGTTGGTGTGCCCATTTTCTATGACGAACTACAACCTAATGTTCTTATTTTGAAAGGATTATAATTCTAAGCCAACCGTTAATATTTTCTTTGTGGTAGTGAGGAGATTATTATTATATATATAATACATAGACATTTCTTGCCTTATAACAAAATAATACAATTAGTTGCATACTTGAAGGAAATAAGTATTCTGAAATGATAATAGTAGAGAATACCTTTGTAACTGGACATAAGCCAACATATTGAGTAGTTTCATCTTCATAGTGAATATGTTCTAGTATGTGGCTCAAAGCTCTCTCTCTTAACCTGTTAAGTGGCCAATAGTTCAACACTGGCTCCACGAACATGTTCAAATAATTTGAAATATATTTGAATACTCTTGAAGTTTTATGGGTCATGTCCTCCTAATGTCAATGGCAAGAGTGAAATCAGTACATGTTTAATATGTTTTAATGTCATGCATTATTTGGCATTCGTAAGCTTTGTTTGTACATGAGTGTTTGAGCAATCAATAAGTACTGAAGAGAAATCATGTTACTATAAACATGGAATGCATCCATTCATCTTAATTACTTTATGCAGAAATACCATCATAGAGTTTAATACGTACAGACTACATGTTGGGTTTGAATGTATATTTAAATTTCTGAGCTCAAAACGTGACGTATAGTAGTTAAACAAATAAAGGGACAAATTTGAGGGAATGTGAGCTACTATGTTTGTGTTTTCCTATTCGCAAAGAATGTCATTTCATTTTCATGGAATTTGAAATTATAGTGATACAACGCATATATATAAATTTTGATTTTAGATTTAAAGATAAAACTGAATAGTTAGGACCACTTTTTTAAAAAAAAATAGTATGAGGCAACGATAGGAAAAAATATATATTTTGGTCCGATCCACTACTTGGCCTGGAAGGAATCATGCCAAGACAAACTACATGCTACGGAGTATATTCCTGCAGCAGGCGCAACCTGTCAAGTATGTATTTTATGATACCATTTCACACCGTTATTATGGTCACGGAAAGGAAGCCATGGAAGTTATTAAAGGTGGTGGCGGAGAAGATACTGAAAAATTCTCAATAACAAACGAGCAACCAAGTTTGCTACATATGAAAACCTCTCGAGAAAAACCATTGTGACCTTAGCTTGATTTTTTATTTTCTTTGTGAAAGTGTTTGAATTAAAAGATATATTGGAATCAATATATAGTGCATCTGCGAAAACTCAGGACGAACTATTCACAGAGAAATGTTCAGATTTTATCAATCTTAGGACATAATGGTACTTTCTCCATCCTTCAACATAACGGGCTATATAGACAAAACCTCAGTGTCCTATGGTCAACGTCATCTTCATAAATATGATGTCACATTGACAAATGCACGCATTTCATATGCCCAAAGTTACAAATTTGTCCAAATTATATTACACAATTTAAATATTTATAGTTATAATAATGATTCAGAGTAATTAAAAGAAGAATAATGACAAACCTTGGCACATGAATGACGGGCTTTATTCCAATCAATTCTATCATATGGCGAACTGTAAAGTTCACCCCTTAGTGCTAATATAGTTGGTGTAATGGGACCAACAAATCTTTTTCCATAAAGGAAAGCTATTGACATGTAAGTGTTCCTCGTGAAGCACCAGAACCTACCTGTATAAGAGAAACCTCACTTCAATTTATTATATGTTTAAATAAATAGCAGTTATAGACCAAATATAGCTAGCGAGGTCTGTTTCTAGCTAATAATGTATAGCCCTCAGTTCCAAATTATAATTTGTTTTGATTTTTTTGGCACATTCATTTTGCTATGTATATAGATGAATAATATGTCTAGATACATAGCAAAAGAAATAAACCAAAAAGCCAAAGCGACTTATAATTTTGAACCACACTACTATCATACTATGGGCAGATAAAGTTCTCTAAAACTACATGTAATCTACAATCTAGCACTGAATACCTCAACCTTTCATTGTATACCCATACTTTTTAAATTAATTCCCTATTTTCATCATTTATTCTTCCCGGCCATGCGCCCAAATTGATAATAAGTTAATAACAGCAAGAGTTCGCTTTTTAATTCTCTCTTTTGTACTATATAAATAAGTCGCTTCAACCACCAATCACATTTTCTTATTTTGTTCTTCTCAAATAAAGTTGTGTACAATTGTATTTCTTTAGTATAATAGATAAGTAAATACTCCCTAAATTCCAAATTGTAAGTCGTTATGAGTTTTTTCAATGTGTTTGGCTTTTCTGGATCCATAGCTTTTGCTATACATCTAGATATAGATTATGTCTAGATAGATAACAAAAAGTATGCATCTAAACGTAAATACGACTTATAATTTGAAATGCAGGGAGCATTTGATACAATGAAATACTCCCTCCGCTGCTCTAAATTATAAGATGTTTTGGCTTTTCTAAATACATTGCTTTTACTATGTATCTAGAAATAATATATATCCAAGTACATAGCAAAATATATGTATCTAGAAAATTCAAAATGTCCAACTAACTGATTAGATATTGCATATGTCCCATGAGGCTGAAAAAGAAACGGTTTTTAGTCTTCCAATCCATTCAAAGAATCATTAAAGGTCCATCAACCACTGCTACAAAAAGCACCCGTACTAAGTGCAGTTTGTGGCAGTAAAACAGATTTTGCTTCCGTCAATAATGGGACATTATGTAGCTGTGGAAAGTGTTTGGTTGTCTAGACATTTTGTGGAATTACCAAAAGAATATATACCTGGGTGAATTGGAAGAAAACGTGGTAGCAGCCATAGTTCAGGGACAACTGGATTTTTGCCACGCCAATCATATACACCAATAATCTTCAGTTAAGAAAATATGGAATGCATGCATTAGTAATCAGGCGACCGAGCTCCATGCAAACGTCTACCTCTTTCAACTATTTATATAATATTGGAGGAAGAGGATCGTTAGCAATGATGGGCATTACTTCATTAGACTATATAAATGAGCTAAAAGTGGTCTAAAGTTTAATCTTTGACGTTTTATTAGTGAACTAAACTTAATTTAGACCATATATAGAATCCACACATGGCCTAGTTTCGGTTTGGACAGCCTACGTACTGTAGTAACACTACACAATTATAAAAGCATGCTATTTACTATGTGTTTGTTAATCTAAAAAAGTTAACTATGTGTGTGAGCCATACCGAGAGTAATATCTTTGCCCACTGTGGTGCTGCAGTTGCAGTACCATGGGATAAGATCCATGCGCGACCTTTAGCTAGTCCATCATTTTTCTTCTTTGGTACCTCACCGAGAAGCCTCAAGGTGGTGTAGTTCAAGCACGTGGAAAACATAGCGCTCTCGTCCAAAACATTGAAGCCCCATCCGCCGTCCTCGTTCTAGGCAACAATGTGCATATGCTTGGTGAGTTGGTGTGATGGTTTTTAATTTTTGTAGTACAATATTATTATTGACAAATACAACTTGTTGCATATAGGTATTCTTTTATATATCTTTTTTGAGCGAAGGTGTTCTTTTATATATGTTACAGTCTCATCGTGCCTGATGGTTGTAGATATGGCGGCATATCTCACGTATATGCTCTTTGGATAGGACAGCATCGATCGATCCTGTGACGTGCAGTGCGAAAATCTGAATAAAAAAACAACAAGAAGAAAGAATGGTCGTTACAAGTCGTCGTCGTAGCATGTAGTAGGCACCAACAGCTGAGCAAGCAAGCAGAGCAAGTGCATGTGAACGGCTGATCAATGAGACATAGGAGTAGGAAATACTGACGAACCCAGAACGGCATCAGGTACATAATCCCACTGCAATCACCCGGCCAGTGACCATCTTCAGCTTGGAGAGCGGACATCCAACCGAGCGCTCGTCTCAGCGACTCCTGCAAAATTTCTGGCGTCACCTCGTCGCCATCCTCTATCTTGGTGGCCGGGGGCATATCCGCTTGCAGATGTTTATTTCCAGTCAACTGCGGGCACATACACATCATCCATATCACATCACACTACTAATTAAACATACAGTGTATCAACTATAAGTATAGTACGTACATACGTGCGCCCTTGTGTGACATGCATAATTAAGGTTTGCCTACTTCAATACATTTTTATTTGTTTTCGTTTATTATATTTTTTTATAGAGAGAGAGAGAGAGAGCGCGCAGGAGACTGCTAGACCTGCATGCGCATGAGGAGGTCCTGAGATTCCCTCCTTCGGAAGCGGTTGTCGGTGAACTCCTGGCGAAGCTGCTCCACCTTGCTGCGCTCCTCGTCGGTGCCGGCGTCCGGGTCGAACTCCCAAACCTGCCGGCCATGGAAGTCACTCACCGTCTGCATCCATGGACCTCCTCCCTCTCCGATCTTTAGCCTCCACATCGTCGGTCCTTCGATCCACTGCGCCTCAACGCAACCTTCTGCAGAAGCTTAAACACGCTTATTGTGGACAGTGTTTCTCTGTCCTACGGAATTTATAGAGAGCTATATATAGCAATAAAGAGGAGGATGCATGGCTGTTAGACGAATTCATTCAGCCGCTATGGAAGATGAAGTTGAAATAAGCTATTTTTTCAGTTTCATCCTAACTCATCGCTTTGTGAGAGGAGGTAAAAAAAATAACTTCACCCACAAAGCTATTTAGAAAAAGGATGTTCAGCAAAAAAAAAAAAAAAAAAAAAAGCTTCGGCTTATGAAGATGTTGTGAAGTTGTGCCAAACGAATTAATCACGCACGGGTGATGGGTCCTCGCGCTAGAGCACTTGTACTAACTAACTCGGTCAAATGATTGATAGCTGATGGCACCTCTAACCAAAATTAAACTATTTGTGTACACGTTACGTTGTTTCCGATATGCGCATACACACTATTTTGTATTAATTTATTGCCAAATATAGTAGCAACCATACTACATATAAACTATTTTGTATTAATTTATTTCCAAATATGGTGCAACCATGTAATGCAGTCCTCCATATTTATTGGCAAATAGGGGAAGCATTTACTGTACACAGAGAATTGGTAGTTTTTATTGCCAAATATAGTAGCAACCATACTACATATAAACTATTTTGTATTAATTTATTTCCAAATATGGTGCAACCATGTAATGCAGTCCTCCATATTTATTGGCAAATAGGGGAAGCATTTACTGTACACAGAGAATTGGTAGTCAACTATTAAGTTATTCTTCTTGCGTGTTATACTGAGAAAACAATTGCTCGCGTCGCTCCCCACGCCGGGGCGACACGGGCGGCGAAGAAACAACCTCTGCGCCACCGCCGCCCCTCTCCACTCCTCTCGCGCCGCACTCCCGTCAGAGTGGGCCACCGGCAGGGCTGCGCAGCCTGCCATGATGGTGGGTGTGGGGCTTCTCCAATGGTGGCAAGGGTTGGGTGGGATGGCACTCCATGGCAATGGTCGGCGGCGGGCCGGAGGGCCAGATCGGGCGGTAGTGAGGCATGGCCAGCCTCGATTCTGGCGTGTGTGACGTATCGGAGGTGGCCGACGGCGGGAGGGTCTCGCCCCATGGCGGTTGGTTCCGGTTGCCGTCCTTGGCGGCGGCATACCTCCCACCTTTACCTCCAGTTCAGTGGAGGCGGCGGGAGATCCTGGTGAGGTCGACGTCGTCTTATGCCTGGCCGCCCTGCTTCCCGTCGGGTTCTGGTCTTGCGATGGACAGAGGTGAAAACCCTGCCCTTTGGGCCGACGAGGTGGCGTAGCAGCGCCATCACCTCCATATAATGGGCCTTACTTGTAGTGGCAACTGGCCTAGGCAATCATAGGCAAACATGACGATGACCAGTTCAAGACAGAGGTGCCAATCGAGGCGTAACAGCTCAGCTACTGGTGAACTGTGGCTATTCTTCCATGTTCTAGGGGATCTCACCCGAGTGAAAACCCATCTCCAGTGTTCTGGTGGAGCGATGATGGCGTCTGTGGATGTCAATTTGCTCATTGGAGACGTCACTTTTGGAAGACCCCTTGAATGGTCGCTCCCCTGTAGTTGCACCAAGGGTTTTGTGCTATTGTCACGTTTCAATGCCTAGGTCTTCAATGGTGACCGATGTCCGATGATCTTTCAGTACTCTTCTTAGTCTGACAGACGTGTGTGGTGACAGTGTCTCGACGGTGGTGGTCTTATTCATTCTTGTGGAGTTGACATGACGTAGCAAGTCATGTGTCGCGTAGGACTACTCGAGCCCCTTGTTGGGATGTAATTCTCTTCCGTCAGTTTTTTTTCTATTTCTGTTATAATAATTTGGTCTGATGCATTCTCGTGAGAGGATGACTAAAGCCGGAAATATAATTTTCTTTATCTAAAAAAATACTAAGAAACAATTGAGTTTCATTATTTTCCAAAGAAAATTGAACAGCCCCAACACGTGCACCAGAGTCTAGAATAGGCAGCTTCCATCGATGATATATCTTTTGATTCTCTTGCATTTTCTTGAGTCCTTTCACCTCAAGGATGCTATGCACCCCTCCCTCCAACGTCCTCTCTGCCTACTCCACATTTCATCTTGCCATTTATATAGGTTTTTTTATGACACCAAAAGCTTTGAATGTATACAAAATTATATCATGTTGCAACGGGGCCATATTTCCTAATATTTATAAAGAACAATATCAACATGTACGTCGATGTTGTATACTACAAAAATATGACTAGTTTAAAGATATTTTTTACACATTATAAATATTAGTCCCTTTGTTCCAAATTATATATTGTTTTGGTTTTTCTAGTTTCATGGCTTCTACTATGGCGCTGTTTGGGACTTAATAATGTGCGAGCCGTGGCCAGCGTCCTTCAACGCTAAAATCGTATTGCTAGTTTTCAATGGCCACTCAGTCGCTGTGATGACGACAATCGAGCTCACTGGCTCGCTGCTGCGCGTTTGCTGGGATTCTGCAATTCTATCTGCTATATGGTTCCAAACATGGACATATGCATGTAGATATAATATATTTTTTGTTTAGATAGACACATAGCAAAAGTTATAACTCAAAAAAAAAATACGAGTTAATTTAGAGCGGAGAGATAAGTAATAAAATTTTAATATATTTGGTCAAAAATGAAAAATTGCATATTTTCAAAAGGCAAAATATGAGCATCCATTTTGAGACCAAGGGAATAAATAGCAATTATGGTACGGGTATGGATTGCTCGAGCGGGACCAATAACATTGTTCGATCATGCCAGCTAACAAATTAATTAATCGCGCATGGGTGATGGGTCGTTCTCACGTGCTAGAGTAATTGTACTAACTAATTCCATCGAATGATTGATGGCCCCCGTAGACAAAATACTTAATACGATGTTTTGGAGGGTGGATGGGGTGTTCTTCACAGTTGAAATCATTCAGCATCCCTAACGTTTTGGACGAAGTTACCCTGGACCTTCTTTTTCCTTCTCCTGTGTCTGTGTCCCGTTAGTTGCTCATCAATCCCGATCGAGGTTGAGGAGGAAATTAAATAAATCAATCATGCATCATGTTGTTCGTGGTCCCTTAATTACACGTAGTCACGTGCATGTACATGTGCAGTCAAATCTAGGCTACCTTTTGTGGACCTAGGCTGAGTTACAATTAGCTCCATGTTGTTGTTGTTGTTGTTGTTTTTGACGAGACATGTTGTTTTGTTTTGTATTTTGCAAACGTTAGAAAGCCCAATGCATAGTGGACCGCGTTAGCACGGAAGCACATTACTGCCACGGCCCATTGGCATGCTAGGTTGGATTTCCTACTTGGACCATAGGTGCTGCCCAGGCCTGCTTCACTCTTCAGTTTGGGCTGATATATGTCCCACTCTATGTGCTACCCTTCCTACCAGTACAATCACATTAATCTTAAAAAAAAGTATAATCACATCCGCCATCGGTTGCAAGAAGTGTTGAAGAAAAAGTGGATGGATGTGGATGGACAAAAGTGATATATGTAGGCAGTTGTTATTTATGCGAACATGTTCAAGGGATCCCTCGAAAGGGCCTATACTACAACCGTCATTGTTATTATGCGAACGTGTCCAAGGGATCCCTCGAAAGTTGCTAATGACGTAATTATCTATCTAAATTGATCACTAATAATTAATTATACCTAACTAATCTAAACAAGAAGCATGTGCCCGAGTTAAAAAAAAATGAAGAAGCACGAGCCGGCGCTCGACAAGAGGAACACGATTCATCATCACTTGAGTGTATACATTATACATCATTGTTGAGGTTAAAGGTAACAGATCTGGTGCAAACCAACCCTTCGTGAAAATCCGTGCCAATCAGGGTAAAAAGTCGTTCAAATTCATAAAAAAAATCACATATGTAGGTGATATGATAATCAACCTTGTAAAATATCTTATCCAAACTCAACTTCATTTTTGAGATATACAAATAGCAAATTTCTAATAACTCATGTGGACAACTTTCTGGTTCGAAATTTGTTATTTTTATATCTCACAAAAGAAGTCGAGTTTAGACAAGATATTTTACAAAATTGTTTATCATCACATATGTGATTTTTTTGTTGAGTTTAGATGACTTTTTTCTATGGTTTGCATGGGTTTTCACGGAGGGTATGGTTTTCACCCGATCTGTTGCCGAGGTTAAATCCCCTAGAATAAGAATTCAAAGGCCATTATAGAGGATGTGTGTCTATATAGTACTACCACCAAACATACAAAACTCCAAACTCCAAAGCATTGTTCGGCCTTCAAGAAGGAGGTTGACGCTGCCACACCGGCATCTCTGGAAAACGGGTTGGAAAAACCAACTCGTCACGACTCTAGAACAGAAAGACGCGAACCAAATTCACGATTTCCAACAGACAAGTCAACTTTTATCAGCGATCAGGGAAGTGAGCCTGGCTCACTTGGCTAGATAACTCAATCTGGCACTACACCTAGCCACACAGGTTCGAATCCCATCAGAAGCGATCGAGAAGAAAATGTTCAAGTGACATACACTCAACTATTCAAGCCGACTGCTAGCATAGTAGTTAGAGTCCACACAGGTGCCATCAGTCACTAATGAAACAAGGGAACTACACCAGATGAGAAATTTAATAATAATATTTTCTTTTCAAAAGCATATTAAAAAGAACATATGCTCATGTTTATGCACACACACATTCAACTCTATTAACACAACAACTTTATTCATACATTTTAAAAACTATGACCATGGAATTTTAAATTGATGGAGTCACTTGAACACTAGTTTGGCACATCACATAACAGAATAATAATTTAGCCTTAAATCAGATCACTCATACTAAGTGTCTAAGTCCGAGATTCGAACCTAGGCCGTCAGGTTCGCATAAGATAAGAAACCTATAATGAAATAAACCAAGCTCGATCCAAAATTTGAAAGCAGACAAGTTATGATCAAATTTGAAAACAGAGGACCACTATTATATGTTAAAGTGTATCTGTCAACATATTAACACCATGTTCATCAAATTAACGGCCGTGTGAGTTCCCTTGACCTCTCCAGCTCCTGCATCTCAGGACCGTTCTTCGCCAATTTTTCAAGTCTCAAAAGTCTCATCCATCTAGATCTCTCAGACAATTCCATCATTGGTGAGCTCCCAGTTGATCTCAGCAGATGCTTGGGACTGAAGCACCTTAACCTCTCGTACAACCTCATAGGTGGAGTCCTTAACATATCCAGCCTGACAAAACTGAGAACACTAGATGTCTCACGGAATCGTTTGAGGGGGAAATCAGCAGAAACTTCCTTGCAACCAGTGATGAACTCACCATCCTCAATGTCTCCAGCAACAGCCTCAGAGGCAACATCATTGGCTTGCTTGATAACTGTTCACAGCTTGAATATGTGGATCTCAGCTTGAATCGCTTCACTGGCCAGGTCACACAAAGCATTGCAAGCCTAATTCAGTTCAATGCTGCTGAGAATGGCTTGACTGGAAGCATTCCTCTTGACATGTTCCCAGAGGGACGCAAACTACAGTTTCTGGACCTCTCCAGCAACCATTTGTTTGGTAATTTGCCCAACTCCATATCAAATTGCTCCAGTTTGACATACCTGTTTTAATGGGCAGATACCACCAGGAATTGGAGTAATTCCTGGGCTTGAGAAACTGATCCTAGGGAGCAACAACTTTGCCCGTGAGATGCCACTTAGCCTAATGAATTGTACTGCACAAAAGTATTTGGACATTAGTGACAACGGTTTTGGTAGGGAGGTGCAAGGTTTCTTTGGGAAGTTAGAAAGTTTGACGCATCTCACACTTCACTCAAACAACTATACTGACGGAATTGTGTCTTCTGGCATTCTCAGGCTACCTGACCATGCTTGATCTCAGCCTGAATCAGTTCTTCGGAAAGCTACTCACCAAGGTCGCAAGCATGACAAGCATCAAATACCTTGTGCTTGCTGAGAATAACTTCTCTGGGCAGATACCCCCGGTCTATGGACATATTGCCCAGCTCCAAGTATTGGACCTATCATACAACAACCTCTCTGGTGGTAACCTCTCCTCACTTCTCGTGTTGATGCTTGCTGGAAACCAACATTCTGGAGAGATCCCAAAGCAAATAGGGAACTGTACCAGCTTGCTCTGGCTCAACCTTGAGGCAAACAAACTATCTGGTCCGATTCCTCCAGAGATAGCAGGTGTTGGGAGAGAGCCCAGTCCAACATTTGCTAGGAATCAAAAGGATGCTGCACAGTTGGAGATTGGCACCAGGAAGTGTCTCTCTGTCTCTCTGTCATGCGGTGGATTCCCCTTGGTTACCCAGGGTTCAATTATGTCGAATCAGATATGTCTTGGAAGGACTGTAGGAGCCTAGGAGACCGAATCTTGAAAGGGTATGGTATTGTTACACCACATTCTGTCAAGCCATGTATCATCTTGGGGTATGTTCGGTTATCAGGGGATCTGTTGTCAGGACAGATACCACCCATGATTTCTGCAATGAGAAACTTCAACTTGCTCCTTCTTGATGACAACTTGCTCTCCGGTGTCCTGCCATCAGAGATTAGTGAAATGCCACTTGTTGTGCTTAATGTCTCTAGGAACATAATTTTTGGTGAGGTTCCATCTGAGATTGGTCAGATGGTACTCCTTGAGACCTTTGACTTGTCTTTTAACAACTTCTCTAATGAACTTCCACCAAGTCTGAGCCAGCTCTATAAACTGAGTTTCATACAATCCGCTTCTCTCTGGCAATGTTCCATCTACTGGCCAACTCTCCATCTTCGACGAGCAATCATTTCTTGGAAACCCTCTCCTGTCTTTACATTTCACTGACCATGGGCCCCGTTTGGAACCAAACAATGATGAGCTCTCAACAGAAGGTACAGAAAAGGATCCTGCTATAGAAGAGACAATGGTGCTCATAATTTCATTTACTGTTTTTTTCTTTGCCACAATTGCTATCAGAGAACATGACAGTTTCATGTATGTGTACTATACCATGAAATGCAGATGTGCAAGTACGAATATTTATGCAGAATTGTAACCCTTGAGCTTTGTAACATTCAGTTAACAAACTAGGAGAATAGTGTCACTGCCAATGTGGTTCATATATTGATGTCTTACATATTGGGCCACATAGCATTACAGAATTTTAAATTATGTTCATCTCATTTCTGTTCTAGCCATCTAGGGGATTCACTGTAATTAAAAAAAAAATAGAACTATATAGAACTATTCAAAGGCTATACCTTGGCATCTCAAGAACTAGCCTGTAATTTATTGTCTTGGTAATCATCATTAATCTAATATTTCAGGTTTATTTTGACAATTTGGAGCATTAAAAAAGAAACAGAAGTTTAGGTTTCTATGTTCTTATCATGCATCTTTACATTAAAAAACAGAACTGTGCTAACAGACTTGTTGACTTGATTTGTGGGGGAGTTTTTATAGCCTTTTGTGTTGTATGCATACTGTATATGTTGAATTCTTATTGGCTACATAGAAAGGTCATCCCTCCAAGGTTGTGTGATGTTTGGTTTACCACTCGCTTTCTCTCTACATGGTATCATGAGAAAAGATCAAATCCGGTCCTCCCTTCTGCTGCCTCTTTGTCTACCTGGATATCAATGGTGGAGCTAGTGAATCTTCATGTCTAAGGCCACTATCTAAGGGCCAAGAAACCCAAACCCAGCCTACACACGGATAGTAGTTAATAAAAGAGAATGATGAATTCTACTCCCTCCATTCCAAATTGTAGTTCACTTTAACTTTTTTGGTACATCTATTTTACTATGCATGTAAATACTATATTATGTCTAGATACATAGCAAAATACATGCACCAAAAAAGTCAAAGTGAACTGCAATTTGGAACGGAGGAAGTATAATTTAGTAGATATCTCAAATAAATGAAAGACACAATATGAAATACAATCTGATGGTCTGACTGACTGTGCCAGCTATGCAATAAAATGCAATATGCAGAATGGGGCTCTGCAGTATGTGAACCCCAGGATCAGCAACAATATCTCATCAATTAGGACAACGCAATGCCCGTTCTGCACATTAGGATCAGCAATAATATCTCCTGTTATACTGATCCTCGGTTGCGCGACATTTGTATTGATATCTGTTGTTCGTACTAATTCTGGTTCTTGTAATTTTAGTTCTGAACTTCTGATTGCACTTGTACAGTTTCAGAAGTGTCGGGAACCTAGATTATGGGGTCTCTAATCTAGGGGGGTTAGAGATAAACAGAACCATCATCGCCTTCCCATAATCTTCAAACTAGCCAGAGAAAGCTCCAATACATCCTCTCGAGCCACGCAGGGCCGGCCTATGAACGAGCTCGAGGCCCGGCGTGTGAGTCACGTGTCTCGAGGCACCGCCACCCGACCTCTCGAAATAGTGACGGAAACCCCTCAAGCGAATGGGGGCTCGAACGGACCAAGAACCCCTCGAAACTTCCCTTTTTACCTGCCCACGTGGCTACAGGGCTCGGAAGCGGTGGAAGGCACACCTGCCCCGCCTAACCACATGGCTACAGCCACGGGAATAGTTGGAAGTACCCAATTCATTTCCACTATTTACCGCCCTTATCCGGGATTCGGGCATGCCAGGCCGCACTGTCTCACCACGCCAAGCACTGTGCCGCGTACGGCACCCCCTCGGAAACGCCAAGGTCAACTATCCGTACCTTGAAACCCGCTGCTCGATCCCATCGCTCGGGCCACCTACCCCTCGAAGCGGTCACTAACCGCTCGAGGAATGATAGCTGACACGACCCGGGCACGATGTGCGCAGCGTCCTGTCTTTCCCACCTCGACGACCATACGGCGGGATTTCAGGACACACGCTCTCGCCCATGCCTCTATAGGAACGCCCCACCACGACCACGCCAGCCCACGTCAGGGGAGGACGAGCAGGTCATCATCACGCACGCCGCTACAGGCTCGGACCGGACCAAGGCAGGCCTCCACAGTCTCGACGACGCAATCCACGCCCATACCTCGACGTCATCACTACCTATGCCCTATCTACTGTGTACACCGGGCCTCCCCTTGGCCTATAAAAGGGGACGTCGGGGCTTAGTGTAGGGCACGACCCACGACACAAGGCAACACTCCACACGCACTTTCTGCAGAAAAACGCCCAAGTCTCTACGACTTGCTTGTAACCGCCCCTGTACAAGCACCTCGGTGCAACATAATACAGATTCCTCCCCCTCTGCTCTGCTGGACGTAGGGCACTTCTTGCCTGAACCAGGATAAACCCTCGTGTTCATCTTGCATCACCATCCGTATTAGGGAGCATGCAAACAAATTTACTTGTTGGTGTGAGACCCCCTGGGTACGAAACACCAACAAGAAGGTTGGCTTGGTTGAATCATATGCATAGTAGTTGCTACAAAGTTCAGATTAAAACGCAAGTAAAACAACCTGCTAGTTGCTACACAGCCACAAACAATTCAACAATTGCTACAAAACCAAGTTGGAACAGCAACCTCGTGCGCTCACCGTGCTCTGTACAGCTGTGCGGCGTGCGCCTCTGTTGCTGGTTGCAGTCGCGCATGAGCGACTAGGGACTTGCCGCCTGCTCCCCACACGGAGAACCGACGCCTCCTGCGCGCCTCCCTCCTCCGTGCGGCCACGCGCGTGGCGCGCCTTTATCCCGCTGGCGCTCGCGTGGCTAACCGGCGCCGTCCCGTCTCCTGGATGTGGCCGTGGCGCCGCCTGAGCCGGAATGTGATGGCGCCGCCATCCGATTTTTTTTTTTTGGAACATATCAATTATATTTAAACGCAGCAACATGCTGCTGAGATTGTAACACTGGGAAGGCGTACTTTCTGTATCGCCTGGAGCATATTACAATGGAGCTCTTGATGATGATAAGAGCAAGCATGAACTGAATTGTCTAAAGAAGAAAACCTAGCTTGTCTTGCTAATTCATCAGCTGTAGTGTTGAGGCTCCTGTTGATCTTGTGGGTCTTGGTAACCCTGTGTTGGCACTGGTTGAGAAAGAACTGAGTGAAATGCTTGATGTGCCAGTCCGGAGGATCAGTGGTGTCTTTCTTGTTGATAAACTGGACTAGTTGATCACAGTCAGACAAGAAATTGATCTCAGTGATGTTCATCTCAGTAACTATTGCCGAAGCAAGCGCCAAAGAGCCTGCCTCAGCCATGATCACTGAAGTGCATGCTTCCAATTTTGCTTGGATGTAGACCTTCTGAGTGGGATGTGCCTGCAAATTGAGAAGAAATATGTCTAGACCAGCAGGTCGAGGCTGCAATCTTGAGAGGTCCGGATCTGTGGAGGCATCAACATAACACACTGGTCCTTGGAGAAGGGTGGGGTCCTTTATTTCGTATCTGTTCGCCAAATGGACCTTCTGGACAGTGGATTGCGAATCTTGGTGGTGGTGCATCAAAATGTTAGGAGTTGGCGTCCTTGTTTCCTGCAAAATGTTCGAAGTTGGCGTCCTTGCTTCCTGCAAACTAACAGATTCCTCCCTTGGTTCTTGAAGGGTGAAAATTGCTGTGGAGAATGGCCGGATGTGAGGATCATGTGAGTTGTAGAGGAGCTGAGTTTGTTGGGTGGTGTGGACAGCTGCACTTGCATTGGAACGAGGACTCATGGATTGCTGTTGGCTAGTGGGATTACTGGCTGTAGGAGCAGAGGCTGCTATATGGTTGTTGGTGCTTGGTGAATGGTCCAGAAGGGTTTGACTTTTGGCTAGCGCTAAGCTCGGTTTGGCGGCTAGTGCTACGCTCGATTGGCCAATGGAGCCCGCCGAGAGAAGCAGCGAGGGAGAGCCGGAGAGGAAGAGGACGACGGCGACACACGCTGCGACTCTCGGGCAGGCTTATTATTGCTTTTTTTTTTAGGGAAGACAGGCTTCTTCTTGCTGGGCTGCCACGTGGGCATGGAAAATTGATGGGCCACGTGGACTGGGCCTTACTGTAACTATCTTGGGGACTAGTTTGCTTTTGTTGCCACAGTTATTGTTTCTTTAGAAAAAGTCTAATTTTCCTCACTCAATTTTTACACAAAAATCCAATTTTCCTTCCTGACGTCAAAACTGGGCAAACCACCTGCCTTAACTTTTCAAACCATGCGTTTTACCTCCCACAAGTGGTTTTGAAGGCAGTTTTGTCTTTTTTTCTATTTATTTCGACTGAATCTTTGAAAATCATAGTAAATTATAAAATAGAAAATCTCATTTTGTTAGAGAACGCATGAATAGATCTACACAGTGAATATATAATATGGTATGATTTAGTAAAAAGTTTTTTTAAAAATTTAGACCTATGATTTTTTATAATTAATTGGAATAATTCATAAATATAGTTTTTGTGGTCCAATTGTGTTGAAACTTTTATCGTGATCTAACTATTATATGCATGAACTATAATAAAAGTTTCATACTCACTGGATTACGTAAATCTATGATTGTTAAATCTAAGTAAATCTATAAACAAGTTATACATGATCCAATGAGTATGAAATTTCTACTACAGTTCATGCATATAACAATTAGCCCCTATAAATTTTTTACCATAATTGGAAACTAAAAACTGTAACTATGAATTATGGTAATTAATTACTTAAAAATAAATCTAAAGCTATAACAAAAACTTTTTTTTACTAAACGATACCATATTATATGCTCAATGTGTAGATCTACTCACGTGGAGTAAAAAAATTGAACTTTTTATTTTATAATTTTTCTATGATATACTGTGATTTTTTTAAAAAGATTAAGCTAGAATAAATAGAAAAGAAAAAGATAAAACCACCTTCAAAACCATTACAGGGAGGTAAAATGCATTGTTTGAAAAGTTGAGAGAGGTGGTATACCCGGTTTTGGCGTACAGGAAAAATGGACTTTCGTAAAAGTTGGAGGGAGGAAAAGTAGAATTTTTCCTTTTTTTTACAACATGCTACTATTGTTCTTAGAGTTCTATCCTATGTTTTCAAGGCATCTCCCCAAGCGCGAATTGAACTGGGGCATCGGGGTCGCCCCGACTTCTTGGTCTATGGCGTCGCCTAGGGTCGAAAGGCGTCACCTAGTCGTCCTTGCTTGCCAGACGGATGCTGCTGGGCGGAAAGCAGCAGGAAAGGATGTGCACGCGGCCACAGGAAAGATTGGCGCGCACAGGAAAAGAAGCCGCGCCGCGCCTAGACTCCCGCTAAACCTCCCACGTTCCAGTCCCAATCCAGTCAGTCACGAGAGAGAGAGGGGGAAAGGAAGGAGAGGGGAAGAGGGGAGAAGGGCGGCGGCGCACCTCAGATCCGGCGCCAGGGCCAGCGCACGCGGCTTCCCCGCACTATTATGGTTGGTGAGGCCTTCCCCGTCTGCGCGGCGGCTGGCGGCTCACCTGATTTCGGCGTCGAGCGCCGGCGGGCCTTCCCCGTCGCGATTTCTTCGCGTCACGCGAGGCCGCCCCGTCCGCATGACTTCATCCACGCCGCGTCGTCGTCCCTGACTGCTTCCGCGACCAATGCCAACCACAAGCCTCCGCACCGCGCCGTCGTCCGCATCAGTGCATGATTCCCCACTCTTCCTCCCTTGTTTGTTGCTCTTCCCGTCTTCCCCCTCCTCCCTCTGTTTTGCCTCTACTTCCTCTGTTTTGCATACCTCTACTCTACACTCTGCTTTTTCTTTCCTTTGCTCCTTCTCCTCTCCTCTACTGATTGCTTGTTATTTGTGGCTGCTATGGGTGTATAAGTCCATCTTTGTTTTCACAGTTGATAGACAATGGCAAGTTCATCTTGTGTCACGGGTGATTATGATCCTAAGTCTGATCCAGCTCTGAAGGGAAATATTGAGGATCCAGGATGGAAGTACGCCTACTGGCCAAACCTTCAAAACAAAGATGTGGTAGCATGCTCACTGTGTGGTGTGTCATTTTATGGAGGAGGCATAAGAAGGGTGAAGAAACATCTGGCTAGTGGCTTTAGAGACACAAAAGCATGCATCAAAACTACTACTGCAATTAGAATGGAGATGAGGGACTGCTTGAATGCTTAGATTATGCTATCTTACTAGAGTCTAATTCGTTGTTATTGGAAGAGGAGAGATTTCAGATTTGCTAGTTTGCTATGTATGTTGTGCACTGCTGCTCTAGCAGCACTATTTATTATGGTATTATGTGGTATGATTTACTTCAAAGTTGTGTATAAGTCTATGCTTGTGCTGTCCTGGGGAAGGTTTAGGGTATGTCTATGGCATCGCCTCGCCTAGCGCCTAACTCTCCTAGGCGTCCAGAAGGTGGTCCAACGCCGTAGATCGCCTGACCGCCGTGAAAACATAGGTTCTATCTATGGTAGTTGTCAGCTTGTCCGTACTACCATACTACTATTTGAAAAATGCTAAACAACACACATGTGTTTTTTTGGGGAAATAACACATAGATTTTTCTATGCCTATGACAGTGGGTCCCTCCCCTCTGTCTTATTGTCCTTCTATAGAAAAAAAAACATGTGTTTTTGGGGGAAACAACACATGGATTTTTCTGTACCTATGACAGTGGGTCCCTCCCCTCTTTCTTATTGTCCTTCTATAGAAAAAAAATTGTCTCTCTGTTCCATTACATGTACGGCTTCGGTTATAACTAAAAACCAGCAAGTGGTAGCAGCTCCATCCATCTGGCTTATTTGGACTGTGATTGTCTCTCTATAATTATAATTGTCTCTCTGTAATTATAATTGTCTCTTTGTAATTGTAATTATCTTCTCTACAATTGTCTCTCTATAATTGTAATTGTAGTTGTAATTCTAATTGTGGTTGTTGGATCTTCATCCAATGGCCTAAAAAAATATGTTAGTTTTCCAAAAACACACACGTGTTGAGTAGACAGATCCTATTATTTCCGATATTACATACCCATTTGTATCTTCTTCTATCTATCAATATAAAACTCATATATTGTCAATATAATTATTCATTTTTAATTATCTTATGCTTAATATGGCTAACAATATCTTTTTATCATTATTTACATGTATATATAGTTTAGTAGGGCTAGGCAATCGGTTTAACCGACCATTTCAGAAGTTCGGTTTCAACAAATCAACAAACCGAATCAGTGGAAGTAAATGAGAGAAACTGGTGACTTCAGTGTCGATTTTTTCGGCTTGGTGTTCAGTTTTCACCGATTCAAAGGTGTATATATATATACACACGCACACACACACTAGCTAATAGCTACTTTATCATCATAGAACTACTGGCACAGCCTCCAGGGCCATACATTCAAGGTAAATATATACTTCATCATCATACCATATTATAGTTCATGTAACAGCAAAATAATGAAAAGTCCATCCAAATTGCTCAAACACAGAGCATCCCATTCCCACAGCCTCCAGCTGGTACGATTTCGCGTGCTTCGAGGATCAGTGGTATATCTTGGCTGCAACTCTGGCTTGAGCTTGGCTGCGAGTGCTTGCGCAGACAAGATTCCGCGTGCCTGCCGTGGTGAGACGTGCCTTGCTTGGAGTCAGCCTTGAACACCTTGCCACAATAGTTGCACACCGCATATACCAACTTCTTACCATCTCTTCTGTTTCTGTTTTTTGACAACCCGATGTCTTTATTAGTAACTTTGATATTATATATCCTGGTGAAGTGTTGCCAAACATTTAATTTGGTCTTCTTAGATTCATCATCGTCGGTAGTTCTAGGGCGCTTCCCCGATGGCAATGGTGCTTCATTGTTTTGGCGCAAGTATGCACTGCGCCAGATACAAGTACTAGCCCCTTTTGGCTTATCCTTCTCACCCACACCTGCTAGAATGGGCAAAGAGAAATGACATATGAAATTTTGTGCACAAAAAGTTCTAAACAATTTTAAACAATGTTCAAGACCACAAGTGATGGGGAATTCTCCACACAAATAAAAAGTAGTCGAGCTCGAGAGTGCATACCGCTGAATCTGAGCCATGAATAGTTGGTTGGAGTTGAGTGGTACACATAGCGTGACACCGAGTCGTGGTCCTACGAGTAAGTAGGCATAGATACACGCATGAGAGGGAGTTTGTTATTATCTTTTGTTTTAGACGACGCTATAGACGCATTTCTCATTAAGCGGGAAGAGTTTTAAACCAACAACAGAGTGATGGTAACACGCGGTTACCAAACCAGTCCCTAACTACTGGATTGTATTATCAGAAAGAGTTTGTTATTATCAGAATTGTATACACTTTACTTCTCCTATATTTCACAATCAGATAATAAGCTAGCTATAGTTGTTGGATAATAAAAGTTTAATACTATACCTCGAGAACCAAGTGGCCATCGGAAGCACGGAGCGATATCCACTCGACCATGCGCCATGTGGTCTTGGTGCCGTCCTTCTCGTGGAACTCCAAGATCCTCTTGAGCCACACGAATGGCCAATAACGATGGACGCGGGCACGTATGAACTCTGCCTCCTTCCAGCACCCCCCACCATGCGTCTTCTCGTCCGAACTCACCAGGTGTGTTGCCTCGTAGCTCCGCTGGTCGACTGGGATTTTCCATGGCTCCAAGTGGACTAGGCCGTCGTTCAAATTGCGCACCCCCTCCTTGTCCTTGCGGTGCTCCCTCAACGCGTGTAAGTGGTCTATGATCTCCCTGTCGGTGGCGGAAAGGTCGATGACTCCAGAGCATGGCTCCGCCTCCTTCATGCCGGAGTCGTCGTTTATCTCCATCGAGTAATGACCGGGGTCGACGTTGACCTCATACATCTGAGCAATCTCCATGGTGGCGGCCATCGTAGGGGTAGGGCCGGTGTCTTGTACCGGGTCCGTGTCCGGCTGGCCGCCGTTGGAGTAGTCGTCTCTGAGCATATCCTCCACGTCGAGTTGATCGAAGTCGAAGGGCTGTGGGCTGAACGAATGGTCCATGAATGGCTTTGGTTTGGGAGTCTGCGTTGCAGCTGGAAACTGGGAATTGGAAGGGTCCGGCTCGATGATGCCGTCGGTGTCTTGGACGAAATCCTCTCTGTCCAGTTGCTCGAAGGCATCTGGACTGAAGATTGGCCGATCCTGGTAGCTGATGGCGGAGGAAAGGTCCACAGCTCCGCACGAATAGCGATCCATGGATGAGTTTGGTTTCGAGCTGGAAACTGAAAGCTGAGGTCTTGGCAGGCAGGTGCCAGGTTATATGTACGCTGTCAGGGCCTCGGGCTCGGGCAACCCGGCGTAGGCTCCTGCCCGCAGCCTCTGTGTCCACGCCGTGATCGAGCACGTCAGCCAGCTTCGTTCCCTCCGTCCGCAACAACAACAGAGAAGAAACAAAAACCATCTATATCGACGTTCTCCATGCCTACCCATCGCCGAGGGGCGCCGGGTCAGGGTGAGAGTTCCCGGGGCCCCGTGCCCGAGCTGCCGGCTAGCTGCCTATCCAACACACAATGAGACATCATTTCAATTTTTTTTCCGCCACGCAGAAATATCAGGCTATCTGAATCTGAACTTGTATAGTTATGCAGCAGTAGTTATTCAACACTTGTTCCTCAATTGCCTTTGTGCTAAGATGATTTGGAGGATCATCTTTTTTGCTACTAGACTACAACAACCAAGATCTATTCGCCATATGTTTGGCAATTAGCTTAGTAATCAACATAAGAAGGTCAAAAATATGATCTAGGTTGGGGTAGCTGCTTTGTGTTGGGCTATCTAGAGATACCGAACGATGTTATTTTTAATAAATTAAAAACTAATTCCGTTATGCAAAGTGCTATTTTCGTGGGAGCGACTGGCGCTTTCCGGGCTCACCAGAACAGTAAGGAGGAGACCAAGGACGCACTCTCGGAGATGAGCAAGAAATTAGAGATGATTGCTCTAGAAATAACAAACAGAGGTGGAAGAATTTATATCGTCTTCGTAGTCCTCGTTGTTTTAAGACTTTCGGTCTCCTTTTTCCTTCATTTTGTTCACAACACTGTAATAACCACGCGGTACATCTACGGATGTAGAGGCCGGATATTTTATCCTTTATCTAAAAAAATTCAGAAAAAAAAAAGTTAAAAGAACTGGACGGTGTCGTATCTGTTGTATTTCACCTCCGGCATCTAATTTTAAACATTTATCTTATATAAAAAATCTAATTTTCGCCAATGGATTTGGGCCGCCAGCCGCCTGCCGCCTGAACTCAGTTGTGCTGCTTGTGCTACGCTCGATTGGCGCTAGGTTTGATTTGGCAGGCTTCTTGCTGGGCTGCTGATGTGGGGATGGAGAATTGTCGGGCCACATGGCATGGTCCTTCACTATTGACGGAACTTTCTGCTCAAAAGAAGAAAAAAACTATTAAGTGAACTTTGCTACTGTTGTTATTGTTAAAATTGTACTAGGATTTTGTACAACAACTTCCTATTTCGACTTTTTATTAGTAAGTTTGGTAAAAAAATCCCTACTAAAATAAAAAAAAAAAAAAATTGTCAAACATCTTCTCTAACTCGTAAGAGCGCCTCAAGGACTTTTGTATAATTTACTTGTTGCTAAACTAATAGATCAATCAAGTTAACAAAAGAAATAGAAACCTTAAATTTTGTCCTTCTCAAACAATATTTTATGTTAGCTTTTTAAACGGTTCTGTATTAGGAATCCTAAACTCTTTCTAACTAATTAAACCTTTTTTAAATCCTTTCTATCTCTTAATGTTTTCTCATGTGGACTCATTTATTTTCTTAATTAATTTACACTATGTCCAATTTACTCTGATATAGGTAGTGAATATGGAGTTTCTCTCAACTGCGGGAACTACAACTCTACAAGTGCTTCTGCAGGCTACTCTGATAGATTGTGAAACCACTATCTCACGTCTTCTCACCTCCATGTGTTGAGTGAGCTACATGGTCATGCAAGACTAACCAACCATGGGCTGGTCTTAGCACACGAAAACTAGAAAAGTTGCAATAAACATAATTTTTAGTTTTTACTATCTTTTCTCATAAAATTAGTTTTCAAATGTTTTCAAAAGTAAACTTAACAAATAGAATGGCCATTTCAATATCTGGTTTTTAGCTTTCAGAAGCTGATAAAAATTAAAAATTTGAGACAAACAGGCCAAAAAGTCATATGAGATCCGTAGAAATGGAAAGAAAAGAACAAAGGAGAATGATGATTTTGTTTTTTAAAAAATAACATCTCAATGGTCCAACATGTAGAAAAAAACGCATGCTGGTAAACATGAGTATATATACAACATATAAAATAAAACACGATACGAGATTCTGAGTTGAATGGAAGAATCGAGTATCCGTTACATGGACTACCACTAAAGAAACAGTAACAACGATAATGATGATTATCTTTTTACATGATAATGATGCTTATCTAAACATAATCACACCATCACAGGCACGTGAAGACTCACACTCACCAACATGCGGGCCGCATCGTCGGCCTCTCGGCGCTAGCTTTTGCATTACTAAATCCTCCCTGTCGATGGGATGCAAATGGTGATACTTTCTGATCGTACGAGTTTGAATCCGTTTAGGGGAGTTTATTTTTGTCCATATTCCAATTCGGATATTAATTATTTTATATTGTATCCATATATTAGAATACTCATATCACATATTTATAATGTCAGTATCAATTTGTACTCTATCTGACGCAACCAGTGTTATTCATGTTCAAATTTGAATCATCATACAAATAGGAAAACAAATAAATGTAGTAATATCGGCGATAGCCTAGCGGTGCAAGTTTGCACGCTAGTTAAATCAAGTGCAATTTCGTATTCTATGGGATCTTCACATTTAGCGAGAGTATGGATATGTTCCAAATATTAGCTACTAGTATACAATTCAAAAGAACTCAAAATGGAAGTATCCACATTCCACAACATGACATTAATATTTTTTTTTTGAAAAGGAACATCATTCTATTAAATTAGCAGCAACAAGCTGCTAGAGTGTGTACATTGTACAGCTAACAGAAAGAAGAGCCTGAAGGAGATTACATTGTTGACCATGGTGATGGAAACAGTGGCGAAGCCAACTATAAATTTATGGTGGGGCACTGCAAAGTAAAAAAATATAATTTAAAAGCAATAAATGGTGAAAATTTAACTAGCCAGTAGTAATTTTGTTCTTACCCTGGTGCCCGTGCACCAGGCAAAATGTATGTGGCGTCGCCCCTGGATGGAAAGAGCTAAAATCTATATGTTTAGAAGATACTGCAGCACAAGCTCCTGTTTTGCACTTTTAGCAAGGTCATGAGCAATTATATTGAGGTTCCTTGAAATATGATAGAACCTGGCTCCCAGATTGCTTGAAAGATTAGAGATGGACTGAGTATAATACTTCATCCTCCAATCCGGGGGTTTTGATGTAGCATCCCTGTTTATAAAATGCACTAGCTGCTGAGAATCTGACAAGAAGTTTACACCTAATATATGTAGCCTATTGATGACCTATATTGCAAGAGCTAGACTAGCAGCCTCGGCCATCATGACCGATGTGCAATCTTTGAGGGTAGCCTTGATGGTGATTTTCTGCCATGAATGATCTTGAGGACAGAGGATATGAACTCCAAGTCTAGCCAGACGAGGTTGAAAGTTGGAAGAATCTGGTTCAATGGCAGCATCAACATAACAACAAGGGCCCTGGAGTTGACTTGGATCGTTGATATCAAATCTGTGCGCCAAAGCCGAAGCGTGCAGTAAGCTCGCTGTTGATGTCCTTGGTTCCTGTAAACTGCTTGCTTCATCCCTTTGTCCATCATTATTGAAGGTCGTTGGGGGTGTGGATAAGTGATGTTCCTGTGAGTTGTACTCGGCCTCACCATCTATGTAGGAGTGAACACCTGCATGAGGATTAGAAACATAGAATGTGGAGGGCCGTTGAGTGGAGCCTGTAGGAGAGTTGTGGGTTGTAGGTGGTGTGGCTTGTGTTTGGTGGGTGGGGTCCTGTGGATGGTCCATAAGTGCAGTCACATGAGTTTACATGTGGGCCTCAGTAGCATGATGCACCTGTGCAACGGTCCTTTGCTTGTGATTGAACCGCTTGTCATTCCTGGCCTTCCAAATATACCAGAAGGTGAAAAGAATCTTATGAAAAATCTGATTAGTAGTAGTGGCTAGGGTAAGAGTAGAAATGGAATTTTGGATTTCATCATCTTCAGGGATAAGATTAAGAGTATTGAAAGGCCGTTGGAAAGAGGACCATACCTGAGACGGCAGCGTGCATTGGAAGAAGATATGGAAATCATTTTCCACTTATCCGCATGAGGCACAATATTTGTCTATATAAGTTGCGTACCTTGAAACACGTTCAACCGTTGCTAGGACTCTTCTGATAAGTCGCTATGTAAATGTAGTGTTGTGTAATCGAAAACCACAAACATCGACATCGACACGCATTCACACCATCAGCCACGTGAAAGACTCACACTCACCGATGTGTGCGCCACCTCCTCACCACTCCCGCTTGCAAACCTGCATCATAGAATCCCCCAAGTCGCCGGACCAGATGTGCGGCCCCACATGTCATCGACTAAACAAACTCCCATAATATCTCTCCCAGCAACCCATTCCCCAATCAGGCAAATCAAGACCACCACCGACCACTGACCTGTCAATCCCTCTCCGTGCGCGCGCGCGCGCGTGGCGCCGGCCGGGCCGCCGTTGACCCGATGACCGGCGCGGCGGCCGTCGCCGATCCCCCGGCGGCACCTCCGCCGCGGCGGCTGACGGTGCTGCCCCTGATCGCGCTCATCTTCTACGAGGTCTCGGGGGGGCCCTTCGGCATCGAGGACTCGGTGCGCGCGGGCGGCGGCGCGCTGCTCCCGATCCTGGGCTTCCTGATCCTCCCGGCGCTCTGGTCGCTCCCGGAGGCGCTGGTCACCGCCGAGCTCGCCTCGGCCTTCCCCACCAACGCGGGCTACGTCGCCTGGGTCTCCGCCGCCTTCGGCCCCGCCGCGGCGTTCCTCGTGGGCTTCTCCAAGTGGGCGTCCGGCACGCTCGACAACGCGCTCTACCCGGTGCTGTTCCTCGACTACCTCCGCTCCGGCGGCTCCGGCGGCGGGGGAGTGTCCCTCACGCCGGCGGTTCACGCGCTGGCGGTGCTCGCGCTCACGGCCGCGCTCACCTACCTCAACTACCGGGGGCTCCACATCGTCGGGCTGTCCGCGCTGGCGCTCACGGCGTTCTCGCTCTCCCCGTTCGTCGCGCTGACCGTCCTCGCCGCGCCCCGGATCCGGCCGTCGCGCTGGCTCGCCTTCGACGCGCGCGCCGTGGACCTCCGGGGGTTCTTCAACTCCATGTTCTGGAACCTCAACTTCTGGGACAAGGCCAGCACGCTGGCCGGCGAGGTGGAGGAGCCCCGGAAGACGTTCCCGAAGGCGGTGTTCGGCGCCGTCGGGCTCGTCGTCGGCGCGTACCTCGTCCCGCTGCTGGCCGGCACCGGCGCGCTGCCGTCCGAGACGGCGGCCGAGTGGACGGACGGCTTCTTCTCCGAGGTCGGGCAGCGCATCGGCGGGGCCTGGCTGCGCGTGTGGATCCAGGCCGCCGCCGCCATGTCCAACATGGGGCTGTTCGAGGCCGAGATGAGCAGCGACTCGTTCCAGCTCCTCGGCATGGCCGAGATGGGCATGATCCCGGCCGTCTTCGCCCGCCGGTCCAGGCACGGCACTCCGACGTTCAGCATCCTGTGCTCGGCGACGGGCGTCGTGATCCTCTCCTTCATGAGCTTCCAGGAGATCATCGAGTTCCTCAACTTCCTCTACGGGCTCGGGATGCTGGCCGTGTTCGCGGCCTTCCTCAAGCTGCGGGTCAAGAACCCGGACCTGGCGCGGCCGTACCGGATCCCCGTCGGCACGGCTGGCGCCGCCGTCATGTGCGCCCCACCCGCCGTGCTCATCACCATCGTCATGTGCCTCGCGTCCGCCACCACCGTCCTCGTCAACGCCGCCGTGGTCGTCGCCGGTGTCGCGCTGTACTATGTCGTGGAGCACGCCAAGAGGCACGCGTGGGTCGAGTTCTTGGCGCCCGTGCCTCAGGCTGACAGCTCCCACGGACCAACCATGGCGCCTGACGATGACGCCGCCGACGACCCCGAGGATGTCCGTGCCGGGCTGCTCGCCGACGACGAGCCGGCAGACGAAGAAGGAAGCAAGGCTGAGTGAAGATTTGTACTGTACATGGATCCGTTTGCCGTTCGGTGTACAGTAATTCCAGTGAATATACATGGTGAATTCTGAATTCAGAACTGCAGACCAGTGAGTAGAAGTCTGAACCATGAAAGAGAGGGCAGATCTCAACTTGTCAGAGTTGTTTATGTTTTGACTTTTGAAGTGTGGAGTGTAATGTAGGTGAGGTGCCGGTTTGAGAAGCTGCTGTATTTTTTCCAGCAAAGGACAGATAGTTTGTACTGTACTGTACTTGAGTCAACTTCATACTTCAGCAAAGTGACCAAGCCAGAAAATTTGTATATCGTAATTATGCAGAAATGTGATCATTTGATTAGGTGGATTGTTCATCTGAATAACAGAGTATCATTTGACTTCGTATGTTCCTGCCATTGCCAGATCATTTTGATTTGGTGAATCGTTCAACTTACACCCTGTTCGTTTGCTCTTATCAGCGCTTCCAGCCAGCGATTCAACGGTGTTTTTCTCTCACAACAAATCAGCAACAGCGAGAATCAGCTAGCCAGAAACGACCAAACGAACAGGGTGTTAGAATACTCCCGAGGTGTTTCATCTGTAGCTTGACTGCTTGAGCGATGGGCAGTGGAGTTCTGAAAAGATTAGGATGGTGATCAGGCATTCAGGCATGTATCTTTTTTAGATCAAAGGCATGTATTTTTCTAAGTCCACTTCTATGATAGACTGCATAAAGGGATAAAGAGTTCTATCAAAGGTCTGCATGAAGTGATATATAAAGCAATAAAACGCAGGATTATTTGTGTTTAACAAACTGGCGCGAGACTCTGCCTATTCCATAGATTAGAGGGGGGTTGGTTCGGAGATTAAAAAAGCACAGCACTGCTATTTTATTTATATTAGCAAAACAAAACACGACTTGCTGGCCCGTACCGAACCAAACCTGTTCCATCAATTGGTCAATCCTGTTTCATTACTGAACGTCTGAACCAATCTTGTTCCATTATCGAACCAATCCAATCCGGTTCCATCAATTCGGCAATCCGGTTCCTTAAATTGGCCATTTTTCTCACTGCCACCTCCATCTGAAAACAGAGCACGTGACTGAACCAGCAATTTTCATCACAAGGAAAAAAAAACAACATCTTGTGCTCAGCATCTGTCACAATTAGCTCGAGTGTGCAATTGTGCATTAGCATTACAAGAGAGCACGTAATTGCGCCAGCCATCGAGGCTGTTTTGCATGATCATGGTTTTTGCGCTTGCGCCAAATTAACAAATTATCACAGACTCGTCTACTGCCGGAGGTTTCAGTTTCACCCGGAGAATTTCACCGTTTCTATCGTCCCACTCCCACAGGCTTGGAGAGATTGGTCAGCAAGATGAAGGGCCACAGGCTGCATCAGAGGCCGTGTGGAGTGTTAGGTGATCATTCTTTTTCCTTTGTGAAACTCGGTTATTTGTTCTTGTAAAAAGCAACATGGGAGTGACTTGTCGGTTGCGTCACTACAGCGTTCTTGTTCGGCCAGAAAGAGAAGAAAAATTGGTGCACGTAGACACTGTAGCTTGGTTGCGTGAACGACTAATGATTAACCGATTAAGGGCTGCAAACATGCATTGATGACTTAATTATCATATTTTCCATGAACAACAAGTGTAGCCTCGGTGAAAACTATACTATATGGTATTTAATAAGTTGAATATCTCAGTGAAAATTACACATGAGTAATATAATATGACAATGATTTTGAAGAAGAGAGAGAAAAATGATTTCTTTTGACATGATTATCAACTTATAATTTATACCTAAATGTCTCTATGAAATAGCATAGTAATACTACATAGTGGATGTTTAATCTACATTTTATTTTATGATGCATAGCAGTTTTAAAAATAATGTCCTCAAATTTTTTCACTGACAAGAGAATGGCTAATGCGCTAATCCAAAATAGCCCAATACGGCACGTGCGGACGTGCCAAGCTGACACCACACACCAGCAAGACGGCAGCACTGCAAGAACAACTCCCAGTTCGCTAGCTACACGCTTACCGAACCTGACGCCCCGGACCCACCTGCCAGCGAGACATTGGCCCGACACAAGGACTGGTAATTGGTCACGCGCCCCCAAATAGCGTCCGTCGCCCACCACTGTTCCTCGTCTCCAATCCAAACCAATAATTTGGGGGAAAACACTCCAATTGCGGCGGGCAAAAAAATAATTTCCACCCCCCAATTCCGACTCGCCGGCGGCGGCCCGATCTCGCCGGAACCCTAGCCGAGGTGAGTCTCCCCGAATCCGCTTCGTTTCGCCCCCAATTCTTCCGTTCGAGCTGCTCCACGCGGTTTGCCCCCGCGGGTTTGGTCGGAGCGAGCAGGCTCGCCGGGATTCGCGGCCCGCTCGCTCCCGATCGGGGAACCCGCGCCCGGGCTTGCTCGGAGCTCGATTCTGCCTGCCGCGCTGCTGAATTCGGCCGTGGAGCGGCCTCCCGAGCTCGCGCGCGTGCTCCGAGGTGTTCGATTCTCGCTGTGCTGAACTGCTGCTTCTGGATCTGGTCCTGCAGGTGCGGGTAGCTTCGGGCCGTGCTCGGGAGCTCCCTTCTCGGCCGCCGCGCGTCGCTGGACCCCGTGGGCGTCGGCGTCGTCGGCTAGGGTTTGCTCTTCCCGGAGCTGCTGCTTGGCCAGATCGTCAGGCGGGGCTGCATTTTGTGTATCCCCCGCTGACGACGAGATGCAGCCGCCGGCGAAGAAGTTCGCTCGCGTGGACACGCTCGAGCTCAAGGCGCGGATGGTCAAGCGGATGGGCCCCCAGCGCGCGGAGCTCTACTTCCGCAGCCTGAAGAAGTTCCTGGGCTGTCAGCTGGGCAGGGATGAGTTCGAGAAGATCTGCGTTGCTGCATTGGGGAAGGAGAACATCAGGCTCCACAATGTCCTCATCCGGTCCATCCTCGGCAATGCGTGCCTGTCGGAGGGGCCGCCGCCGAGCGTGCAGGCGGCTACTGGGAACTCGCAGACGAGCACGGTGTCGAATGGGACGCTCACCAATGGCTTGCTGCCGGTGAGGAGGGTGAGGTCGCTGGGTAAGAGGTTTGGGGATAAGCCGAGCCCGATTGGGAAGTCCCCGCTTGGTCATCCGGGGGCTGGGGGCGAGTTTGTGTCAGCTGGTAGCAAGGCTTTGCAGGAGGTTATCTCTGTGGAGGATGGCGAGGAGGTTGATCAGGCCCGTGGTAGCCCGGTCTGTGTGCAGAGCCGGAGCCCGATCAGGCCCCCACTGGGCGTTCTAAAGGTTCAGAATTCCGAGCCTTCGACGTCTTGCGCTTTAGATGTGTGCTACAATAATGGTGAACTGCCAGATTCTCAGTCGCTGTCGAAGCTGCTTGACGATAAGTTGAAGGCTCAAGGTCTCAGTGTGCCCAAGGAGTGTGCTGATGTGTTGAACTCTGGGTTGAATGCATACATGAGTCAGATGCTGAGGGCCTGTCTAGGTGTTGCCAAGGCAAGGGGAATCAACAGGATGGTGATGCGCCAACCAAATGGCCGCACTGCTGCTTCAGTAAATAGTGGGCAGAACAATGGCATTCCTTTGGAATCAAGCTGCTGTTACCAAGCTTCGGTGCTTGATCTTTCGACAGCAGTGCTATCAAATACTCGGTTAGTGCCGTGTATGGAGACTCGTGAGAAGATTTCTTCCCATCTCCACAACAGATAAGAGAGCAGCTAGTTTCCTCCACATTTTTTAGCAAACCTTATGGTGGAGTTGATCAAGTGTAGGCAGTACTTTGTAGTGCCATTGATCCTGCTGTAGAAACTACAGGTAGTTAGGTTGAGGTAAAGTGGAGTTTAACTGTAGGACTGGGTAGTGTACCCATGGCTGGTGAGGATGATACTTCTTAGGATGCAGTACATGATAGTGAGCTTCATTTAGCTGTGATTATTCACAAAAATAATTTATAATAAATGGTTCTGGAATGTGTCGTGGCTTTTTTTCACACCTTATACACATGTTGTGCCTGTGCAGAGAATCAGGTACTGTCGTTAGAATATGTTGCTGTTGGATAACTTGGATTTGTTGCCTTTTCCCTGCTGAGTTATTGGTTTTTTTATTTTCTTGATTGCAAAGCATCGTGTTTAAGAACCATGTGCAGAGGCATTCATCTATTTGGTTATTGCTGCTGATCATTTCATTGGTATCGCTTAAGCGTGCCATATAAATTCTTGTTTCTTTTTTCTGTGATCTATCTGCTACCCAGGCCCTAGCTTGACTTGGAACCAACATATGGCTATGGAATTGTACAGATAAATCGTTTCTCTGCATCTCAATATGCTTCAGTGGTGATTTGATTTCTGCATCTCAATGCTCTTCCATAGCGATTTGATTTCTACATGGTGTTTTCTGTGCTGTTCTACTATCCTAAATATGTATATGCACTCTGTTGCAGGCTTCAGGGTTTATCTGCATTGATCTGACATATGCTACAGGATCTTTCCATGTTATATCCACTCCGATCTGTCTTTTGTCTTCCTAGTACATATAGAGGGAAAAAATAAAGAGATTGTTGATGAACATGAGCTAGCCCGAGGTCAGAACCGACCAATACAGATTTATGGGAGGACCCAAAATGCAAAAAGATAAAGACATGATTCTGCAAGTACCAGACTAGACATTCGGACATTGCAGAGGATTGGTCTTTTCTCTTCATTTGAGAGCTGTGGATCAGTTGGTCTGTCAGACTATCGCCGCGTCTGCGTCAAGGGCAGTCAATATTCTTCTTCGAAAATGTCAATACTATAACATACGCAGCTGTTGCTAATAGCTGTCTCGGATTGAAAATTTTTATTTCAATTATAAAACAGTCCATGACCAGAGTAGTCCCAGCTGCTGCCACTCGGCAAGCCCAAGCGCGCATTAGGCGTGGCACGTTTCTTCCTGCTTGCCTATATAGTCAGCCCGTTGTGATCAACGCTTCTCCCTCTTGCGTTTATTTTCGGTTGTCTTTTGATTCCATGGTTTTAGGTACAAATCCATATTGGTTTAACTTCGGTTATCTTTTAGGTTCTTAGATTTAGGGGCTCCTAATCCGAACACCTTATGATGTCACACATCCTTACGATAGGGTTTTTACTAGAGTAAATTGCACTCTAGGTGCTCAAACTATTGAGTCTGTCCCATCTAGGTCCTCCAACTATTGAAGTGTCCATCTAGGTCCTTGATCTAAGCCCGCGTCCCATCCACGGTCCAGACGCAGCCACGCGAGCGACATAATCCTACGTGGCCGCGCCAGAGTGGCAAGGGGAGGGTTTGGCCATCGCTAGTTTAGCAGAAAACCCCCTCGCTCTTTCTCTGCCTCACCTTCCACTTCGTCGTCCACCCCAAAATCGGTGTCTTTCGAGAAACGGCAAGGGCGGAACCGGGGCGGCGGCGATTTCGCTGGCACGGAGGGAAGAGGAGGTCGGGCTGGGGCTGCGACGCAGTAGCGCCGCCACCATCGTCGTCGGTGTGATCCGGCGCCGCGCTGGGTGTCGCCCGACCGCAAATCGCGGCGCGGCGGCACCATGACAGCCGACGCCGATTGAAAGGCGAGGCGGCTCCAACCTATGGTAAGTGCCTGAATCTTTATCCCTATTCTCAATGCCATGTGTTTCCCGATGAACTTGGATGCGTAGTGTTTGGTGGGCTAGATTCATGTTCTTTGTTTGAGTGCTTAAAAATAGGGTTTGTTTTGGTTTTCTAGGGCCTGATGATGAAGTGTTTACTGTGGAAGTACAGCATAATGGATTTTTCTGTGGGACTGGTGTTGATAAGGCGTACCTCGATGGAAAGGTCGATTGGTTCGACAATGTCAAAGTTCAGTACTGGTCTTTTAATGCATTAGAAGAGATATCAATGGAGTTAGGTTATGGTCTTGGTGCTCCTGTGGGGTGGTTGTTGCCTGAGCAGAACTTATCATCTGGGTTGCGTTTGATTGCATCCAATCAAGAAGCACAAATTATGAAGCAAGCTGCATTTAAGGTCAAGAATTATGTGCTTTATCTGGACAATTATAACTCTCTTGAAGGAAGCCAAAATGAGGATGTTCTGTACAACCCAATTGCTTCATTGCCCAAAGTGATGAGTCCTTCTAAGGTTCCTGCTACTGCTAGGTCTCATCATGGTATGAATCAATGTGGTTATGCTGAAGATGGCCCTTCTAGGACAGAATGTGTTGATGATGACAGTGATTGCTCCTCAGATGTGGACTTTGCTGACAATGACTATGCTGTTGAAGAAGATGATGATGACCTTTTCTCTGGATGACAGTGATTGCTCCAAGACTAACCAAACATGGAGTAACTATGCATTGTGGTCACTGTAGAGAATCTATCACAATGCAAGAACATGTGAGAGAAAGAAAGCAGGAGAACCAGCAGTGAAGAAATCAAAGAAAGCAGCAGCTCCACCTGTGCCAGATCAGCAGAGCAGCACACACCATGAAACTTTCCAGGTTTGAACAAAACCAAGCTTAATTGATCAAACATTACAGTAACATTTCTACTTCTCTCACCCAATGCTGTACATAACTCATTTCTACTTCTCTCTAGGAGGTGTACCAGCAGGAGAGTGTGGCAGCCAACAACATGCCCCTTATGTCAACTTTGGAGAACCCAATGGTGTCTCAGCTGCAAGATGAGGTTACACTTTAATCCTTGGTGCAAGCCTCATTATTTTGTTGCATGGTACTAATCGACAACCATTGCAGGCTAACCAAGCTGTGAGGCAAACTGCAGTGAAGCAACCAATTCCAGATTGTGCCTACATCACCTCCAATCTGCCAGCAGCAAGACATGTGCCTCTAACCACAGCAAGCAAGATTGTGAGGGCCACAAGGGTACCTGCAGAGAAGAAGAAGAAGAATGCAGGGAAAGGAAAACCCAAGTCCAAGAAATGACACAAGTGAGGACTGTGGCAACAACTTTTGTATAGTAGCTAGAATGCCTTTTGAGTAGCAGCTAGAACTTCTTTTAAGTAGCAGCTACATCTTTTGTACAACAGCATAGGCTGCCTTTTGTCAAGCAGCTCAGCTTGTGTTAAGCAGCTCAGCTTGCCTTTTGGGCAGTGATCAAATATAAATAGATCACATATGCAATAGTGGGGTGGTAGAAGCAATGGTACTTCATTTGCAGTGACTCATGGTCAAAAAAACAAATGGCCAAAGCTCTGTTATGTAATCTGGCAAGTTCCAGTTAAGTAATATGCTACATCTTGTGTTAATTTGGCAAGTTCCAGTTATGAACTGAAATTGAGACATGTCAATTGCCAATGAACTGAAATTGAGATAACTCAATTGCAAATGATCTGAAATTGAGAGAACATTACACTTTATTGCAGATAAAACATAGAGTTTATAGCACATGATGACACAAGATTACAATGGATCATAATGTCACATTTTCACTTAACTAACATCATTACCACACCCAAAACAACAAACACAACAAGAACTACAAGGCACACAGCTGCAATTTTGCCTATGTCTATCAGTTTCTGTAGCTTGTCATCAACTATAACAGCCCCATTCTTCAGAGATACTAACTCATCAAGCAACGGCACCAATTCAGTCCTGTTTGCTTCAACAAGTCCCTCAATGTGTCTCATTGCTATCCTCATGTCATCAGCTGGAGGCAGCATGTCCTCACGCCTACTCGCAGCCACAACAACACTGCCAATTATCCCCTTCTCAATAAGTATCCTCACAACATCACCGTCCTTATCAATCTTCCCCTTCTCAATCAACATCTTCACATACTTCTCAGCAAAAAGAAACCATGGGCAAGTCCCAGGCACCTACAGGTAAACAAAAAGCATTGAAGCATTGAACTGTTCAACCATTGAACCATCAGAGCACTGAACCAGAGAACTTACATCTCTCTCATGCAGTCGACACTTGAAGAAGATGGCACCCGGGACCTTTGAACCTTTGCCACAGGTGAGCTCGAGGACGTCATCGCCACATTTGGGGCAGGGCACTAGCGGCAGCCCCGTGCGGTCCCCCAATTTGGGAGCCGCAAGCCCCTGCGCCGAGGTCGAGCCATGATACGCCATCGGCGGCGAGTCTTGGAAACGAAGGATGCACGCGCGGATGCGGGCGGCGAGCTAGGCGGCGAGCGGCGGGCGCTGTAGCGGCCGGTCAGCGGCAGGCGACGGGCATGGCGCCGACGAGCCACGAACCCTAGCTTTCGAATGGGGAATTGGATGGCTGGGCCTCGAAGTGAAAAGCTGAGTGAGTCAGGGGGGTTCTTGTTAAATTGGTGCGGCCACGTGCCACGGTGTCGCGGCCACGTAGGATTATGTCGCTCGCGTGGCTGCATCTGGACTGTGGATGGGACGCGGGCTTAGATCAAAGACCTAGATGGACACTTCGATATTTGGAGGACCTATATGGGACAGACCTAATAGTTTGAGTACCTAGAGTGCAATTTACTCTTTTTACTACCTCAACAGAAGCAAGGTTGGGTCTAGTAGGGTATAGGGCGAGGTGTGGGCTCCAGTGGTGGAGCTTCTCACAGGCCAACAGGGGCATGACCACCTCTGAACTTTTGTAAACTCCATTAGTGGAAATCCATTTTTTTTAGATTACAGTAGTGGCAATAGTTTGGCATGATAAAAATCAAAGATTAGCACTGTTCTGTAATGGTTGGCCTCTGATGGGTTTAGGTCCAAGCTCTGCCACTGGTGGGCTCGAGCCCCTCCCACCCATTGCAAGCCCCAGCTTCATTTTATTGGGCCCCCTTTGACTGTAGCAGATTGTACAAGGCTGAAGTGTGAAGTTTCAAAATTTGCCAGTCTGCTCGTTGTTCAGGGTCACCATTGATCGTTGTCAGTTGTCACGTCCTCCTGTTCTGTTTCCGCTTGGCGATAGCCTAGGTACAAGGCGCACTCCCGAGGTAATTATATTTCTATCTCCCTCTTCCTCAGTGCTATATAATTTAATTGATGTAAAATCATGAGTTGGCAAAAGCTTTCGTGTTCTATGGTATGTATAAGGGACTGTATGGTGTGATAATCTCATTGACCCCATGCATGTTTAAGGGTTGTCACCAAGGCCTTGTTGAAGATGTGAAGTGGATGTAATCTGCATAGTCCAGTATTGTTACTTTTGCTGCGAATTTACCTTGCCCATATCACTGACACCTAGATGGAGATGTTTAACAGTATTTTTTTTACATCATCACAATGCAATTTATGAAAGCACGCACACCCTATTTTTTATGAGAACTTGTGAGAGATTGAGCTAGTAGTAGTAGTTGTTGTTAACAAAATCACTATAAATTTTCTGTTTTCGTCGATCGTATCAACTATCATTAAAAAAGTTCAGTTGTTAAATCATAGATGAACTCACGAGCACTCGTGCCAAGCTGAAAATTTATCTCAAGTGTACGGTTAAGAAACCAAACTAATTGATCAATGCAACCTAAGTCTGTGCAACAACTAATTTATATTTTCTATTACTGTTATTCTTAAAGCACTTTGTGATGCACACGTTCATATGACATACCGAGAAAGAAAGAAAGAACGAAACACGCTCATACTAGTCCTGTATATATTCACAGTACCGTTCATATGGCCCAAGAAAACCAGGGGAAAAGGACAGGTAGAGAGCTGAGTCCAGTGTCCAGTCCTCGAGAAACTCCAAGGATAACAAACAAATCGGAGAGAGAGAATGGGGAACAAGAGGCCTAGAGAATGTGCGCACTTTTGGGCTACAAATGTTAGTGTGAGGTCATCACGAAACTCGTCTTTTCAGGCCCCCTCTGCCACCTCTTTTCTGCCCCTTCGCTTTCTCCCCACTCATGTTCCTTCTTTCGGTGCGCCGCTCAGGTGGCGAGCGTGCGTGCCGGACAAACATGTCGGTTCTCCAACACTCTCCAACAGTCATCTGAATAATCCTGAGTGCTGCCACAGGGTCAGGGACGACTTGCAAGTTTCTGGTTGAGATGATTAACTAATCGTGCTTATACTAATCGCACTTGGAACATTGGTTTTTATATATCTGCATGCATCTTTGTTCTTGTTGCAGCAGCATGACTTTGCAAGTCACCATTGACCATGTTTCTTTCTGGCATATCTGTGCATCAACATCACACTTGCTGATGACATTTTGCACAAGGATGGGAGTGTGCTAAAGTACCTTTTTTTGGTCATATGCATAATATAATAGCTTCCACAAATTTAAGGAGGAATTTTAGGTTAGATTAAGGAAGAAATTAAATGAGTGATGCCGACCTTCTATCAACCCCCAAGGTTATAAGATTGCAATTATTGGCTATATTTTCTACTGATACCACCGTAACTCTAGCAGGCGCTATTTAAAATTTTGTTTACAAAATGCTTAGTTTATATTGACGCAAAACATGTTTGCTGGACAATTTTGAATTATGAAAAATGCTTATATTTGTGGTTGGAGAGGTTATATAGGATGTTGTTTCATTATATATACTTTTCTATTATTGCTATTTCAACTGTAAAATAAGCTTAGGATTGCATATGCAAATGATATTGCCACTAACAAGCAAAAATAGTTCTACAAATCATTGACTATGCAATTGGAAAAAAAATAGCTCTTTTTCTAATACTAATTCTACCCGTGCGATTGAAAATGTACATACTGTGATACTGATTCTACTTATGTCATTGCATAACCCATTTTGCTAGTTTGTGTATAAGTAGTATAATAATGGTTTCTGAATTTGTGTCAATTGCTCTATAAAACTCCAGAACATGGTTTTCGGACCAGTTGTCATATTTTAAATTTCACAAACTCTGTTCTGCCCAGTACAGTATTTGGTACCAGAAAAGGATATCCATTGCAACTAATCAGGCAGGGCATATTTCAAGAATTTTGAGAATGTATCATTTGCAATTCCCAAACACTCCTGCAAATTGCAACACAACACTTGTAGAAGCAGTGCTTATCTCCCTTTCTAGGCATGGGGTAGACTCGCACCCACTCTGGCTCTTACGCAATGATGATGACAGTCATGATGGCACGCTCGCATCGCCTCTTCTTTGAAAACAAACCATAGCATTTCTCCACAGTCGTCCACGCCCTACACCTAGCTAAACCCCCATGGCTTTGCCCTAATAATCCAGCTGTTACTCACACAGTCACACTCGCACAGGCTTCCAGGAGACCGGAAGGATGACGAGGGCCGCGGCTCCGAGGAGCCCGTGCCGCCGAGGGGCGACAGAACGGAGGCTGCAGCCTGCTGAATTCTTCGCGGCGACCGATGAGCATGCTTTCCCCTCTGAAAAGTTCAGCACTGAATTTTAGCCAGCAGCCCAGCACCCTTTCTCTCAGTCTCAGGCTGCCCGTGCGAGTGAGAGCATGCATGCCATGCTGTGCTCCCTCCCTGATTACTTTATCATTGGCTGCTAGCTAGTGGTACCAGGCCAGTTTAATTTTAATTGGAGCTGCTTAATTTTATCGTTATCCTCAGAGGCTAGTCTAGTTTTGTTTTTTATACTGCACTGACACCCTCGCCTACAATGCAAGCAAGTCTGCAACTCTGCATCCATGGTGATGTTTTGTATCATTCTGACCACAAACATGGTGACGGTTTTGGATCATTCAGACCAAAAAAACATGTTGACGGTTTTGGATCATTCAGACCAAAAAACATGTTGACGGTTTTGGATCATTCAGAATAACAGGCGACAACAGACTGGCAGACAACAAGTTTTTGTCAAGGAGCTCATGCAAATCTGCACCAAATTTCAGTTAGCAGGACAGAGCGATCAGATAACTGTTGCATGATTTTGACGAATCTTTCTCTTCAGAAACAAAAATCTCAGGAGTGTCGACTGCGACGAACGAACTTGCAGGGAGAGCAGCCATAGGCTGGAATCATTCACTGGCCCCTATTTGTCTTTTGAGTTCAGAAAATGCTGTTCTAGTTGGCCGATATATGCTTTTGAGAACCACTTCACTCTGTTGGCCAATTGGTAGCTTTTGCAGAGGAAACAATCGATGAGCTAGCAGGCCGGCCGGCCTCTTTTTCCCGTCCTGAAAATCATGGAGTAATTGGTGGAAAAAAGGCCCCCCAAAACCCCTGACGAAAGTAGGCTTTTAGCTTTAGAAGTATGCAAAGGGAGACGGAGGCGACTTTCTCCCCTACCTACAAAGGTTCTACTGTTTTTTCAGCAGCCTCACACACCTTTTGGGCATAGTTTGGCCATGAGATGATGAATGCATTTTTTTGTTCATTGAGCTACTACGGAGTATTAGCAATTGCTAATCAATTGTAATTTGTAAAGGAGTACTAAGTCCCAATGATTGAGGAAACAGTATTCTTTTCCAACTCCCTTTGTTAGTGACTAAGTGGGGATTACCTAGCTAGAAACGTGTGAAATCAAGTGTTTTTAGGCAGATTTTTTCTGTAAGTGACAAGCATGCAAGAAATTTTCAAGGGAACAAGTAGGCCGGCACTGCTGTCCAACGGGACAGTGTTTTATCTTATCCATAAAAGGGCTTTTTGGTGACTAGGGAGGAGCAGAGTTTTTTTTACCGCCCGGTAAACCGCGGTTTACCGCGGTAACCGGACTTACCGGACCAGTCCGGTTCCGGTTCGGACCGGTTCGGTAAGTCCCAAATTCAAATTTCAACTTTAAAAAAAAAATGCTGAAAAAATTTCTAAAAATAGTTCATGATTTATAGAACCCAATGGTGTCAATATTATTCAAATTTGAGTTCGTTTAGTATTTATTTAGACGTTTATAAGTTTGAAAAAAAAAAAAAAAAAAAAAATACACAAGCCGGCCCGTTAAGGCCCATTAAATCATGAAGGTCGAAAAACATACTAAACACACTCAAATTTGAGTAATTTTGACATCATTGGATTCTCAAAATCATGAAGTATTTTTAAAATTTTTTAGCATTTTTTTAAAAAATAAATTTGAATTTTGAAAAAACCGCTCAAACCGCTCAAACCGGGCGGTTCGCCCAAACCGGACGGTAAACCGGAGCCGAACCGGACAACTGCGAGGTTTGAATTCGAATTCGCATTCATCCGGGTACCGACCGGTTACCGGTAAACCGTTACCGGACCCCGGCGGTTACCGGAAATCGGTCGGTAAAAAAAAACCCTGGGAGGAGACCAAAAGAAAGCCGAGAAAGGAGGAAGTCTCTCTCTCTCCCTCCCTAGCACAGTGTACGGCTGCGCCTCCCTCCGCCGGCAAAGCGTGCACCGCTGTCTTGTCCTCCCTCGGGCTCGGACCATCTATCCGATCCACCCATCCCTTGCTTAGGCGTTTCAATCACTTCATCACCACTGAACAACCCCAGCTAATCACCGTTACAATGAAACATTCACCATAACTAATTACAATTTGTTTGATGAAGCAATTGCACTTGCGCATGCATTGCAATAGCAATATCAAATCACTCTCTCAGCATTGTGCAGACATGCATGCATGCTTCCTGTGGAAGGGATCTCGGCAAATCTGCAAGTCTGCATCCATCCATATCCATCTGCCTTTGCTGCCTTCTCAGCTGACTTGCTCCTCCTGCAACTGCAACACAGAGAGTTATCGATCAGATTTTTGTAATCGTTTGTTTTTTCAGAGAAGAGCAGAAGGCCGGCACCAACGTCCAACTCCAGCAACGAGACAAGAACTGCAAGTGGCTTTGTTAATGTTAGATTCATTCATCCATTTGGATAGATGCATCCAATTATATACAGTATATATGCACGCAACATTGCAAATGTGGCAATAATGCTGGCAGCAGTAGCACTGAATGAGAGCAACCTCATTGCTCATCCTCATCCATCATCATCAGCTCATATGCTCCTTCCCTTTGCTTGTTTTCAGTGACATGCTGACAGCTCCATCTCACTATAGGAATATCTTTCTTGCTTGCTTGCACACATGACATGAAGAGAAGGAGAACTGTAATAAAAAAAGTGCACAAAAAAGCAATGATCATGACACACATGTACAATACACTGTATCACACACAAAGTGTGTGCATTGTTTCAAATGCACTCATTGGCTCCTCCTGCCTTGCTTTGGGTCCGTCCATGTCGATGCATGCACGTGGGCCCCGCGCGTGCATGGGGTGACGAGCTAGCTAGAAGAAGATTAAGCTGGACTCCTGCAGGCCTGTCTGCTCTGCAAGGGGCACTAATTGCATGCTTAGCAAGACACTGACAGTTTGCCATTAGCCGTTCCACACACACTCTCTCTCTCTTCCATGCAGCTGTGGGTCTCTCTCTCTTCCTGCTGCCAGAAAGGAGGGGGAGGTGGCATGCAAAATTTTATCCCTCTCCTAGTGTCTAGCGAACGGAAAGGCGCCCCCCATGGGCGTTGGAGCCTTGTAGCAGGTGTTTATAAATCCTCTCCCCCTGTCACCCCAAGGTTTCAGAACCACCACAACACCCTCTCCTTCAACAGCTTCGTGTGTTGTTCCAGTTCCAACACCAGCTCGGCACTGAAGAATTGAATCTGGTGACCGGCCGGGATCGATAGCCAAGCTCGATCGAGCAAGAACAGAGAGCGGCTATATAGCTTCGAGGATGATGATGGACAGGCAGAGGCAGCTTGTGAGGCAATGCGACATGGAGGTCATGAAGATGGCCATGCTCAAGCAGGAAGAAACCTTCAGGCAACAGGTAAATAAACCACCAACAAACTTTGTGCTCTTCATTCTTCTTCTTCATCACCACGACATGCATCACGCCATTGCTACTTCTTTTATTTCATTCTGAAAATGATATGTATGTATGAACTATGAACTGCTACTGATCATCGCCATTGTTCTTTGGCAATCATCCTAATCAGGTCCACGAGCTGCACCGCCTGTACCGCATCCAGAGGGAGCTGATGAGCGACCTGACCGCCCGAGACGCGCCGGCGCTGACCATGACCACCCGCCGGCGCAGCAAGCAGCCGCGGCGGGCGCTGAACCTGCAGCTCCCAGCCGACGAGTACATCGTTAGTGCCGACGAGGCCGAGGACGAGGAGCTGGAGCTGACGCTCGCCGTCGGCGGGCGCTGCGGCTCAGCCGCCGCCGGCCGTCGCAAGAACAGCACCAGGAGGAGGCAAAGGCAGGCAGAGCAGCGTGACAACGCCGGCGGTGGCGGCGGCTCCTCCCCGTTCGGGTCCGACTGCTCCGGCGCGAGCATCGACCTGTCGTCGTCGCCGCCGTCGTCGGCCGAGTACTACTCCGACGCCGGGCCGGCGGTGTTCCACGCGCCGCCGTCGCCGTGCCAGAGGGCCCTGGCGGCGTTTGACCTTGGAGAAGGCATGATGACGATGAGGCAGCACGCGCCGTGGCTGCTGCAGTGCCAGCAGTACCTCAGCCTCAGGATGACATGAAAACCTGCAGCATGCAGCTCTCAGCGCGTGTGTCGACCCATTGCTGGAGGAGCTTGCCGCCTCGCTCGTTGCGAGTCCTCTAGCAGGAGCACCAACGCCTGGGTGCTTGACTGCTTTGGCGACGGCCTCTCAGGATGTGCAGGCAGGCACCCTTGACAAGCATTTGCACTCGAACAAGCAAGTCTCGTATCCCGGTGTCCAATTAAGCGAGGTGAGCACCTTGTCTTGAAGCATCTCTAGGACTAATTAAAGAGTGGATGTCGCCTCCGTCCACATCAACCTTGGATGCACTAGGACGGTGATCCCGGAAACATGGAGGCTCTTCGTGGGTTGTTCCCGCCGGTCGGCAACGTAGGTGCGCAAGCGGCGCCGCTGCCACTCGGGCGTAGCCCTCCTAGCCAGCGCCTTTTTCGGGTTGATTATTGTTCCAATGTAACACCATAGAAGTGTCCATGTACAATTCTTCTGACCCCCTATAGGGCACCGCTAAGGCATATTGTATTAAATATTTTCTCTATCTTAATACCAAGACGTGTAATCCTTTTGAGTGATAGAGAAAAAAGTGGATGTAATTTGAATAGTCCACCATTGTTACTTTTGCTGTGAATTTACCTTGCCCATATCACTGGCACGGAGATAGAGAGATGCTTAACAAATTATTATCCTACTTTTTATTAGAACACTTATGAGAGATTGGGCTAGTTATTCTTGAGATTGACAAAGTCATCGACGATAACGTCAACTGTATCATTTAAAAAGTTCAATTTTAAAACCATAGATGAACTCACGAGCACTCATGCCATGCTGAAAATTTATCTTGAGTGGACGGTTTAGAAACATATTAATCGATCAATGCAACCTAAGGGTGTACAACTAGTCAACGACTTGTTTATATTTCGTTGTAAAAAAAAAACCGACTTGTTTATGTTTTTACTGTTTCTTTAAATAGCACTTTTGTCATGCGCACGTTCATATGACATACCCAAACAGGTGCCCATGCACACTCTCTCCCACGCAAACGGCACCCAGAGAAGAAAAAGAGCGAAACACACGTTCATATACTATCCTATTTTCACATTATATACGGTTATAGAGAGCTGAGTCGAGACGTTCAGTCCTCGAGAAACTCCGTGCGTGGACAACAAACAAATCGGAGAGAGAAATGGGGAACAAGAGGCCTAGAGAATGTGCGCACTTTTGGGCTACAAATGTTAGTGTGAGATCATCACGAAACTCGTCTTTTCAGGCCCCTCTGCTGGCACCTCTTTTCTGCGCCTGCTGCCAGCCTCCCCTTCACTTTCTCCCCACTCATGTTTCTTCTTTCGGTGCGCCGCTCAGGTGGTGAGCGTGCGTTCCGGACAAACATGTCGGTTCTCCAACAGTCATCTGAATGCTGAGTGCTGCCACAGGGTTCAGGGTCAGGGATGAGGACTTATGACCAATCCTGGTTTCCGTTTGGTGATTAACTAATCGTCTGCTTACACTAATTGCACTTGGCACTTTGATTTTTTATATGTCTGCATCTTTGTTCTTCTTGCAGCAGCATGACTTTGCATCACCATTGACCATATTTCTTTCTGGTATATCATATATGTGAGCATCAACATCTATCATTTTTGTATTTTGTGAGCATCAACATCTATCATTTTAGTATTTCGTCAGCAAAAAAGATTCCACTTTCTATCTCAAGGCTTATACAAAAATAAAAACCTATACAAGTTTGATAAGTTATCCACACGACCACACTGCTATTATACACATTAAAGGTGGGAGAGTAGGATTTCCGGGCGGAAACAAAAGAGTGATGGGCCCCGACCCCGAGCTCCCCGACCCGTTTGGCTCCTACGTCAACGTCCAGCCGCAACCACCCTCTTCGTCCAGATCCTCTCCATTAGAGTTTTTGATTTCGGCCGAAAACTGGTGAAAACATGTCAATACCGGTTCTACCGGCCATGACCGGTATTGGCCGGTTTCAGGCCGGTTTTCACCGGTTTTTGATTTTTTAAATATTTAGTCGAATTCTGTGCAAATTTTGAAAGATTTTTGGACCGAAATCGGCCAAAAACCGATCTATCGGCCGTATCGGCCCCCTCTGGTAATTTTTATTGTGCCGAAATCCAAAACATTGCTCTCCATCCCCCGCTAATCCTCTCCATCAGCACCTCGATCCGCATCCACCGCCGCCCGATCTACTCGACGGGTCTTTCTCCAGCGCGCGCCTAAGCTTCAGCGAGATCCAAGCCTCCGAGGCGTCGGTGGCCGGGCTCGGTTCGCCGCCGCCCCAGTCGTCTGCGGGTTCTATGGAGGGCTCCCCGCACCGGCCATGCGTGTCCGCAAGGGGCCAGGGAGATGGCGGTCGTGCTGCCACCTGTGTGCCGCTGCCGTCCCCCTGCCATAGGAGCTCCTTCCCCAACCCGAGCGATGGCGACTCGGACCGCAGGCACCACCCGCCCGTCGTCCGCGCCGCCGGGGGGGGTGGGTGGGGTGCCCCTTCGCCCGCAACCCCTCCATCACGCGGTAAAGGGGACACCGGCGTATCTGTTGTGTCAATGCCACCCACAGAGCCGGAGAAAATGAAGCCCCCTTCTGTCCCCACCGTGGCGTCGGCCAGGACCAGCCTCTCGCTCGCTACTCAGGCCACGACAAACACCCCACAGCCGCCCAGCGCCCAGGGTAAGCTCCCCTACAGCCCTGCCCTTCTTCCCCCACTTGGCTGGGAGGTCCAAGGAGCAACGGTGGGAGGATGGCTACCTCACGGAGTGCTCCGAGTTCAGCAACAACGAGCTCGTCGAGCCGCCTCCAGTAGCGCGGCGTTCGCTGATGGCCTCCGTCGCGCCAGCACCTCCTCTTGCCGACGGTCCTCCCGCGGGGCCTGTGCCATGCTACCTGTTGGCCGCACGCAGGGCCATCACGTCGGTCGCGGGCTTCGTCGTAGGAGCTACCGCGGCGGATGGCAGCCAGGCTGCCGGCTCGGGAAGCAAGGCCTTTGCCCCGCGCGCCCATGTTGCCGGCAGCGCGGACACAGAAGGAGGACAGGTGTAGCCACGTCAGCCGCCTCAACGGAGCCTGTGCCGGAATGCGTTATGGTTCATCGTCGTTGGCGTCATCATCGCTACACGAGGGCGGGGGTGGGTGCGACCGAAGCCAACACGAGGGATGTGCTGCCGCCGGCTACGGGTTGGAATCCAGCCTACCAGCGGCTGGGTACATGACATCGGGCATCGCCGCCAGACGCGGACAGGTGTCGGCGAGTACTTCCTCAACAACCGACACAGGAGGCGAGGTCGGTCAAAGCAGCGGTCAAGCATCATCGTGCTGGGCGGCCTATGGAGGTTGAGGGTTGGTGCCTCAATTGCCTAGCGTTTGGCCACCGGGTTGTGACCTGCAACCGGCCACCAAGCTGCTACAGTTGCCCTCAGCCAACCACCTCGCCCGGGACTGCAAGCGGCCATGAGCATCTTCAGTTAACGACCGCTCAGTGGTCACAAACAGTGGATGCTTCGTCAGGCAGCGTCACAGTCGGAGCATCGAGACGTCACCAAGGATGGAAGGATAGACTTCGCCTCTGACTGGAGCGTCGGGGCGCGCGCATGGGAGGACGCCCTCACCGCCGCCATCCACCGATAGCGATGCATCGAGCCTATGGTTCCTCATCGTCAACTTGTCCCGTGATGCGAGGGGCGGCCTCATCGATGATGCACGGGCGGCCATCGCCACCGCAACAAGGCTACAACCATGGTCGTGGACCGGATCTGCCTTGAAGCGCATGCTCTCTCCACCCCACCGAATGATAACACTATGACAGTTGCCGCACAGGCTGCCCGACGCCAGAGCAGTCCGTGGAAGCCGTCGACCAGGTCGTGGACGCGACGGCTGTGCCCGGGGTGGTGGATGGTGTGTGGCAAGTCTCGGCACCGGACCAAATTGCGGACTTCTGCTCCCAGGCTCCAGGTGCATGCGTCGCCCCGACACTAGAGCAGCCCGCGGCCAACCTCCTCGACGACGTTCTTGTCCGCCCCGCCGTTGATTGAGGGCGTGTTCCTCCTAGGGGCCAAGGCCGGGGACGTTGCGGCTGGCAATGTTGGGGTGCGCTCAGTGCAGGATGAGATTGAGACGGAGATTTGTATCCCGATCAGCACACCAGTTCTTCGAGGGAGACTGCACCTGCGATGATCGAGGGCGTTGGTCATTGTCGCTTCCCTACAAAGAAGTGGCCCCATCGTGGCTAGGCTCCGCACATCTAACGCGACCCGACAGGCACAGCTGGTGCTACTGAAGAAGCTCGGCATCCATGTGGAGGAGAATGCGGGTGATGCGGACATCAAGAGCAAGTTCTGGGCGGCTTTTCGTGGAGATTTGATGGAGAAGAAGAAGCACGCCATGTAGATCCTGCTTCAACGCGAGCTCGACCTATCGGCCATAGACCTGGGCTGGACGAGGACACAGGCGAGTAGTTATTTGTTTTATGTAATCGCGAGCTTTGTGTTGTGTTGGTGGGGTGTAGGGCTTCGGTAACTTGGGTTGCCGGCTCCTAGGGTAATATTGTGACTGATCTCTAATTTCCTGTTTAATGAAAAATGCGCCCACGGCGTGATCCAAAAAATATACACATTAATTGTTGTAAGGAATCTAGACCTTTGGTTACTTGGGTCCAACAAGTCAGGCAGAGATTAATTAAGGGCCTATTTAGAATGTAGAAATAAAAAAGAACAAAAAACATATAAATAAAATGGGTGTGTATAGTAGTAAAATAAAAAGGAAGAAAAAATATAGGAAACAACTAGAAAGAGTTGTTTGAAACACAATAATTCATAACACAAAAATACAAAAAAATGTGAGTGATAAAGGATCATTATTAGTACTTAAGAATAATCTGTTAGTTGCATATTTTGTTCAAGGTCCTTAAAATATTATAGTTTTGATTAAGTTTGTAGAAATAGTAACCAATATATATAATGGCAAATAAGTATATTGTAGAAATTAAAATAGGCAGCTATGCATGGAATTAACGTCGTACAGGAATGTTTCTTGATGATTGTTTTTAGACTAACAGGCCATTGATACTTACTGACATTTTTGCATAAGGATGAAAGTGCTAAAATATTCTTTTTGGCATATGCATAATATTAACCCCTTTTGTACAAATTTAAGGGTGACTTTAGATTAGATTAAGGAAGAAAATGTGTGATGCCTTGCAATAATATAATGATGCAATTAATGCATGGCTATATATTTTCTAATGAACCACTATAACTAGTAGGAACTAATTAATTTTTAGATTTATAGAACACAAAGGTTATAATGATGCAGAACATGTTTACATTTTTGGAGAATTTTGAATTATGAAAAATGCTTATATTTGTGGTTGGAGAGGGTAGATATAGGATTTTGCTTCATTATACTTTCTTTTCTATTACTATTTTCAATTGTGAAATAAGAGCATCTCCAAGGGACTTTGCAAATAGAGTTGGCATTTGGTGTTGTTTGCAAAGTCCCAAATAAAAATGCAAAGCATAAAAATAGGACTACTCCAAGGGATTTGGCAAATTAAACTTGGCATTTGTGAAAGTGGACCCAGCAGCGAAAATTTTTCCGCGCGAAGGAGGAGTCGCGCGCGCGCGGCCGGTCTTTCTTCCCGCGGTTTTCCTTCGCGCGTCTCCAGTCCCGTCGCCGCCACATCTCCTCGTCCATCAGGTCCACCCCGTCGCTGCCAAGGAAGATCGACAGTCGCCGCCGCATCTGCTTGTCCATCAGGTCCACCCTATCGCTGCCAAGAGAAGATCGCAAGGAAGATCGCCAGTTCCTGGACCGAGGGCAGCTAGGTGCAGGAGGCGCCTATATGGCGCGCGATGAGTCTTGTCTTCGCGGGAGATGCCTATATGGCGCGCGAAGACAGAGTCCTGCCCCGCGGGAGACCGGTCGACGCACGGGAATTGCGCGAAATCGGGATTTGCCAAGTTGTGGACGCCTTGGCATTTTTGCCAAGTCTCCTCCCTCAAATGCCAACTTTGCCAAAATGCAAACCTGGTTTGCAAAACCATTGGAGACCTGTTTTTGATCTTTTTTGCTTTTTACTCAAATGCAAATCCAAATGCCAAGTCCCTTGGAGATGCTCTTAGGATTGCATGTGCAAATGATATGTTTCCATTAACAAGCAAAAAAAAAAAAAAAAAAAAAAAACCCCCGTACAATTGGTTAATATTTGAAAGTAACAAAATTTTAGTACGGGTCAATACTTCCTTTTTGTTAATCAATATTTATACCAATATTATTTGGACCTAAAAATATTGTTAATTTTAGATGTGCAATTGCGCAGACTAATTTGCTAGTACATTGTGTCAACTACTCCAAGGAACTCCTGAACTTGGTTCTCACCAAAGATATTGTTCAATTGTCAGATTTAAATTTCACAAATCCTACTCTGCCCAGTGCAATATTTTTTTACTAGAAAAGGAAATTCATTGTTGCTAGTTAGGCCACCCTCAATTGGGATTTCATGGTATAGTTTCTAGCACACTTATACTTATGGAGCCGGTTAAACGAAGCGTTTTTGGCCACTAGGCATTGCATGCATGCATGTGTCCTAGCTTGGTTGAAAGAAATACGGAGGTTGTTACTTGAAGCTAATACTATCCTTGGTCTTTGAAATTTGCCTTCCCATGCCAGATAAAATGGATCGGGCGGAGTATTTTGGAAACAATGTAGAAGAGTTTCATCATCATGAAACTCTTTTTACTCCCATAAATTCCTCACCATCTGTTTCTTCATTAATACCACTATAGGAAACTACACTTTGCCGAGTGCAAAAATCTTTGCCGAGTGCCAAAAGTCGGGCACTCGGCAGGCACTCGGCAAAGACCTTCTTTGCCTAGTGCCGCACTCGGCAAAGAGAAGCACTCGACAAAGAGGCCTTTGCCGAGTGGCGGGCACTCAAAGCAAAGAAAAGCACTAGGCAAAGAGGACCTCTTTACCAAGTGCCAAAAAAAGCACTAGGCAAAGAGGGTCTTTGCCTAGTGTTATTTTTGGCGCTTGGCAAAGAATTAAAAAAAAATCTCCGATGACTTTCAAACTTTTTTCACTTTTCGTAGAAAACATTTAATGTTCCAATTTGAAATTTGGTAAATTTTTGAACTATTTGATATATTTAATTAATTAATTGCTTTGCAAGCAATTTTTTGAATAAGTCAAATTTGAACTGCAAGTGATTGAATTAATAGAATACTATGAGTACAAAAATCATATTCATGTTACTTAGCTCATTTTGATGCCTTACCCATGAATTGAAAATAAATTTCAAATATCTTGTTCAGGAAACACGACTACGAACATGTGGCCGAATGGTTTCAAAATTCGAAAAAAAGCAAATGAAGTCTGAAAATTATGAGTTTTAGTATGATGTAATGATATAATATGTGGAAGTTATGATAAAAATTTAAGAAGTTTTTGAGCAAGTTTTCATGGACGTTGCTTACAAACTGGAACATCTCTGAGAAAGTTTCACAGAGTTGAGAAGGATCTGGTAAGGTTTGTAAATAATGTACGTGACAACTTGCATGAAACCTTCTCAAATTTTTACACAGCCTTCACATATGATATCACATATGATATCATGACCTCTTGATAACTTGCACGAAACCTTCTCAACTTGCACGAAACCTTCTCAAATTTTTATCACAGCCTTCTCAAATTATGATTTTTGGACTTCGTTTGTTTTTTATAAAATTTAAAAACAATAATCTTTTGCCCACAATTTTTAAATAACATCGGATGAAGAAACTTTAAAAATGCAAGTTGTAGATTTTTGTAGGCAATAGAAAATATTCATTGTTTCATGTGAATTTATTTATAATATTTTTTGGATTGGTTTCATAATTTTAATGTAGAAATAAAATTACATAAAAATAAAAAACGTTTGCGAGTGTGACTCTCGGCAAATCTTTGAATTTGCCGAGAGCCACCTTTCGATACTCGGCTAAGCCCATTCATACCCCCTCGCTCCGCAGGCCCACGGCCCATAAGGCCAAAGCCCATTATCACAACTGCGATATATAAATGGAAAACTAACCCTCCCCAAACCCTAACTCACACTCCCTCTCTCACTCCTCTCTCTCGACTGAGGCCCGGTGGCGGTGGCGTCCCCTCCCTGCATTAGTCCGGCGGCAGTGGCGCCCCCTCCCTTACCTCCTACGCGGCCCCCTTCCTCCCCTCCCTCTCTTTCTCAGTCGGCGGCGAGGAGGAGCACGGCGGCGGTGGCCCTGCAGCTTCCCTCCCCTTGCCCTCTTCCCGGCGGCCATGGCGCGGAGCGCCCCTCCCTCTTCCCCGTGCGGCCACGCGGGAGCGGCGGCATGGCCACCGGATCCGGTGAGGAGGAGCCCGGATCCGATGGCGGTGCGGCCCCTACGGCTGAATCCGGCGGCAGTGCGGCCCCGGCTACCGGATCCGGCCCGGCGAGGAGCGGCGGGGGCACTCAGCAAAGCCTTTGCCGAGTGTAAAACTGGCTTTGCCGAGTGCGGCCTGCACTCGGCAAAGAAGACGAACCCTGTAGTGTACAATGTCATATCAGCACAACTAATGCCCATAAAACTCTACGAAACTTGCATTGTGACTGACATGGCACGTTTCAGGAATTTTGAGAGTGCACCATTTGCATTTCCCAAACACATCTCCAAATTTCAATACATCACTTGTAGAACCAGTGCTTATCAACCTTTCTAGGTATGGGGTAGACTCGCACCCACTCTCACCCTTACGCATTGATGATGACAGTCATGATGGCACGCTCGCATCGCCTCTCTCTTTCAAACACCAGCATTTCTCCACAGTAGTCCACGACCTAAACCTAGCCCTAAACTCCCCATGGCTTTTTTTTTTTTTTGCCCTAATATAATCCAGCTGTTACTCACACACTCGGCACAGGCTTCCAGGAGACCGGAATGATGACGAAGGCCGCGGCCTCGAGGAACCCGTGCCGCCGAAGGCCGACAGAATGGAGGCTGCAGCCTGCTGAATTCTTCGCGGCGACCGATGAGCATGCTTTCCTCTCTGAAAAGTTCAGCACTGAATTTTAGCCAGCGCCCCTCTCTCAGCTGAGCCTGCCCGTGCGAGTGAGAGCATGCATGCCATGCTGTGCTCCCTGATTACTTTATCATTGGCTGCTAGCTAGTACCAGGTCAGTCTAATTTGGTGTTGTTTACTGTATTTTGTCCTAAGAAGAGGTTGATTTGTTCTTTTGCTACACTGACTTCTAGTCTGCATCCATGGTGATGTTTTGGATCATTCAGACCAAAAACATGGTGACGGTTTTTGGATCATTCAGACCAAGAATGGCCAGAGAAGTGAGAGCTTCAGAAATCAGAATAACAGGCGACAACAGACAGGCAGACAACATGTTTTTGTCAAGGGGCTCATGCAAATCTGCAACGAATTTCAGTTAGCAGCAGCGAGCTAGCAGACAACTGTTGCATATTTTTGACGAATCTTTCTCTTCAAAAAACAAAAATCTCAGGAGTGTCGACTGACGTCGACGAACGAACTTGCAGGAGAGAGCAGCCAGAAGGCCAGAAGGCTGGAATCATTCACTGGCCCCTATTTGTCTTTTGAGTTCAGAAAATGTTGTTCTAGTTGGCCGATATTTGCTTTTGAGAAGTCTGCTGGCCAATTGCTTTTGCAGAGGAAACAATCGATGAGGTAGCCGGCCGGCCTCCTTTTTCGCTTCCTGAAAATCATGGAGTAATTGGTGGAAAAAAGGCCCCCAAAACCCCTGACGAAAGTAGGCTTTTAGCTTTAGAAGTATGCAAAGGGAGAGGGAGGCGACTTTCTCCTCTACCTACAAAGCTTCTACTGTTTTTTCACACCTTTTGGGCCTAGTTTTGCCATGATGATGAATGCATTTTTTTTTTTTTTTTTTTTTTTTTTGCATTGAGCTACACTATTTCGTATTAGCAGTTGTTGATTAATTGTAAAGGAGTAGTAAGTAGTCACAATGATAGAGGAAAGAGTATTCTTTTGCAGCTCCATTTTGTTAGTGACTAAGTGGGGATTACCTTCTAACTAGAAACGTGTGAAATCAATACCTTTTTTTTGGCAGATCTTTTTCTGTAAGTGACGTGCCCATGAAAGAAATTTTCAAGGGAACAAGTAGGCCGGCACTGCTGTCAAACGGATAGTGTTTCATCTTATCCATAAAAAGGGCTTTTTGCACTAGGAAGAAGACTAAAAGAAAGCCGAGAAAGGAGGAACTCTCTCTCTCTCTCTCTCTCTCTCTCTCTCTCTCTCTCTCTCTCTCTCTCTCTCTCCAACTGTGGGCCTAGCACGGTGTACGGCTGCGCCTCCCTCCGCCGGCAAAGCGTGCACCGCTGTCTTGTCCTCCCCCATCCCTTGCTTAGGCGTTTCAGTAACTGAATACCTCCTGCTAATCACCGTTGCAATGAAGCATTCACCATAGCTAACAAGGATAAGTAATTGCAATTTGTTTGATGAGGCAACTGCACATGCATTGCAACAGCAATATCAAATCAGTTTCTTAGCATTGTGCAGACATGTATGCATGCTTTCATGCTTCCTGTCAAAGGGATCTCTTCAAGTCTGCATCCATCCATATCCAACTGCCTTTGCTGCCTTCTCAGCTGACTAACTGCCTTTGCTGCCTTCTCAGCTGACTTGCTCCTCCTGAAACTGCAACACAGAGTTATCGATTAGATTTTTGTAATCGTTTGTTTTTTCAGAGAAGAGCAGAAGGCCGGCACCAACGTCCAACTCCAGCAACGAGACAAGAACTGCAACTGGCTTTGTTAATGTTAGATTCATTCATCCATTTGGATAGATAGATGCATCCAATTACATACATATCGACGCAACATTGCAAATGTGGCAATAATGCAGGTAGCACTGAATAAGAGGAGCCGCACGCATTGCTAATCCATCATCATCAGCTCATGCTCTCCTTGCCTTTGCTTGTTTTCAGTGACAAGCTGACAGCTCCATCTCACTAGGAATATCTTTCTTAGTTGCACACATGACATTGATAAGGAAAATATACTAAACAAACTGCACAAAAGCAATGATCATGGCACACATGTACACTGCATCACATACTCACAAAGTGTGTGCACTGTTTGAAATGCACTCCTTGGCTCCTCATGGTTCGCAGTACCAGTTGCTTTGGGTCCGTCCAGGTCCATGCATGCACGTGGGCCCCGCGTGTGCATGGGGTGACGAGGTAGATAGAAGAAGATTAAGCTGGACTCCTGCAGGCCTGTCTGCTCTGCGAGGGGCACTTGCATGCATGCTTAGCTCAGCAAGACACTGACAGTGTGCCATTAGCCAGCCAGGGTCCCTCTCTCTCTCTCTCTCTCTCTCTCTCTCTCTCTCTCTCTTTCTCTCTCTCTCTCTCTCTCTCTCTCTCTCTCTCTCTCTCTCTCTTTCTCTCTCCTCCCTCTCTTCCTGTTTGCCCTGCTGCCACAAAGGAGGGGAGGCATGCAAAATTTTATCCCTCCCCTAGTGTCTAGCGAACGGAAAGGCACCCCCCATGGGTGTTGGAGCCTTGGAGCTGGTGTTTATAAATCCTCTCCCCCTGCCACCCCAAGCTTTCAGAACCATCACAACACCTTCTCCTGCTCTCTCCTTCAACAGCTTTGTGTGTTGTTCCAGCTAGCTCCAGTTCCAGCGCCGGGATCGATAGCCAAGCTTGATCGAGCAAGAACTGAGAGCGGCTATAGCTACGAGAGGATGATGATGGACAGGCAGATGCAGCTTGTGAGGCAATGCGACATGGAGGTCATGAAGATGGCCATGCTCAAGCACGAAGAAACCTTCAGGCAGCAGGTAAATCAACCACTAAGAAACTTTGGCTTCTTAGCTTTCGTCTTTCGTCTTCTTCACTGTTGCTAGTTGCTACGTACTTCTTTCAATGTATGAACTCCTACTGATCATCGCCATTGTTCTGGGCAATCATCTTACCAGGTACACGAGCTGCATCGCCTATACCGCATCCAGAGGGAGCTGATGAGCGACCTGACTGGCCGAGACGTGCCGCCGCTGATCACCACCACCCGCCGGCGCACCAAGCAGCCGCGGCTGGCGCTGGACCTGCAGCTCCCGGCGGACGAGTACATCGTCAGCGCCGACGAGGACGAGGAACTGGAGCTGACGCTCGCCGTCGGCGGGCGCTGCTCAGCCGCCGGCCGTCGCAAGAACAACAGCAGGAGGAAGCAAAGGCAAGCAGAGCAGCGCGACAAAGCCGGCTCCCCGTTCGGGTCCGACTGCTCCGGCGCGAGCGTCCTGTCGTCGTCGCCGCCGTCGTCGGCCGACTACTACTCCGACGATGGGCCGGTGGCGCCGGCGGCGGTGTTCCACGTGCCACCACCGCCGCCGTGCCAGAGGGCCGTGGCGGCGCTTGACCTTGGAGAAGGCATGATGATGAGGCATCAGCACGCGCCGTGGCTGCTGCAGTGCCAGCAGTACCTCAGCCTCAGGATGACATGAAAATCTGCAGCTGCAGCAAGCAGCTCGCCGACCATTCATGTCCATCTATCACATTGTGCTTGTACCAGGTTGCGTTGTGTTGTAGAAGAAGCAGTAGCAGCCACTAGTTTTTTTTTTCCCCCTTTTGTTTTTGCTTTTTCTGTTTGTTTGCTAAATGTCCTAGGTGGCCAATGGGCAATGGAGTCTGGGAAGGGTAGGGTTGTGTCTCCTAATCCTGATTCCCTCATCCAAAGATGTTAATTGATCATGACTAATGAGTGCATCCTGATTGATTAATGATGTTCAGATTAGTGCTAATTCAGGAGTAATAATATTGCTACTATCTGTTCAAGATTTTTTCTGCGCCACAATTCCCTTTATGGCTGCAAAGGTGGTGACGAAAACAGGGGTTTGCAGTAACTAAAAGGTGGTCACAATCAAGCAGTGAAACTGAGAGAAAAGCAGAGGAACCAGAGGTACATGAAAAGTGAGAGCTCCTAGTAGCCTCCTAGTGCACAGTGTAATTTTGTAAAGGACACCATTTTTTACTATGCGTAAAGTTACAGTTGAAGCCCAATGATAGATGTGGTGCTCTCAAAATATCAAATTAGTTTGGAATCAGGAAATTTTGTGTGGACCGCATGTTTAGTGAAAAGGAGAGCATCTCTGATGATTGACGCTCGTCCTGATATTGAATTGTAGCAGAAGTAGAGGAATTTGCATTTGTGCTTGGCAAAAAAAAAAAAAAAGAAAAAAGAAAAAAAAAAAGAGATAGAGCAAGGATAAAGAGTACACTTTCTGTAAGAGAGAAGTTACAAGAGGCCATTGGATGTTCTGCTGGTGCCAAGGGCAAAAGTGTCAAGATCAAATAAAACATTGGTAAAGCGCGTGGAATGCAATATTTGACTCATCATCGTATTATGCCACAAGAAAAAAGAAGCATAGACTGATTGTCATGTTTACAGTAAAAGAAATGCAGAAGACAGATTATCCATGAGAGCGAAAGGAGAATAATTCTCTTCTAGAAGACTGGCTAGTTCTGTGTTTTACATTTCCCCTTCTGTTATTTATAGGAATGAATTTTCCAAACGTATTCGGATCGGCAGGCATGTCTCCTTGTGTTGCTTAAAAAAAAGAGGATCATGAGTATGAAATGAGCCAACCCACATCTTCTTTGTGAGAGTGGGTTGCTTCAAAAAAAAAAAAAAAAAAAAAAAAAAAAAGAGGATCATGAGTACGAAACGAGCCAACTCATATCTTCTTCGTAAGAGTGGCTAAAGGTGTTCATTGTGAGAGTGGCCAAGGGCAACCAGTAGCATGGGGTCGAGCCGAGGGCGATAGCGTGGGCACGTGAACAGTGCAAGCCTAGCACGGGTCATGAACGAGTCTAGTTGAGGGCGGTGACTGTGGCGCGGGCCTAGTGGAGTCAAGGCCAAGGGCGATGATGAGGGTGAATGACGACACGAGGCGAGTGGCGGCGGCATTGGTCGAGGCCGAGGACGATGGTGCAGACGATCAATGCCAATGGACATGGCAATCAGGTGCGTGTTGAGAACAAACCGCAAGGAGGATGAAAGGAAAATAGTGGATGACACATGGGGCCCACTTGCTAGACACTTCATCATCATCCTACATCCAAAAGCAAACACGAAACATGAACGGACTTGACCCACCCAATCAAATATGAAAATAGATTCATTATTTCATAAAAAAATCAGCGATATATACACCAAATCATCAACCCCAACCACCACCCACGACCCACCCAATCAAATATGAAAATAGATTCATTATTTCATAAAAAAATCAGTGATATATACACCAAATCATCAACCCCAACCCCAACCAACCCCCCCCCAAAAAAAAAAACCAAAAGAACAGAACCAAACACGTGCTAACTTCATCACAGACTCCGACCCAACATGATTTTCCCGTCGCATCCTGATACGAAATCTACGACCGCACCAGGCATATATAGCCAATATAGCGGATAGACATAGGGTCGGTGTAGCCATGATCTGGTGTCTCTGAAAATGGTGGCAAAATGGAAGAACAGTGGTATCACGGCTGTTGTTGGCTAGTGCATGTCTTTCAAGCTTTTTTCTATCTGGTGGACAATTGTCCTGTTTCCCGCTTGGACAACAATTCTTCAAGATTTGCGGCTTTGAGAAATCAAAATCTTTGCCGATCGATCAGATCCACCTTTCTATCTGAGCTGAGGAGATTATGTATCCGATGATGATGTGCTGAAAGTACTCGTCGGAATTTTGTTTGTCCATTCCCACTCATGATTAAACGCAGAAAGTGCAAATGCCGTCGGTTCGTTATGAGGAAGTGGAGGCACTTCGTTATCTTTTGGGAGAAAAATAAGAAAAGACACTTTCTTTTTCTTTTTTTGAGGGGAGGACGCTTTCTTTTTGGAGAGAACGAACAAAGAAAGGTACTATTGCACTGGAAGTGGCCCAGCTAAAACATTGGGCCGGCGGGTCGGTTCTGGCCTAATGGGCCGGGAATCTGCCTGCAGAGAAGAAGAAACCAATCAATCTCTTGACGCCTACACGGCCAGGCCCACAGAGCACCTAACGTCGGGAGAAAAAAAAAATCCCCTGATCTGAACATTGGGAGATATATCATCTCATCTCACGTATAAAATGACCTTAGTCTTAGTTGGTTGCCGAATCCTATATCGACAGGATGCAGAAAAGAAGAATATTTGGTTGGCTGCAGTTGTGGAGATGCAAGCTAAGCTGAGTCTATGTTTAGTAGGCTGAATCTCTGGCTGCATGAGCGGATGTGAGTTGCTCAGAAAGGTGTTTGATTATCTGTACTTTATGAGTATGGTTACCTTGCATTAGAAGATATGCTTACCCATCTATGCTTAGATTGGCACTTAGAAAAGTTTTTTAGGTCCAAAATTCATATTTGAACTTGTTTCAACACACAATTAATTAACGTCACTTGGTCCTTGGGTTGACACAAGATGCTCCACTTGGCAAGGAGATTTTTTTTCTTGTTCATCTTCTTGCCAATAAAATCTAGAGAGAAAATAGTCTAGAGCTGAGACAAGGATATTTGTTGAATGAATATGCCTTTTCATGGAACAGTGTGACAATCATTGATTGGTTGTTTACTTCTTTTGATTAATGAATTCTTTCACCACCATGTAGGGCTCACATGTCCCTACAGACCTAAACCTTTAGTACAAGCCAAACATAAATTCGGAGACTCACATTTGTGGTCCATACTTCATTGGTCAGGACAAATGGATGGGAAATACAACGCTCAAGGATCAATATCCTAGACTCTCTAACATAGCCAGACCAAACTTTACAAATTTTGTAGAAGTTTTTACTTATCCACCAAAACATTTCTTGGTGCAGAGGTCTCATAGGCGCGAAGTTAGTTGCATGAAATTTAAACCCAGATGGGGTAATTTTACTGGTGAAATCATCATATTACAAAGCAATGACATATGATTGTGGGTTTGCCAATTGCGCCTTATGGGTGAAAACCCCAATTTGTGTGCTAATCATCGCCATTACTGCCCCAATCCATGCCCAACACCTGGTGCTCATCATTTCCATTACTGTCACAATCCATGCCCAATACCTAGTGTTAACTTCATTTGCCCACGTTATCGTTCGTAATAAACAGAACCAAAAGATTTTGGCATTATATTTCTCTCATGGTGATGTCAAACAATTTTAGTTCCATCATCATATAAGTTAGAAATTTTATCTTCATTTTAGTTATTTTCTATGTGTGACATTGGCCATGTTTGGGACTATGGTGCGGCCACCGTGCGGTGTGGTATGGCGACCACGGCCTCCACCCACGACATGGAAAACACGAGTTTCATCTACCGACATATTTTTTTTTTACAAAATTATCGACATATTTTATTATGTGGTCAAATCTGTTAAATTTTTATATAAGCGATCTAGTAGACAGTTTTAGCATAAATCCTAAAGCACAATCAAACATATAGAAATCTGATAAATTTAGTATAAAAAAATATGTCAACAGATAAAGAGCAAAAGTCTATGTAATATCCAATAAATATAAAAGCACAATATTATGAAGGTAGCTTCGAAGGGAGGTCGATATATTTTCCTCTTGTTAAAGTTTTGCATGTTTGACGACCACAGGCGCATCTTGAGCAACATGTTTTTGTGACACCAGGGAGTAATGCTCGAGCCCTTCGTAGAACAGCTCCTTGAACCTACAAAGGGCGTGTGGCTCCATAGAAACGGTGACATTGAGTTGGCCATCGTCGTCTGAGCTAGACACAAGATAAATGAGGTTGCTCTGATCGAGGAGCGCCCGGCTTACGAACGACGGCCGGCCACAGCCGAAGTCCACGTCGTACATGGGCAACCCGATCCAGCTGACGACAAGCAAGTCAGCCTCCGAGATTGCCCACTGCCCTAGATGAATTCCTTGCCCGTCGCTCATGGCTTGCTCCAGGTAGTCCGCCAGGGACCGTATGTACTCGTCGCTCAACCCAGCAGCGGCGGCGGAGACTATGTCGGCGACGGCGTCGAGTGGGCTCGACACGATGTCCTTCACCTTGGTGACCGTCGTCCTTGTCCGGGCGATGGCGTTGCCGAGGTAGCCCACTGGGAGAGGGGGGCGGATGCGCGAGCCCACGCTAGCCGTAGCGTACACTCGAGAGTCTGCCGTTCCACTGAGGCCCTTGGTCACGCACGAGCACCGCCACACATGTGCCACCATAGCACTGTAGGTGGACACCTTCTTGCTGGCGCTTGCGGCGCCTTTGAGTGCGAGGATTTGGTTCTTGGAAACGGGGAAGATGGCGGCGTCGAATGGCAGCTTGGTCTTCAATGGTACGCTGCCACGCCGGGGGTATCCTGAGTGCTGGAAGCGCCGCACGGCAGCCGGCGGCGAACGTCGTCCGCGGAGCAGCGTGCGGTCGAGGTGTGGCTTCAACGATGCGGCCGCCGACTCGCTGTCACCCCTTGCGATGGCAGCCCACATCGTCATGAAGTGGCCAAACGCGCGGCCGTCACACGCCGTGTGATGGCTTGCCGTGCCGAGGCACACCCCGCCGCACTTGAAAAATGTCACCTGGAACATGAGCAAGGCGCCGGTGTAGTCGCCGCCGTCGGCCAAGGGGATAAGCATCCGCCGGAGCTCGTCCGACGGGGCGGGGTTTTGCAGCTTGTCGAGGGTGGCGTCCGCGCGGGCGGTGACGAAGAGTACCCCGTCGCCGGTGCAGTGGATCTCGGGGCGGCCAGTGCTGTCCGTTCCGAGGCGCCCGGCGAGGGGATAGAAGGGAACAAGCGCCTTGGACAGAGCAGCCTTCAGGATTTCCGGCGAGAAGGCGGCCGACGAGCTAGAACAGGGGCGGTACTTGTAAACCACGGGAGTGTGGGTCCTGCTCTGGACAAGGTCGAAGATGGAGAGCCAAAGCCGGTGCTTGGGCGTCGCCTCGCCAGGCGTCACCATGCACGACTCGAGTATCTCCACTGCCATCGGACGAAGCTGCGACCGATCGTTGTGGTGGATGCTGGGGCTGGTCTATCTGTTCTCCCAAATCCCAATTTTTATAAGCTGCTCACCTTCAACATCCTAATGCCTACTGTACTAATCTGTAGGACTGTCGTGTCGCTATCGCGGTGTCACCATTTTTCGACAGGTATAGATGCGAATTCGAAGACGATAACACCATATCTTGATGGTATTTTAGCCAAATGATGATGGCCGTTCAAAACACCAGGATCTAATTCTTTTTGAAACCCACTAGTAGTATGCTTTTCTTAATTGGACGCACCTATTAGCCTCGTCCCATCGTCCTCACTTTATTCCTAATGCCGTTTTTTTCAATTATGCATAGACGATTCAACACGCACCTCATTCCTTTAAATACATGTACACAAATCCTAATCTTATAAGCATCTCTGAAAAAACTATACCATCACATCTTGAAATTGACGAAGTCAGCACAGACATCTCTTTGTTGACGAGAAAGTCACTTACCACTAAAAGCGTAACACCATTAAATTTTGAAATAAATTCTGAAAAATTCAAACACCCTTACCAAGTCGATACCGAACCCGGATGGACATATTCCATGCTACAAGGAACCTAACCAACTGGCTAAGTTTGGTTCGCCGAATACCATCATCCACCACCCCCACCCCACAAGCTTATCTCGGGAATGAAAAAGTCCAAATTATCGTTAGAGTTTATGTTTACTTTAATTGGATCTCTAACTATCTTAGCTTATCTAATTTATCTTTTAACAAGATTTATCTTTTTTTTTTTTTTTTTCACATACAAGTTGATTTTTGATTTCAATTTTTTAAGATAATAGACACAAACACCAAAAGTAGCACCAGACATTTGTCACTAAAACAAAATAACTAACGAGCGAGGCAACATTGGTTGATAAAAGAATTGGCATAAAGAATTATGCCTTTAGTGGCTATACATGTGTCGATATATATATTTTTTATTTATATCCAACCATCGGTAAAGCTCCTCTTTATCTTGATGGAACTCACCCAAATGATGGTGCATCAAGACACTAGTACACACTTTTTAGGTTTGGTAGGAGTTCTTATAGAATTGGGTTCTCTTTTCCTAAGACATGGTGCAGTAGCTAGCAGTTTAGTTTTGGAGCTCAGTTTATATTCACAAGCTAATTAGAGCTTTGTTAGCCAGGTATTTAGATGTTGTTTATTGCTTTGCTTTTTCAGTGCTTTGAGAAATGCCTTTTTTTTTAGCAAAGAGAAATGCCTATTCATTCCAAGGGTTATTAGCACATCTCTAACCTTGACGGTTAGAATAGAAACGTATTCGGTTGTAATGGGGAAGTTCTTTAGTTCAAGCCTAGGCTCACATGCATGTCCCTACAGATCTAAACCTTTATAAGTACAAGCCAAACTTAAATTGAGAGACTCATTTCTGTTTCATCCTTCATTAGTAAGGATGCATGGATCATAGCTTGTGTTCTAGGACAAATGGATGGGAAATACAATGCTCAAGGGTCAATATCCTAGCCTCTTTAACATAGCCAGACCTAACTTTGTTACCAATGCTGTAGAACTTCTTACTTGTCCACCAAACATTTCTTGGAGCAGAGATCTCATAGGCCCAAATTAATTTCATGAAATTTACACCCAGGTGGGTGCTTTATTGGTGAAATCATCATATTACTAAACAATGACATATGATTGTGGGTTAGCCGATTGCCTTATGGCTAACCAAATGCACTCGAACTTACAAACACATGCCTCCTTTATGACAATTCTTTCACCACCATGGCCATCTTCATCCGATGTCTAGGAGAGTCTCTACAACAATCTAGGCCAAGTTTCGAAACAGGAGCAAGGTACAAATCTGTGATGTCTTGGGTGTTTCCATTATGTGGCATTGTAATGTCCATTATTTCCAATAGCTTATCAGGAAAGGCCATATCAACAAACTTGGGAAGACTTCTAGCATCATGAGTTGATACATCAGTTGGTCTTCTACCAGTCACAATCTCCAGCAATAGCACACTATAGCTGAATATGTCGCCATCGGTAGACCTGACATATATATATATATATGGCAAAGTAAACAAAAAATCTGGTACTGTGGATATGCAGGAACTCTCCAGTTTGTCAATTCAGTCTAGTAGAACCATCACCACATATAAAACCTTTACCTCTAAGTGCTAAGAGAGTCAACCAAGCACTGCTATAAAAAGCATTTTTACAGTCATAAAATTTGATATATAATTTACTATATCAAGTCACATGCTTTTGTGCATGTGTAGATTCCAGGGTTTTTGACAATCTGACCACAGCGTTACTACTGATGAAATAAAATAAGCTTTCATTTTGAACCTTGTGGAAAGCTATCTTCCAGAGGCAGTACAAATAAGAAAACACATATGGGAATAGAAAATGTTTCCACTTTCTTTAAAAGTTTTTCTTCCTAATTTTTTAGTTAAGTTGAATTTAACTAAATGTTTTAGAAAAAAATATATCATGTCTCAGTGTCATCACCGGTGAAGTATAAGTGAAGGTGCCATAATGTTATACATTCAATTTTCCAATTAGACTATGGTCTCTTCATCTCGGATTTAGTAGTGCTTCTAGAATTCAATGAGCCTAAATGCTGATTTCTGTTTTGCGCAATCAAGATCCCAATAATCGATCTCTGTCACAACTTTGACCGCAGAGGCTAGTCGCCAGAGCTTCCGTGTTGGTGCTTGAAAGAAGCAGGACATTCAGGGTGTTCTGCAACCAGCAGACATCACCAAGGTACATGCTAGCTCATCTAGTTCTACCAGTGGGGGTTTTCAGTTCATTTGTTGTATGTACACAGTAATGGTTTAGAGTCAAGTTGTCTCTTGAGTATTGCAACTAATATTCCAGTATTGGTTTAGAGCCAAATAATTGTCAATTGAGCAATGCAAAAAATATTTCACTACAGGGGTAATAAATGTCCCTAGTATGAGAACAGTGCGATGACCAAACTAAAAAAAATGTACTAAGCATTGTGAAGCCTTTTAATATTTTGTAACTACTATTTATGCCATCATATTAGTATATTACTTACAGAGAACTCATGACACAAGTGATTGGTGCTTTTTTTTTTTTGAACATAAGTGATTGGTGCTGTTGGATTGACCATAAGCAGTCAATGTTAAATGGAGAGGCACCGTAGACCATCTGAGATTATGAGAGTGTGCACGCAAGTGAAAGCAACCACTGTAGCCACTGATCAGGTAGCTGCTGAAACACTAGGAAGGGTTTCCTAAACCTCGTCTAACAAAGATACGAACAGCAGCAGCACTAGTTCACTCACGTTCATGTGTCCTATGGAGCTTATTGATCCTGCAAATCTAACAATTAATAGCATCAAGAGTCAATGTAAGGTCAAGCTAGGACCAACTTTTTCTCGTTGTTCATGTTCTAAGGTCATGATGTTAAAAAAAAAGCAAGCACATCAGTGGTGTTCAAGGGCTTTCATTCAGTGGTGCTGTTAGCATCGAGAAGATGAGGATTTGTTGCAAAGAACACTCAAACACCTCAAATCCCCAAAGAGTGGAAACCCCAGATATCTAAAATTCCCATTTCCCCCCAAATTTATCCAAACCAGAGCCCAAAGGAGTATGGCAGCAGACTACCTTGATCGAGCCCGTCGAGGCTCACTGTCCGGTGCAACAGCACGTGCGTGCTGGACTTCTTGCCGTGCACTGGGTCGTCGTCGAGGCTGGCCACCTTGCGACACCGCGGCTGCCGCCGTGCTTAGGGCGTGTACGCGTGGCCGCCGCCGTCGGGGTCGCTCCCCGGCTGTGTGCTAGCCGCCGTTTCGCCATGGGCACCGACGAGAAACCGCTCGACGGAGCCGCGCGCAAGCCAACGCCGCACGCGACTCCGGCGAAGGGGATCTTGACGGCGCCGGACCTCTCCGTTGTCTCGCAGATGTGGGTGAGGGCGCGGGTATGGCAGCCTGCGCGCGGGTGCCTCCCGCTGTCGCGGCCGCCGGCCCCGCTTGTCGAGGGCTCGCGCGCGCTGAGCGCCGCCGCCGTGGGAGACAAGCCCGGCCGGCCGTCTCCGCCGCTCTGTACGGGAGAAATGGGAGCAATGAAACGCGCTACGCATCCACGCGGTATAAATGGGCCGGCAAGGAGAAAAGGGAGCGCGGCGGGCTTTTCCGGCCCAAGTCCAGGAAGGGGGCGCGCAAGGTATTAACTGGGTGGGCCGAAAACAGCCTAGCACGGGAGATGGAGCAGCCCAGCTTAAACTTTATTTTATTTTATTTTTTTGACCAAAAGAGACTGTGGGGGAGATCCCCACAGTGCTAGTCATTTTCATTAAAATAAAGAAGAGAGTTTAGGGGTCTTACATACAAAATCAACTAAAGGCATCGAGCCAAACACAAAAGGATGCTTTTAAGTCATCCTTAAATCTACAAGATTGCAATAAACATTGACTTTTGAAATTGTTAAACCACGGCGCCAGGGTTGGCTGTCGTCGATTGAAAACTTTGTCATTTCTCTGCTTCCATAGTTCCCAAGCAGCAATCATTGGGAAAAAGTCTATTTTTGATCTCTCAACTATCGCGAAAGTTCACTTTTGGTCCCTCAAGTTCAAAGCCAGACAAAATGCGTCCCTCAACTTTTGAAACAGTGCAGATTACATCCCTCGGTGGTTTTAGATAGCGGTTTTGCTAACGTAACGAAGGTTTTGCTACTGTGTCAGTGGTTTTATTTTTCTTTTTTATTTATTTATTTAGGCTGAATCTTTGAAAAATCATATTAAATCATAGGAAAAATCGTAAAATGGAAAATATAATTTTGTTGGACTCCACATGAGTAGATCTATGCAATAAATATATAATATGGTATGCTTTAGTATAAAGTTTTTGCTATAAAGATTTTGTCTTTTATAAAAAATAGAAAATATTTATAGCAAAAACTTTATACTAAATTGTACCATATTATATATTCACTTTGTGTAGATCTACTCATGTGGAGTCCAACAAAATTATATTTTCTATTTTATGGTTTATTTATGATTTACTATGATTTTTCAAAGATTCAACCAAAAAAAATAAAAACAAAACCACCATTCTTGTGGCAAAACCATTATGAAAAACCACCGAGGGACGTAATGCGCCTTGTTTCAAAAGTTGAGGGATGTGCTTTGTCCGGTTTTGAAATTGAGGGATTAAAAGTAAACTTTCGTGATAATGAGGACCAAAAGTAGATTTTTTTCCCTTTATTTTGACTTGTTTGGGCTCCATAGTGTTGGGCTAAATTACCTTAAGGGTCAAATTATAAAATTATAATAAGTTTTGGGTTTTTGTTATTTTCAGTAGAAGTTTGTGTCTTCAAGTTATGCTGATTAATTATGTTTAAGCACTAAATAACACACGTTTCTGCCACGTAATTAAAATAGAAAATCTCTAGTTGAGTTGGAACCAACGAATGAAAAACTTAATTAGTGAATTTTACATGGCTCTGGTTAAATTGGAACTAAGGGAAGAACTTAACTAGAAACATGGAAGTTTTATCAAGCATGGCTTATATTTATTATTCTAACCACCGTTGATCAAGAGCATCTCCAACAACTCCCTAAATCAACTTGGTATTCTTATAAACTTGGCAAAAACACAAAAAACCCTCTCCAACAACTCACTAAACCAACTTTGTATTTTCCCAACTGCGTAAAATCCCCCCGCTCGCGCGCGGATATATCCGCGTGCGGAGTCGCTGCGTATCGGCGTGGCCCGATGCCGCCCGCTCGCCCCGCTCGCGCTGCGCCGTTGCGCCCCGCTGCCGCTCGTCGCCGCTGCGCCCGCCCGCCTGCTACAGCTCGCCGCGAGACACGCCGTCGCTAGCGCCCAGCCGGCCGTGTGCCGTTGCCGTGATGCGGCGCCGTCGTATCTAGACGCAAGGACTAAACACATGATACATTTTCTTTTCTGGACTTTTCTGAAAAAATACTAGACACAGAGAGTTATAGATACGCCCTTGGTTGATTTCGGGAAAGTTCATGGGCTAATCTATAAAGTGGTCATCACGGGATTTACCAAGTTGGAATGGCAAATTGTTGGAGAGAGAGCTTTTTTTTCACTTGGGAAATAAAATATCAAGTTGCTATAACACAAGATATACCAAGTGAATTATTGGGAGTTGTTGGAGATGCTTTAACAAATATTAGTCACAAAATTTTATTGTTTTAATCGATTTTTACCCAATGGTGATGACATAATAGAATAGAATGGTAAACAAAGTTTCTTTCTTTTGATAGCTGTAGTTGTTTCCTTTTTTTCTTTCTGTATCTCTACGGTGTGTATTCATTAGAGCTGTAGTTTTTACCCTTAGCTACTCTGAAACACAGCTACGAGTCTTTTCATTGGAGTTGCCTAACTGTAGTTTTTTAAGTAAATTCATTAGATAACTTATTTCAGTTCAGAAACTGAACTCAGTTTCAATAGAGCTTTGTGTAGACAGGCCTCTGTGGTTGTGTGTGTGGACGTCTGTGTGTGTTGCTTCCATTGCCGATGATTCCAGTATGATAATCATTTGGTCTTCGCATTGAGTTTACATGAAATTTGTTGAAAATTAGTACATAATTGGGGTGTGTATCATTGGATTTTGAAAAGCGAGCTCCACTTCTATGTTGCATGTGTTTTCTCTGGACTTGTGAACTGTATTCATAACCTAAAGTCCTAAACTATAATACTTGCAGATTTTTAATTTTACTGCTTGATTCATAAGGAACTTGGGTTGTGCGTCTCAACAAATCAAGGTAATGCCTACTTGTTTATATGTCTCCATGAATGTGAAGTTCCAGTTTATAAATAAACTAGTAAAAGACATAGGATTAGAGCATTACTAGTGGTTGGTTTGTCACAACCTTTTTGCATTGTCTAAACTAAGTTCAAATTCTCTAGGACCTGTCCATGATTTTGCAGAATTATGAAAAAAATGACTGGTGAATCTTTTAGAACCTTGTGGGTTCATGGCATCCATATAGAAATTCGATGGGAACAAAATCATAATAATTGGTTTATTAGCAGCGGTCAAAGTGTGTTTGTACTTCCTATTGAAACGCAATCAGGGATGCCCAATACTGCGCTGTTGCTAATGAGGAACTGGGGATGCAACTCGCACATTCTCTATGCTTAGAATTTCATTGATCTTCCCTAACCTTAGAAGCAGCTGCGTTCCTATTACTATCAAGCCTGTAGTTTACTTCTATCTTTTGAAAATGAGTTGAAAAGTCTAGTTTCTCAACGTTACAATATTCTAATATTTTTGTTTGGTTTTGACAAGAACATGTCTACAGTTCTTTTTTTTTTGTTTTGGAATACGTCTTCAGTTCTTCAAATTCCAAATCAAATACCTATTTGTCTCATTTTCAGGTTTTCTTGTGTCAACAAGATAGCGTGAGAAGACTGAAGTATATTTGATTAACATAGTTTGGGTTCTTTAGTATATAGTTGTGTACCTTCCTTTGTAATCTCCTATTAATCTCAATGTACCTTTTCAAAAAAATGTACCTTTTCTTCTTCTGCGGCCATGCATTGTTTCTCTGTTCAAAAGATCAGTGCTCCCTACGATGGGGTCCCTACGATGGCCTTGCATTTTAATCATGTGCTTTTCGTACCGTTTGTTCTTTTAACCGGTTTGGTTTAGTAACCCGCTATTATAACTAGACAGATTGGTGCTAAAAAAATCTGTCAGTTTTTTAAATGTGCCTTATCTCGTTAGTGATTGTGTTTGTGGATATGGAGGAAGTGTCTAGCTGATCAATTTTGGTTCTAGTTGTAATTAAATTTTGGTTGTAGTTGTAGCTGTAGGTCTGGCTAATCAATTTTGGTTGTAGTTGTAAGCAAAATTTGGTTGTATTTGTAATCAAGTTTTGGTTGTATTTGTAAGCAAATTTTGGTTGTAGTTGTAAGCAAATTTTGGTTGTAGTTGTAAGCAAATTTTGGTGTTTCATCCATATCTAATGGGAGTGGGAGTCTTGTGTGGCATGTACTCTCTTTGGGTCTTGTAAAATGTTGAAATTTGGTTAGTGTGGTGAGCTTGATCTTTGGATTTATTTCTTACAAGTTATAGGCATAAGCTTGTTAAGTGCTTCTTTTTCTGCATTTGCTCTTTTTCCTCTCATAGTATCATCTATTCATTTGTCATATGACTTCTGCAGGTTGAAGGGACATCTACATGATCATTTCCATGCCTCTCGAAGCCCTTCTCGGACCACCAAGCATTTCAGTCACGCCAATGTGAGCCTTCTGGTTCGATTGTTTCGCATTTGTTATCTAGTTCTGTTTTATCAATGAATTCTATATGACAACTAGTGTTCTGGGCGCATCCATTCTATATTTGTTTGACTTGTAGTTGTTGGCGACTATGTGTTTTTGTTTGAGCATCTAACTCTTGAATTTTACATGTTGCAGAATTGTGGAAACTGTTGGAGAGGGTGTCACTTATGTTTGAGCTGTAGTTGTCGGATCCTGTTTGTTTTTGTGTCGATATCTAACTCTTGAATTTTACATGTTGCTGAATTGTGGAAAGTGCTTTGGAGAGGGTGTCACGACCTTTGAGCTGTATTTGTTGGTGTCTGTGTGTTTTTGTGTGAGTATTTAACTTCTGAATTTTACATGTTGCAGCATTGTGGAAAGTGTTAGAGAGGGTGTTACTGATCTTTTCCCTGGTGACATGTCCTCCTGTCATTCACTGGGAGTGCAAGGAGTGTGCCCACTGCAAGTTGGCAGAGAGCAACATGTGTGATCTGCTCAGGATCAACACTGACCGTGTTGTGATGATTGGTGATGGCAAATCACAATTTTTCCATCAATGAAAAGTCTATCTACTATTTCACGGTTCGCATGGCTTTGTCTCATGTCTGAAAATGACATGTTATTCCTCATGATACCTAGGGTGTGGACAGATTTTTCCTCGATGCTACATGAATATACATTTTTTATTCCTCGAGAATAATAAGACTCCCTATGCCACTATGTCAAATAGATGTCACTGTTAGCATGGTTCTCTATTTTTGGATATACCAAGACCAACTCAAATTAAGTATAGAAACCCAAAGTATAGGAACACTAGTGTCTGTATTGTTTTTACCTACTCACCTAGCCTAGTTACCTCTAGTTTGTCCTTCAGTATATATTATCCAAACCAAAATTATAGAAACAATGACAGGCATTGTATGTTTTTTGTTTATTACTACTTGTCAAAGTGTGCTTTTGTAATTTTTTTCATGTTTTGAAAACCTAATCAAGCATGCAAAAAAGTTTTGTTTGTGCTTGAGGGGCAAAGGATGAAACACGCACATTCTCTAGGCTTAGAATTCCATTGATCTTACCTGACTTTAGAAACAGTTGCATTCCTATCTCCACTAACAAGTGTGTACACTCTATTCTATCTCTTCAAAACAGGGTAGAAAAATCCTAGTTTCTCAACATGTGATGTACGATGCTCTAATCTTTTTTGCTTGGCTTTGATAACAACATATCTACATAGTTATTCAAATTCTCACATCAACTACCTTTTTGTCTCAGGTTCCCATGTGTGAACTAAATAGCAAGATAAAACAAAATTGCAGAGAAGATAGGATGAAGAAGATATAAATGTAGTGGATTTAGAGTAGCAAAAGATTCCGGAGATGCTTCTGTATAGTTGTGCACCTTTCTTCTTAATCTCCTACTTTTCTGGACCATATTTTTCTTCAGCTGCCATCAGTCGTTTATCTCTTCTCTTTTTTCTGGACCTGTTCCTTTCTTCTTATACAAGGTTATTGGCTGTCGTAGTATGTACCAGGGCTCCTTTACGATGGGTGGATTGGGTCTTGTGGTAACGGGTTCGGTTTTTGTTTAGTTTTTTGCCCGTTAAAGAATCTGACAGATTCACGTTAACAAATCTGTCGGCTTTTTGCTTTTTGTCTTGTTAGTGTAAAAATCTGACAGATGCAATTTTGCAAAATCTGTTGACAGATATATAAAGGGTCCCTTTATTTGATTGTCACACGCGCTAACACGTGCTCGCAAGCCAGCCCCTCCATGTCGTGTCCAACTCCGTATCGAGATCCTGCACAATACTTTCCTTCTTATATTATCACCAAAAAAGTGCAACTATAAGTTGGCACGTACACGGTACATACAAAAACGCGATCTCCTTCAGAACGCTTTTGTGAGCAATCTCCATGCATATGGCTAGGGATAATCGCCGCCGCCGGCGCACGCGGATCGCTGCAGGGACCGGCACCGGAGACGAGGAACCGCCAACGACGAGGGCCAGCATCCACGACCTCCCCGATGACCTCCTGGAGCTGGTCCTCCTGCGCGTCTGCACGCCCGTCTGCCTCTTCCGCGCCGCGGCCACGTGCAAGCTCTGGCGCCGCGTGATCACCGGCGACGGCTTCATTCAGCGCGTCCGCTCCGTCCACCGACCGAACCATCTTGTCGGCCACTACTCCGTAACCAGAACCTGGGAACGAGGCTTAAGTCTTACAGTCACCGAGTTCGTCCCGTTCCCAGCGCGGCCAGCCGTCGACCTTCGCCAGCGCCTCTCCGTCGACTTCCTCATCATCGACGGCGAGTACAAGAACAATATGCCAGAGCTCACCGACAGCCGTGGTGGCCTCCTCGCCTTTGTCCTTCACGACACTTGGTCCGCCGTCGTGTGCGATCCCGGGACCAGGAAGTACAGGGAGCTAGATTTCCCATGGCAACGGCCTGGAGATAGGATGTGCTTGAACGAGTGCCTCGGTGCCTTCATTCTCGACGCTGGCGACGGCGACGGCGACGACAAGAGCTCGCTCATGTCGAGCTTCAGCGTGCTATGTGCGTGTCTGATCATGGATAAGACAGATGGCACGACGACAGCCGAGGCATGTGTGTTCTCAGCTAGGGACAACGGCTGGATCCGGTGTACTGTCACCAGGGACGTCTGCGCTGATGGGACAGATATGTACATGTACATGGACCAGCGATTCGTGGGGCGTGCCGGGGGATCCATCTTTTTCTCTGGCATCGTGGCCATGGACACTGGCCATGTACTACTTGCTCTTGACGAGGCCACCGGCGACTTCTCCACAGTTACACTTCCGTTGCCGCCGGACGATGTCAACAACTACAATTTAGCGGGTGACAGGAAGGACATCCGAGTCGTCAATGGTGATGCAGGAACCCTGCGCATCGTCCGCTTGGCGAACAACGACCTCGAGGTGCTCAAGGTCACGAGGGACCAGCATGGCGGCTGGGAGTGCACGGTCGAGAAGAGTGTTGATCTATGCCAGCTGGCCAACGTCGAGCCCACACCCAGGTGGGTGATAATAAACCGGCCATGGCGTTTCTTGGACACGACCACGACGGCGGCAAAAAACCGGGTACTCATCGCCTGCTCGCTCTGTCCCACCTTATTGTCTCTCGACCTCCAGACCATGAAGCTACGGCGGGCGAACAAGACGACGACGACAACGATGACTTTGAATGCCAATCGAGATTATCGGGTGTTCCCCTACGAGATACCGTGGCCGCAAAGCATCTCCAATAGTTTGCTATCTTAACATGATATCTATATAATTTTAACAAAATAAGAAAAAAAATTAGCCTCTAAAAGTTTGGATAGCAATTTGACATATCTTCCCGGGACCACTCTTCGTTGTTTAGTGGGGCTCTTCATTCGTTTAGCGGGACTCTTCGTTTAGTTAGCGGGGCTGTTCATTCGCTTAGCGAACCTCTTCATTTCGTTAGCAGGTTTTTTATTCTACCAAGTCAGAAATGCCAAACTCTTGAAAACACTACTGGACTCAGGTACTTTGCCAGAGTGTAATTACACTTGGCAAAGAGCCGTTTGCACTCGGCAAACGCTTTGCCGAGTGTAGCACTCGGCAAACTACGCTCGGTGAAAAATTTCTCGGCAAAGGCACTTTGCCGAGTACCAAGAAGGCCCTCGGCAAATATTTATTGGATAAAAAAAGGCAGAAACCAGCCAACCCCGCAAAGGCAAATATTTAGTACACCAGGTATTGTGTTTTTATGTTATGTCTGTTTTATAGTTTCATATTTTCGTTAATATGTTATGATATTAATTTGTACATCTAAGTTCTTATATATAACTTATGCGTCTAAGTTGACATCTAAGTCATTCTACAAGTTATATATCTAAGTTATACAAACAAATTATGTTGGAAAAGTGTCAACTACTTAACCGAGTCTTATGGTGGTAGACAAAACTGTTTATTTAACTTTCTTTTCATTCACTAAAGAACATTCCTACAATCAAATTGCATACTCCCTCCATACTTATAAAGCAAGTCGTTTATGATAGAGATACGGTCTTTAAAACATAATTTTGACTTCTTATTTTTCTAAATATTTATTCAAAAGTGATATATTTATACTTTTATAAAAATACTTTTCAAAATAAATCTATTCATATGGTTTTTTAGACAAAAGGCCGGAGCCCCGCTTGATATTGAAAGCAAAGGTTTTGCTGGGGAAACCAGCTTACAATGTAGCACACATGCACGACAAGGTTCCTTCATGTCTAAACGACTACTAACGCCCTCTTAACCAAGATAACGCAATCACCGAAAACAAACCGGCTATTACATCAGTGAAACTACAGTTTTTTCATACTCCCAACGCCAACTCAAACTTGAGAGACAAAAACTCGACTCCTCTCCCCTAGATCATCAGCTTCATACGCTTTGCTCCAAACGTCTTGAAAGCTTGTCCATCATCTTCACTATCCAGCTTCTTTCCTTCTCCTTTAGCAAGATACTCCACTTCTGCATGAATACCATAGAGCGATAGATCACCACGTTAGGACCTGAGATAACTCTATTTTGAAAGACATATCCATTTCTGGTTAGCCAAAGGCTCCAACAAATGCAAGCTAGAGTAAAAATCATCAAGGGTCTGGGTTTATTGCCTCTGCCATAACTAATTAGAATGAACTTGTTTAAAGTCGTCGGGGTTAGATTCCAACCTAGAACCTCTCTGAAAGTCCACCAACAGTAATTTGCCACAGGACACTCAAAAAAGATATGTTGTGCTGTTTCTCTCATTAAACACATCTTACAAGTGATTTCTCCAGGGCCAATTCCTAGCAACCAATTGCTCTGCTGATGGCAAGCAGTCAGAATAGAGTGACCATAAAAAGAATTTGACTTTCAGTGGTATTTTTGCCTTCCAAATACTCATGATATCTTCATTCACTTCTCCTGAGTTTTTTAGTTCTCTATAGAGGGAAGCTGTAGAAAAGCTTCCATTTCTCTCCAAGGCCCATTTGACAGTGTCTTCCCCCTCATGTAACTGCACAGATTGAATTTCTCCCAGTAACAGCAACCAAGACTCCCACTCCTGTTGACCAAAAGCTCTCCTGATATTCATATGGTTTTCACATTTTCAAACTCAATAACTTAAAGTTATTCATCATTTAAGTTCGCAATAATGTTTGACCCAAGTCTTGCCCAAAACAACTTGCTTTACAGGTATGAAGGGAGTAGATTGCTCCAAGAAGCCACGAGGTAGATAGAGACTAAACAAAATTATGTAAAAGTAGATGTAGCATGTTGGACACACAAGTGAGCTGCAAAATTTGCCGATTTTTTGATGTGGAGAATCTGGAAGGAGGTGAAAGTTCGATCCCATCTCCCCAACATCATCCACAATTGCAAGTTCAGTAACAATTGAAACCATTTCTTGCTTGAAACAAAAGAAACTCAAGCCATTTACGTTGAGAATATTTCCTCCAGAGTTTTTCTTTTTAAAAAAATGGAACTCCCTCCAGAGTTAAGAAAGTGACTCACAGAAATCTCTCTGGGACTGAGACTCTGGGAGAGCCATGTGTCCACCGGCAGTTTGGAACTACCGAGAACAATAGGCAACAAAAATCATCTCCTATTCCAAACTGTTGCAATCAAATCAAATCTTCAAGAAAACTAGAAAGAGTACATCAAATTTTCATCAGGGTGATTTAAATACAATGCTAAGTTTATTGCCAAGATAGTCACAAAGAAAATTATTACAGTAGCATGGATGCTGGTATGTTCAGAATTACATAGATGATTTGCACATTAAAATAAGTTCAGTAACAACTGAAACCATTTCTTGCTTGAAACAAAAGAAACTGAATCTCATCCTGACGCGTGCAGAGTTCAGCCTGGGTATGTCAGCCGCCCTTGACGCGTGCAGAGTTCAGCCTGGGTGTCTTCAACAACACGGATTTCTTTTACATGAACCTCATCGATGGCTTCAATGTGCCCATGGACCTCCTGCCAGTGCCATCCAAGAGATCATCGTCGGGGTGCAGCAAGGGGCCGAGCTGCCCGGCTGACATCACGTCACAGTGCCCCGATGATCTCAAGGTTCCTATGTGCAGATGTGTAGCGGCAGCACGGTAAACAGTAACACAGTCTTCTATGTGCAGATGTGCCCTGACGCCTATAGCTACTCCCTAGATCAAGGTCCCATCATGTATACTTGTCCGTCAGGAACAAACTACCAGATCATTTTATGTCCCTCCATCGATCCTATATCTCCACCTATTACAAATGGGAACAAGTAGCATCACATCCTCCCCAAAATCCAAGCAACGGCGCATATTTGGTTTTGTTTTAGGTGGATCTCTAGGCTCATGGCAATATGAGTTCAACTTATGGCTTTAAGTCACTTATACTAATAATTTGATCCTGAACATAATATGACTTCTCATAGCTTGATTAGTACCTCGACTCAATGCAAGTACTCTCTTCTTCACCTTAGCCATGGTACCTCGGTCCAAGCCCTTGCTTACCCTTCACACCCGCTTACCTCGAAGATTTTTCCTTGCTATCTCCACCTTATCAAGATAGAGACATATATGGATCAATATCAATATAGTCAAGCTAATTCATGATTCCTTGTATCTTCTTTATTTTGGCTTGACACTCGACACTTCTTGATCATGTAAAGCAAGCTATTGTAGAGACTAATCCAATGTCATCAACTCATGTCTCATTTGCTATTTGACAAACATGCTTGCTTTCACATGATGCTATGATATCCCACAACATATATGCCATTTCATTAATTCCCATTGCATTGTTGTATTTTACTTCAACTAGATTGTTCCCATGATATTCCAATACAACAATACACAACTTTGGCCTTCATCTCAATACTATGTGGAATACCATCAAGTTTGCCTATTTGTTGAACCTTAGATATCTTACTATTACTAATTAGATGCTCTAACGGAGGCTTCGCGTTAATCCTCACCAGAAGTGCTAGAAAAAAATATAAATGCTAGAAATTTATCTCATATCATGCACTAAGTTAGACCATCTTACGCAACACATAAATACAATTTATTTTGTCTCCTACAAGGCACCAATTTTATAGTAAAACTTCAAGTGATATTAGACCATCAGAAGAATTAAAGAAACCAAAGCAAGAGTGACTAGAGTATGGGATACAATCTTTCTATGTGGCGAACAAATAAGTCATGATATGATCCTTATTGATTAATAAATAGTACTAATTTTAATTTTAATTTTAATGTTCTTGAATTAATTGAAACAAAAAAAGTCCTAATATAATCTTAAATATATAACGGAATGAAATAAAAGTTTATTATATATTTTAAATTTGTGTTTCAACTAAATTCATATCATGCTAAGAAAAAAATATTCATCCTAGAAATTATTGCTCATGAAATTAGAAGGAACAAAAAGACAAGTTCTAAAGTTCTTACAAAATCTAAAACATTTAGCCATCAAATCGCTAGACTATAATCACTATTGTAAATAATAGCTATTGTATCTAAGTAATTAATAAGCCTAAAATTTGGAAAAAAAAGGAATAAAAATTTAGGTTTGTGATGTCAAAATATAGACCACAGCTAAAGCCATCATAATTTAATCACGTGATCAATTAAATGTATATTGGAGATACATCGAGGTGCTATGTAAAAAAGCATTGGGTATTCATTCAAAATACATATATAAATCAGTAACTGACATATTATCATAACTAAATATAGATTATAGAGTACCTATTGTAGCTATTCTTTTTTTAACATTAGTGAAGAGAAAAAATGTTGAACATAAGTAATTTTTATTGGTGAATGTCTCCTAAGATTTTAACCCGTGCGTGAGCCGACCGCTTAGTGTTGATAGAGTGCGATGCCATGGAGTGTTGGTGTAGAGCAAAGCTCGGCAACTAGGGCTCCAATCTTCGGATGCTCTCAATGGTCCTGCTATATGTGAAGCATCATGTTGGGGCCAGCGTCCAGGACACTGCTTGTCAGCAATGGATTAGGTGCGGTGCTGGTCTTTCGACCATGCCGCACCCTAAACTGCATCACACACCATGTAGTGACACGATGGGAGTGCAAATGATCTAATAGTTATGTGTACTTTGTAATGGAGAAAACAAATTATCGAGGTAGTATTATAAAACTCATATAGACTTTATAGGGCATTGTTATATTATTGCCGAAATTAACTTATATTATAGATGTCATATTCATGGTATCGTTTTCTATAGGGCTGGGCATTTGGGTTATCAAACAATTTAGATCGGGTAATTGGAAATGTGGGTATTAAAAATTAGTACCCGATTTTGGCCAAAAAAATCATTACACAAAACTTCAGTTACCCAATAATTCTGGTTCATATTGTCCCGACGTACCTAAAAGTGACAAAACCAACTATTTTTGAAGAAAGCAATAAACAATGGTACTTCAAATCACATCATTCCTTCATATCAAATAACGAAATTTTAATTATCAAGTTAGCCTAAATCTACATTAATTCATACCAAATAATACATTCATATGGCAGTTGAGATGTTTGGGTAATTTGGGTACCAAAAACGTTACACGAATTATCCAACCCCAGCGAGGCTAGTTCTTTGAGAATCAGTCTCTGTAATGATGCATTCCCAGGCATCTTCTAGTGAGCCGCATTCCATCATCGAGTGTTCGAAGCCCACGAAATAAATAAACACACGAATTTTGAACCATTATAGATCAGTATGTTGTCTTGTTCGGCATGCCATGCCATGCCATGAACGGGCTGATGGCTACTTATTGAGCGGCCCGATGCCTATTATATGTTGGGCCGAAAAGAAAGTGATGCTCAGATTATTGATTTTTCATTTTATAATTTTTTTGCAAAAGTAAATGTTTTTTTTCGTGAACACGTTTACTGACGCGTGTTTCATTAAGAGGGGGAGTAGGGGCCGAAATAATGGTTTACCCAATGCAGCTATGGATGGACCCATAACCTAAATTACATAACCGTAGCGGATGTGGTTAGGAACAAAAACAAGAACATAAAAAAGAAATAAAGAACGAAAGACAGTAGGGAAAGAGCCCTCCGACACTAGCCTAACCGACTTGACCTGCCTGGAAAAATAACATCAATGCAGAGGCTGCCAAAAAAAAAAAAAAGAAAATAAAACTGCAGTGGCACAAAGTGTCCTGTCACGATGACACACCACTCTCATGTTGCCACGTGGCAATGCGCCCACGCCATGCGGTCTGCGCCAGCGACGGCCGTCACCCCTTGCCGAATGCCTTTGTGTGTGGTGGGTGCGGTGGGGGGTTGTGGGGACCATCAGGAGGAGGAGGGACAAGAAAGCCTTGTCGTCGTTGCCCTTCGCGCGGCATCAAACCACCGTATGGAGCCACCACTAAGACTACCCCAAGGCCACATGATATTCGTAGGGGAACGACGGATCCAACCATATGGGGTGCCAGATCCAGCTGCTAGAATACTAAAAGCACCTCTATGCACCTGCTCGGGCGATGGCAAGGAGAAGAGAGGGCAAGGACGATGCCCGGCGGTAGCTCGACGAGGAGCCCTCGGGCCACATGGTTATTAACATCCAGTAATGGCCCCCGAAAGGTAATATTTTGGGTGCCACATATAATCATCAATGACCAATACATGGTTGTCGTGGCAAAGAAGTGATTAATATACTACTAAAACTTTGCTTAATTTTTTTGCATCTTAATGATCTCAAATGAAAAACCTCAAAACTAGAAGATTCTAGACCACGACGAAAGCTATAGTTTTCATATAAAAATCATCTTCATTCCATCGTAAAATATATGAACCCCCTTTTTCTAAAATGTTCACATCATTTACTTGCCAAGGGCAAAATGGTCATTTTCAGACAATTTTCACATCACTTACTTGTCAAGGGCAAAATGGTCATTTTAAGATTAACATAGCAGACGGAAATGACAACGAGGGACGTGTGGATTATTCCGATGGCAGTTAGGAATTTCGAAATATTCGATGGCAGTGACAAAAAAGGTAAAATTTTAATGAACCGAGGAAATTTGCTCATTTATTATAGCAGTAGTACCTTTGAAATACTGTTTCTTGAAAACGTAACATATCAAGAATGTATATGTAATGGATCCAATGCAGAAGCACAATATTGTGAATGTACCTTCGAAAAGAGGTCAATACATTTTTCTCTTGTTTGACCAGACGCGCATCTTGAGCAACATGTTTTTGTGACACCAGGGAGTAATGCTCGAGCCCCTCGTAGAACAGCTACTTGAACCTCGACAGTGCCAGTGGCTCCATAGAAACGGTGACATTGAGTTGGCCATCGCCGTCTAGGCCAGGCACAAGGTACAGGAGGTTGCTCTGGTTGAGCATGGCCCGGCCGATGAATGATTTTTTTTCGTGATCGGGACTTCACCCGTTTTTCATTAAGAGGGGGTAAAAAAAAGTTTCTGACAGTACACGGCCAAATGGGAGGTCTCAGCAAGATGCCTTGACCGTCCCAGAGGCAAAAACACAGCCTAAACTACTGGATCCAATCTAGGCGATTACATAGGGACACCGTTTTGCGACCACAAGACTGTCAGAGCTCTGATTGGAGCGAAGCCACCTGTCACCCAATCTTCAGCCTCCAGAACCACCGAGTTTACCAACTGAACCACCGTCTTGGCACCCCTTTGAAAAACTCGTTTGTTCCTCTCCTTCCAAACGCACCAAGAGATGAGCAGCGTCTGTTGGGGGGAACGACCTCCGCTAGGAACCCCCCCTACTTAGCTCCGCGGCCCTAGCAAGGGCCAAGATGCGCAAAAGTGTCAAGCAGCCTTGGATAACCTTCGCCGCTGTGTTCCCATCTACGGCGAAGGTCGTCAAGCACGCTTCAGCAATTCGGCGAAGGTACGTCCAACCTTCGCGTTCGTGCACTGCAATTCCTTTATCGCGCAGGTATATGACGGTTCGGTGGAGTCTCCCAAGACCTCCGCGATGAGCAAGGTGTCCGGAGACCTTCGGAACAGCTGTTCAACTCACCCAACGCCTGGGGCGGCGGGGAACCTTCGGACGGTCGTCCACGAGGTCGAAACGGGGCGACATCAAGGCCCCGACGCGTGGATGCAACAGAAGGTCGACACGTGGACTCCTTAAGGGCTCGACACGTGGCGTTCTAGGATAGGGTAGGAAAAGGTGTCTCTAGGTTAGCAGTGTACCAAAATGCCCTTGCTGAGGCCCACTTGTAAGTGTAGCAAGAGTTGGAACCCTAATGTAAAAAGCCACTTGACCCTTGGTATGGCCTATAAATACCAAGGGTGTGGCATGTGTAAGAGGGGAGGACTCTTGGCATTTTTAGTCCCAATTAATGCAAATCCTCAAAGAAGGTCCCGTTGACACTTGTCTCATTTAGTGCTTGCTTGAATCCCACATTCTATCTGGGAAACCTTCGCCCTCCTCCTCCGGATCCCGGCGTAGGTAGGGGGGCAAGCGTTTACACGAATAGTTGGCGCCGTCCGTGGGGTTCGAACGAAGGGAACAAGCCATGGCACCAAACATCAGTGAACTTTCCTCAGCGCAGGGAGCCAACGCGGATCCGACTCTCGCTGGCGGAGGTGTCGTTCCGCCAAATCCTCTCTCTGAGCAACCTCCGCTTGAGCAATCTGCAAACCTGGTAGTTTATAACAACCCAGATCAGGCCGGAGGTCGTCAACGGACTTCGGTGGTCCAGGACATCATCGTCCAGCCGCGCCCTCATACCTCCGGAGATGGTATCGGCAACGGCTCAACGACTGACAGTGAAGCTTCGGAGGAAGACAAGTTGACCAGGTATCTTGAACAGCTTCAAGAGAACATCACCACTGGCAAGAGGCATCTAGCGCAAATCAACAAAGAAACAAGAGCGGCGACCATCCGGCGCAGGACAGAAGAAGCAGAAGCAGAGCTCCTCCGCATCGAGCAAAGCATCAGAGCAGCGGAGGCAGGCGCGGAAGTAAGGAATTACAGAGATCCGGCTCTCCCTGAGGGCCCCCAGTTGCACAACCTCCGCCTGTGCAGCTGCAAGACCCCCACCCACCACGCCCAGAGCCAGACCTCCGTGCAAACATACTTTACCCGGCGGCCGCAGGCGGAGGTGCTCCAGACCAGCCACTGGAGCCAAGAGCAGCGCCACGGGTCCCGCACTATGACTCTAAGTCCCCCTTGTCGTATGACCTTCAGACCATCGAGTGGCCCCGGGGCTTCGCCATGCAGCATCTACCACGGTATGATGGTACCTCCGAGCCACGCCAGTATCTAATGTCTTACGAAGCTGCTGTGTCAGCCGCCGGAGGTGACGAGGACACCATGGCCAAAGCTTTCGTGATCGTGGCCTGAGATATCGCTCAGACCTGGTACAGCAACCTCCGACCAGGATCCATCCGATGTTGGGATGACCTTCGCGAGAGAATCTGCACAAACTTCAAAGGTGTCAGCCGGTCCGCTACTAAGGCCGCTACCCTCCTCAATTGCAAGCAAAGATTTGATGAACCATTACAGGATTGGTGGAAAAGATTCGTCAACACCAAAAATCGCATGCCTGGTGTCACAGATGAAGTCATGATTTTGGCAGCGACAAGTTGCATCCAGCCAGGACCATGTTCGTCGAAGCTATCAAGAAGAGAACCAAGGACCATCACAGAGCTGTATGACATCATGGAAAAACAAATCAGAGCAGATAACAATGATCGCATCAAGTCCCAGTCGTCCCAACCTCCGCAGCGACAACAGAGAGAACGCAACACGAACCCTCGCAATGACTACCCTCGCATCGATATGGGAAACGTTAACACCATTGATGGCAGCAACAATCAGCAAGCTCGGCAAAACCCTCGCCAGCCCAGACTACCTTCGCCACAACTAGACAGAAGACCAGTCAACCCAGACCAGCAGAGACAGCAACCATCGTAGCCTCATTACTGCCATTTTTGTGGGAAAGGCAGTGATCATTACACCAAGCAATGTGTTTGGTACATCAAAGGGCTTGAATGCAGGGATGGTCAAGCTCCACCAGCTCCGCAGGCGGGAACCACATCAATCACACTCGCGGAGAGCAGCGCCGAACCCCCGCAACTGTAACCAGGGGTACAACCACAACCACCAGGCTCAGCAACCCCCATTTCAACAACCAGTGTACTACCCTCAGCCAGGCTTCGCCCAGGGCCAGTACATTCACAACCAACAGCAGCAATATTACCATCGCCAAGCACAACAGCAGTACCAACAACCCCAACCAATCGCTCAGCAGGCTCAAGTTCAAGCTTTACCTCCGCCACCACCTCTACCAGCATTACCTCCGCCACAACCAGTCAAGGTCGAGGGTGAAGCACAAGGGGCACAGATCACAGTCAACAATCCCACAGCCACTTACGGGGTCATTATGGCAATATCCGAAGGTTCGGGCGAAGATCACGGCAACAAAAGGCAGCGCAGAGAGCACTTTTGCCGGGTCAACCATGTAGCCAGCGAAGGACCACACAGAAACGACCATTGGTCCCATATTCCTTTGACTTTCGACAGCTCTGACCTCAAGCTCAAGCAGTATCCACACACTGATGCGATGGTCATAGAAAAAAACATCGCAGGTTGGACAGTGACAAAAATCCTCGTGGACAACGGCAGTTCCGCTGACATTCTTTTTGCGTCTACCTTCAATGGCATGAAACTCGACAGAAACTCGCTACAGCCTGCAGGTCATCCGCTATTTGGGTTCGGAGGTCAGCAGATCAGAGCGATCGGAAAGATCACTTTACCAGTGTCCTTCGGCAACAAATCCATCGCCCGCACGGAACACATTACCTTCGACGTGGTCGAAATCCCATATAACTACAACGTTATCTTCGGAAGAGGTACCATCAACTAGTTCAGTGCCGCGATCCATCCTGGTTACCTTTGCATGAAAATGCCAACGCCCGGAGGTATCGTTGCCGTCTACGGGGATCAAAACACGACCAGAATAGCGGAGCAAGCAGCAACTCCGGGGCAGAAAAACGTCCACTACCTCCAAGAAAAGGAGCAGAGACAGCAGCAAGAAGAAGAACAAAAAGAGCAACGAGAAGCAGAGCCGAAGATAGATGCAGCTTGGTTACCTTCGTGCGCACAGCCGGAGGAAGAGACAAAGAAGATTCAGTTGTTCCCAGACGATCCTAAAAAGAAAGTCATCATATCAGCTCTGCTGGACACCGAATATGAAGCCCAACTTGTCCAGTTCCTTCGTGACAACAGCGATGCCTTCGCATGGTCGGCCTCGGACCTCGTCGGTGTAGATAGAAAACTCATCGAGCATGGCTTCAATGTCAACAAAGATCATCCTCCAATAAAGCAAAAGCTTCGCAAGATGTCGGAAGAAAGGAAATGGGCCGCCAAAGCAGAGGTAGACCGCCTGTTAAAAGCAGAGGTTATTCGCAGAGTCAAGTACCCAACGTGGCTCTCTAATGTGGTGTTGGTACAAAAGAAAAATCTCAAGTGGCGTATGTGTGTCGATTTCACAAGCCTCAACAAGGCATGCCCAAAGGACTGCTTTCCGTTACCCAGAATAAGTACCCTCGTGGATGCGGCCGCGGGTTGCGAGCTCTTATCTCTACTCGATTGTTTCTTTGGCTACCATCAAATCTGGATGAACAAAGACGATGAAGAAAAGACAAGCTTCATTACCCCCGATGGCACTTTCTGCTTCAGGAGAATGGCCGAGGGGCTTCGCAACGCAGGTCCAACCTTCGCCCGCATGACAGCGGAGGTCTTCAAAGATGACCCAACAGTCTCGGCTTACGTCGATGACATCGTGATCCAGAGCAAACTCAGAACCAAGCACATAACCGACCTGGCAAGAACCTTCGACAAGCTCAGAAAGGCGAAACTCAAACTCAACCCCGAAAAATGTATCTTTGGTGTCAGCAAAGGAAAGCTTCCGGGTTGTCTTGTCTCAGCTAGAGGAATTGAAGCCAACCCAACAAAAATAGACGCCATTGTCTCCATGTCACCTCCGGCATCAAGGAAATCTGCCCAGCGCCTAACCGGCCGTTTGGCATTGCTCAGCAGGTTCATCTCTTGATCTGCAGAGCGAGGGTTGCCATTCTTCGAGGTCCTTGTTGACGGTCGTTAAGTGCCAATTTTTACCGTCAACTAGACATGAGAAAGGACCTAAATATAATTACCAACTAGATATAGGGGTTATACTAACGGAATTCCACGAGTTTTGGTGAATGTCCTTTTTCGCAGGTGTCACCTGAAAATACCAAAGGAAGGCCCACATGTCGGGTTTACATAGAGATAATCGGGAACCAGTGAAAATTCTGTAATCTCGAAGGTTCGAGAAGGCTCTGGACCAAACGGGAGCCCGAACGGGCTCGGTGGGGAGTCGGCCGACTCCCCACCTTGGGCGGCCGACTGCCCACTTCAGCCAATCAGCGTCAGCCTCGCGGATCCTGCGTTCCACCGCCTTTGAGGATGAATAATAATCGTCCATTTAGGTCGGTTTGATCCGAGGGCTGTGGTTCATCCTAGGGGGCTATATAAGCGGGGCCCCCGGCCCCCCGGAGGAGGCATCCCATGAAACCCTAATTCATTATTTCCGAGAGAGGATCGGGTGAGAGGGGTCCCTTGAATGGATCTCCTCCCTAGAGCCTAGCATTCAAGATAGATAGAGAGAGTATAGGGTGGAGGTAGAGTTGGAGGAAGCCCGGCATGTCGGTGTCTCCTCTCCGGTTGTACCGCGGGATCAAGTCTCCTAACCCGAGGCTTGGTTCTAGGATCATTCCGCAATTCAACTTCGATACTAGTAAGTTCTTATTATTATTGCTCTTTGGTTTACGAGTTTACTTTATTCGCTTCCGGTTGGGAATAGAGTAATCGTTCATAGCGTAAGCATGGTGCTTGGGCTAGGTTCACTCGTAGATGCTCCCTATCGCGCCGGAAACGTGGTAGTATCGAGGGAAGTGACAATCCCTTTGTTACCTTTGTAGCCCACTTCCGTCGTAGGTAAGGTAGGTCCAAAAGTGCTAGGTTAAGCATCCTCTCGTGGTGTCTTTTCTTAGGTGCTCCCATAGAGTAGTAGTTGCAAAGCTTGCCATAGGTTGGAAGAAGACCGTGGTAGTAATCCTCTCTATATCGCTCATTACCTTGTTTGTAGCTCGGGGTTAAGTATAGACTTGGGTTAGTCAGATGCACGTTTTCTCCTAGCGGATAAATAAATAACGATACTCTGGAATATCTCTCGGGTGAAGTGCTCACCGATATCCGTGCGCTTGCGGATTATTTCTCTTTGATTCTTTCGTGTGCGTATCTAGTATCAACAAGCATTTCGGCGCCGTGTCGGGAGAAAGACGGTTTGCTTTGAGATAACCTTAAGTCATGCTTAGCCTTGTATTATACTTTTATCTTTTTGTATTTTTATTCTACATTTTATTTTCTATCCTTATGGATAACCCAAATTCCACGCCTATCCACCAATATCTTGCACCCATGAGCACATGCTTAGAGCCTCTAGAACCCATGATTTTCACATCTAGCTATGAGCTACACCAATCTAGTGGTTGCAATAGGTCAAAGCCAACCCTTTTCTACAGCTAGAGTCCTATCTTCTAATCAAGAGGGTATTGTAGCCAAGGTCCTATCTTCTAACCATGGAGAAGGTAATGAACCCAAAGTCCTATCTTCTGATCAAGTAGGTAATGAACTTTTTGCTACACTTAGGGAATCTTCTAATTTTCCTATAAACTTAGGTTTAGACCTAGCCTTACAAGACCATGTTCTTCTTCAACATCTATGTATGGGTCTTGATAATATCGCCTTGGAGGAGTTTTCCTTTCTTTACCCATTAGTGAAGTGAGGTTTGTCCTTATTAGTGGACACTCCTTGCACTAGCCTTCATGATAACATCCTAGAGGTAGAGAAGCAATCATCCCCCAACTAGAAGAGGAAGTTCCCATAGCCACTTTGCAAACTTTCCAATCCCATGATTTGGCTACCCATCCCAAACTAGTAGTACTCCAAAGTCCCCTAAGGGAAGAAGTAATTCTACCCTTAGAGATTCTCTTTGATAATGATGTTGGGAGGAGTTTTAACTTCCCGCTTCATAAGAGATCTTTTAGTGCATACATTGCCAATCTTCTCAAGAAGAGGTCTCTTAGAAAGCGTCTCAAATCCAATCCCTTTGAAGGACGCTTAGAAATACTCAAGGATGGCATATCAAGTGATGCCATGGAAGGAGAGCGTAGCCATTTAGAAACCACCTTCGTCTTCTCTCCTTTTATGACCACATCAAATATAGAATATGAACCCACCTTTAAACCCATCCTTGACCCCTATGACTCGTTCTATGCTCTTTCTCCTAAAACACCCGATAATCCTAGAAATCCATCTAGCTATCCCATGCATAGGAATCATCAAAACCTTATAGAGGATCACGAAGAGCAGCATCCATGGCTAGAGAGCATTAAAGACCTATGTGCTATTGCCATTGAATCGATGGATAAGGCCTTAGATGAGATCATTTCGAGAGACGATCCAAGGGGAATTTTAGACATTTATGTCAAGTCACCCTTGGAAGTAGAAAATGATGGAGATTTCAATGAGCAAAGTAGTTACTTCTTTAACACCCCATCAAGACCTTGCTCATATGAAAAATCTCCTGATTCACTTAGTCTCTCCAACATTACCACACACGAGATCTTCAACCCCCTCATGCTCCCTGTTCCTAAAGATATTAAGAGGGTGGTTGTAGACACATATGTTTATCATAAACATTGCAGATCTCGTCGTGTTGAATCTTGAGATAGTATACATAGATTGGTGTTGGAGGGGGAACCACTTCACCAATTCACATCTTGAAGGTTTCCCAAGGACAAGCCTAGTGTCCTAAAACAAGCACTGTTTAGACCATGACATGAGTGTTCACCTTTCTACTGTGCTGTCCTTGTTAAATGAGCATAGAGCTATAATTATGAAAATATTCCTTCGGGTATTCTTGTCACTAACCTTTCCAGGTTCGAAGCAAAAAGATCAAAGGAACAACAAATGCAAGGTATGTCCAACCAATCATTATGCAACATTGAATTGCATTCATCCAATCTTGATTTCTGCCGAATTCAAGCTTGGGGGATATACTTCCATAAATACATCTTTTGTCATGTTGCTACATTATTTTGGTTGTCCCTACTTTTGCATGCTCAGTTGCTAAACATCAATCATGCTCTGCCATCACTGTTTGAGTAAATCTATAGTGCTCTCATGCTACCTTTGTTTGCTATAGTATGCTTTAGTTTGGAGGTGCTTCATAGTGCACTGTGGGTACTTCTAAAGGCTTTTAAATTAAGCGTGGTGCTTAGGTTAAATTGCCTTCCTTAATTAGATTAGACATGGAGTCTAGTTTGGTTATTGAACTAAAAACTGCTGTAGTAGACATTGGTATACCTTGTTGGACTAACCCCTGCAGGAAAACTTCCAAATCCAAATTGGGAAAGTCCAGAGATGAACTCACATCGATGAAGCAAGGCATATGATGAACTCTAACAACTTCTCACACAAGACACAGTTCATTCATCATCCAAGAAAGAATTGAAAGAATTTATGGCGTGCCTATTCATAGTGAACTTGTCAAATCATCACTTCAGTGATGGAACAAAAAAGGAGACAAGAGTGCCACAAGAAGGATCTACATCAATAGCACTCACCCAAAGGAAGTGGATGAACAAGGCGACAAGCTATGAGCAACCTTGAAGACATCATAGCATTGAGCCCAAAACTCGAGCTAGGACACCAATGAGAAGCTAGGAGCAACTCGCCTCATTTTGGCCAATCAAAGACCTGCTCTCGTTGTTCTTGAAAACACCATCTTGCACGTCGGTAGCAAGGACAAGCATGACATGATAAGCATGCATCCTTGTGTCAACCAATCACCATCAAGGGTTGACTACCGACCAAGCCCAAGAAGACCATGAACAACTACATTTGCAAGTTGATGTCCCTATGCCATTGGAGATGAAGCCTGCATACAATTAATGAAGTCCCTTCCTTGATCATCAAGACAGATGGCGTATCATTAACTACAACTCTTCGCCATGCTGCTAGAAGACAAAGACCATCAAGGAAGAACTCGAGTCTACATCTCCAATGAACATCAATTAGTCAACCAAGGCTCAGCAAAAATCAAGAATGGTTGACAAAAGAAGATCATGCAACTGTCCGTCCTAGATTGGATAGTCCAAAGAAAAGAAGAATGCAAAGGAGAGATCTTTGCTCTAGAACCGAGATCCCTCTCCGATAGACTTCAGAACAGAGGATGGACAGTGTCTCAAGAACATAGAGTTACAACACACTTCGAGGGATGATTCAACACACACACTTGGCTTCCAGTGATGAGCAACAACAAGCTTGGGGGAGGAAGGCCGCCGACTCCTCTAATAATGATCCAGCAACACTCTTCCTCTTCTCAAGCCCTCGTCGCTCTAGCACGCTGGTTTGCAATCCCTCCACTTGCAATTACTTCTCCTTTATAAGTTTGATTGTTTTCTATACATTTCATACACATAAATCAAACTTAAGACAAAGTAAAATAAAACCTTAAGAGAAGAAGTAATGGTGAGTAGATGTTCTATGCTAATTAAAATTTTCAACCCAATCTTCTCTGTAGCATAGAATATAACCTTTAGTTCTATGACAAATCTACCCTTGTTATTCCTTCGGGTATGTGTTGTCCACTAATCCTCTGCAGAGAAGAAACAATAAATGGAGCAAAAGGTCTAGGGAAAGGAACACTAGAAGCATCTACTCTTCATCACAGGGTGCTCCAGTGATAGTTCTGAACCTGCAACATGCACACTAAACAAGATGCTGCCAACATCACAATTAAAGGTTCGCTTCAAACCGTTGGACAAGGAAAGAACATGGGTGACACTTTCCTCAGAGTTACCATCTCAAGAGGTGTAGTTCTCAAGGTCTCTACCTTTGAGATCAAGTGATGCACCGAAGGAGTGAACATGACAAGAAGTACTATTCAGAAGGCTTAAAACACCGAACCCTCGCCAAGGAGGTAACTTTTTAGTTATCCATATTTCCCACTTTAGCATTGCATAAGTTTTTCCATTAGCATATTTACTTTTTGCATAATCAGTTCCTATTGCATATTTGCTTTGCTATATCTCGCATTAGAAAAGAAAATAATTTTGTCTCGCATTGCATCTAGAAAATGCTATGCCCCTTGTGAATAATTTTGTGGTGCGACAGCCCACAAAGATATCCACCGTGGTGGCATAAAAATAAGTTTTCATCTTAGTTGCATTTTTTCTGTCTACATACCTTAAAATATAAAATTGCAAAAATATTAAGATCCGTCTGAAAAGATTTTATGTTAAGAAGGTTCTAGACATCCAAAGCTTAGAGGTTTATCACTAACGCATAATCAATTCCACAAGCTTTTTGTCTATTTGAGCCTCACGTAATTTAAAGGATCAAGAAGAGCTAACAGCAAAAGGACGTCCCGTCCCTTGTCGAAGTGTTTGTCTTCAACAGTCGCAAATCTTGTCTCTACGACATTATCCCCGACACTCCGGGAGGGGCGTACGCCTTCACCGCGCCAAGCAACATCAACACACTACGTCAACATCCAGCTTGGGGGAGAGCACCCCCGTGTATCCAGCTAAGTATCACTACCTACCTACCTACCTACCTACCTACCTACCTACCTACCTACCTACCTACCTACCTACCTACCTACCTACCTATCTATCTATCTATCTACCTACCTACCTACCTACCTACCTACCTACCTACCTACCTACCTATCTATCTATCTATCTATCTATCTATCTGTTAAGTTTGCAAAATAGAATACAGGAGAGTATGTGAAAAGTCTGCCTGCTAAAATGAACCCTACAGAATAAGCTCTTATATGGAAATGATGAATAGTTGCTCTGCCGTAATTCCTTTCAAGTACCTAGTTTTCAACCTTGCACTCTCCCGAGTTTTGGACACAACTGTTTAGATTTGAGATTCACTCTGAACCTGAAACTTGTGGGTAGCAAACACTTGATCTAAGTCTAGGTGGTTGACGGGTATGATATGGGAAGGTTTTGAGCTGCTGTCCATCTTGTTCCTAGAGATACTAGAGTTCTGGAGAATTTATCTGTGAAAATATTAACTTCCTGCATGATGAGTTCCTTTATGATGAGAGTTCAAATTCCTACCACAGCCATATATTCATGCTTACTAGATTAGGAAAACCCCATCTATTTTATATAGATCATATTGTAGGCTTGAGTGTAGTCTTTATAGGCATTGAGTGTGGTTATGCTGTGGACCCATAAGGAACCAGTCATGCAGTTAAAGTCAATACTATGTGCTCTCCATCAATTGATCTATGCTACTTCTGTCCTCAGAAGCATGCACCCATTTTATAAATACTACATTCATTCTGTGCTACTTCTGTCCCTGGAAGTACCACCTACATATAGATCTACATCCACCACATATTGTGCTATCTCTACCCTGGAGATACGCACCTATGCTGCTCCTACCTTGGGAGTACGCATTCCCCCACATATTGTGCTGTCTCTACCCTGGAGATACGCGCTTATGCTGCTCCTACCCTGGGAGTATGCATCCATCCGTCCATCCATCCATCCACAAAATACATACGCCACTCATTTCACTTCATCCAGAAAAGGTTCTACTCCTATCCTGGGAGTGAACATTTAGAAATAATCATCGCCGTTCCATTTGCCTGCATAAAAACTCCAGTCATTATCATTTCAAGTTATACACTCCCCGTTGCTAAAGTTTCATTTTCAGAGGATTGGTTGCTCTAAAAAAAAAGAGAAAAAGAGAAAATGAAAAAAAAAGAGAGAAAGAAAGAAAGAGTAGCCAAGTCCTTCCTTTCAAGAAGTTTCAAGGTTTCCGAATAAAGGGAGTTATGTTATCCCCAAAGGAGCAAGTGTAGAAGTAGATGTTCACCAAGTGATCACCCCTCATAATCATTTCCTTATCATCATCATCTTATCATCCATTCCATTCCCTCATTCACATGCACATATGACTTTATTATTATTTTAGTTCCTATTAGATCCATGTCTTAACTGTGCAATATATGCAAGTGAGTTTGAGTGTCTCCCCACCTATAAGATCCACATAAGCCTATTAGAAAGTAGGGTGAGAGAGAGAAGGCACTTTCCACTATGCCTTAGTTCCACAAATACCACATATTCTGAGAGAAGAGAGAAGGCATACACTACTTATGCCTTGGAGAGGATCCAAAAATACCACAAATGAGAGACCTGAAAGGTTCATACAAGGAACTCTGAGTTTTATTTGAAAATCTTACAAAAACTCTGGAATAATAGTTGATCAAAGAGTGAGAAACATAGCGCTTGACTTGACCGTTCTGTCTTTCAACTGCTCAAGACCCAAGTGACGGTTACAAGCTCCATGGTGAAAGGTAATATGAGTAAGTTTTGAGTCAGAATAGTTCACTCTAATCCGGAGGAGAGTTCTTGTTTGAACACATGTGTAATTTTGAGGCGTGAAAGCATTGTAGCAACTCCTGATTCATCACTGAGTTTATCTTTGCTCAGAGACGAGCAAAAGGTAAGCTTGGGGGAGTTGTTGACGGTCGTTAAGTGCCAATTTTTACCGTCAACTAGACATGAGAAAGGACCTAAATATAATTACCAACTAGATATAGGGGTTATACTAACGGAATTCCACGAGTTTTGGTGAATGTCTGTTTCTGCAGGGTGTCAGCTGAAAATACCAAAGGAAGGCCCACATGTCAGGTTTACATAGAGATAATCGGGAACCAGTGAAAATTCTGTAATCTGGAAGGTTCGAGAAGGCTCTGGACCAAACGGGAGCCCGAACGGGCTCGGTGGAGAGTCGGCCGACTGCCCACCTTGGGCGGCCGCCCGCCCACTTCAGCCAATCGGCGTCGGCCTCGCGGATCCCCTGTTCCACCGCCTTTGAGGATGAATAATAATCGTCCGTTTAGGTCGGTTTGATCCGAGGGCTGCGGTGCATCCTAGGGGGCTATATAAGCAGGGCCCCTGGCCCCTGGAGGAGGCATCCCATGAAACCCTAATTCATTATTTCCAGAGAGGATCAGGTGAGAGGGGTCCCTTGAATGGATCTCCTCCCTAGAGCCTAGCATTCAAGATAGATAGAGAGAGTATAGGGTGGAGGTAGAGTTGGAGGAAGCCCGGCATGTCGGTGTCTCCTCTCCGGTTGTACCTGCGGGATCAAGTCTCCTAACCCGAGGCTTGGTTCTAGGATCATTCTGCAATTCAACTTCTGATACTAGTAAGTTCTTGTTATTATTGCTCTTTGGTTTACGAGTTTACTTTATTCGCTTCCGGTTGGGAATAGAGTAATCGTTCGTAGCGTAAGCGTGGTGCTTGGGCTAGGTTCACTCGTAGATGCTCCCTATCTGGCTGGAAATGTGGTAGTATCAAGGGAAGTGACAATCCCTTTGTTACCTTTGTAGCCCACTTCCCGTCAGTAGGTAAGGTAGGTCCAAAAGTGCTAGGTTAAGCATCCTCTGTGGTGTCTTTTCTTAGGTGCTCCCATAGAGTAGTAGTTGCAAAGCTTGCCATAGGTTGGAAGAAGACTGTGGTAGTAATCCTCTCTATATCGCTCATTACCTTGTTTGTAGCTCGGGGGTTAAGTATAGACTTGGGTTAGTCGATGCACGTTTTCTCCTAGCGGATAAATAAATAACGATACGGAATATCTCCCGGGTGAAGTGCTCACCGATATCCGTGCGCTTGCGGATTATTTCTCTTTGATTCTTTCGTGTGCGTATCTAGTATCAACAGTCCTCAAGACCTACGAGCCTTTCAGGTGGGGTCCGGCCCAGCAAGCTGCCTTCGACAGTCTCAAACAATACCTGCTCAAGTTAACAACCCTCGCAAGTCCTGAACCTTCGGAACCCCTACTGCTATATGTCGCCGCGTCGCCCCATGCGGTCAGTGCTGTTCTTTTCAAAGAAACCCTTGAGGAGCACCAAAGGCGGCAGATCCTAGTTTATTATGTATCAGAGGTCCTTGAAGGCCCCAAGAAGCACTACTCGGAGCTCGAAAAGGTCGCTTATGCGGTGGTCATGGCAGCAAAAAAAGCTCAAGCATTACTTTCAATCTCACCCTATCACAATACCTTCACAATTCCCTCTGGACAATATCTTTAGAAACCCGGAGGCAGTGGGCAGAATTACCAAGTGGGCATCACAACTCAGCGACTACACGCTAACCTTCGTCGGCAGACACACGATCAAATCACAAGCTTTAGCAGATTTCATCGCAGATTGGACCCCCGATCCTCACAACAAGGCAGAAGATATAGAACCTCCGTGGACAGTGCATGTGGACAGAGCATGGGGAGCTCAAGGAGCCGGAATCGCAGCGATCTTAACGTCACCTTCAGGAGTTCAGCTCAGATACGCCGCATGGCTTGAGTTTCAATGCACCAACAATTCCGCCGAGTACGAGGCCATTCTTTTGGCTCTCGTGAAGCTCCGTGCTCTCTCTGTGCGTCGGGCGGTTATCCGGACCGACTATCAAGTGATTGCCGGCCACATTGAAAAAACTTTCAAGGCAAAAGACCCGGAGCTACAGAAATACCTTCACACTGTCCGCAAAGCAGAAAGTTTCTTCCTGGGCATTTCCACAAAATCCATCCCTCGCAGTGAGAACAGGGAGGCAGATGAATTAGCCAAGGCTGCAGCTCAAGCAACACCATTACCTCCGGATGTCTTTTACGAGACCTTCGCAGCACCTACCATCGCCTGCAACGCACCACATGTAAGGATGGTCAACATAATAACCAGCGAAGACTGGAGGGCTCCTATCATAGCTTACATCAAAGGATTCTATGAACCCGAATCGAAGGAAGAAGAAAAAAGAATGATTCAGAGAGCGCGAGGGTACAAGATCGAAGGCCAGAACCTTTACAAAGCTTCGGTCACTGCCCCTTGGCTAAAATGTGTCGCCACAAGCGAAGGTATAGCCATACTCAAAGAAATCCATCAGGGCATTTGCGGCTCACATAATGGTCCTCGGGCCATTCAGACAAGGGTTCTATTGGCCCACCGCTCTGTCCGACGCTTCCTTGATGGTGCGCCACTGCGAAGGTTGCCAGCGGGCCGCCAACCATTCAAACAGACCCGGAGCTCCGACTACTGATCTGCCCTACCTGGCCAATGCAACGCTGGGCCATGGACCTGGTTGGGCCTCTGCCGACCGCTCCTGGGAAACTCCGCTACGCGGTGGTAGCGGTGGAGTACTTTACCAAATGGATCGAAGCTCGAGCACTTGCCACCATCACCTCCGCCACAGTACAGAAATTCTTCTGGCAGCAAATCGTCTATCGCTTCGGTGTTCCAAGGGACCTCACAGTTGATAATGGAACACAGTTTGATAGCTTCGCCTTCAAAGAATTTTGCTTCCAAATCGGCACCAAAATCCACTTCGCCTCGGTCAGACATCCACAGTCTAATGGGCTAGTTGAAAGGGCCAATGCAATCATCCTGCAAGGAATCAAAAAGAATCTCACAGACAAGCCATTGGGCAAATGGGCAGAGGAACTCATCACTGTGGTATGGTCTCACAACACCTCCGACGGCAGAGCCACCAGCATCACCCCATTCAAGCTACTCTATGGAGAGGAAGCTGTGCTCCCAGAAGAGCTCCGTCATGGGTCACCAAGAACTACCTCCGATGCCCCCACTCAAGATGAAGCACTGGACAAGGACCTACTCGAGGAAGAAAGGTGCAAAGCGGTCAACAACCTCCGCAGCTACCCGGCTGAAACCCAGAGGTGGAGAGACAAGAAGGTCTCAACACACGAGCTCCGCCAAGGAGACATGGTATTGATCAGGAAGCAGAACGCGAAGATGGCGGGCAAGCTCCAAGACAAGTGGCTCGGCCCCTACGTCATCACAAGCTCCACAAGACCAGGATCGTTCCACCTCCAGGATGCCGAAGGTCGCGAACTACCGCATACATGGAACATCGATGACCTCCGCAAGTACTACCCATTGTGGTCCATTAAAAAACTATGTAATCTCTACCTTCGCACCAATTTTTTCCTTTCCTTCGCATGCACAGACTATCCCTGCACTCTTTTTCCTTATGTCAGGGCATAAGGTTTTTTGATGAGGTAGGAAAACTATGTAATGTAATAAAGATTTGCTTCCCTGAGATTTGCATGTCAACCACCACCGAAACGGGCTAGGCTGTGCCTCGCCCTCATCAGCAGCCGCATTAAGTGCAGGGATTGCCCCGGGCTGACAATCGACCCTGGTCGGAGGTCACCCCGATGCAAGCCCATCCGTAGACCCCCGCCACTTGGGCCAGGGGCTGCGATGAAAGCAAACCCCTCCTCGACCCCCGCAGAGGGCGAGGACCGGAGGTACCAAAATCCGCAGAACCCCGCCACTTGGGCCAGGGGCTGCGATGAAAGCAAACCTCACCTCGACCCCCGGAGAGGGCGAGGAGCGGAGGTACCAAAATCCGCAGACCCCCGCCACTTGGGCCAGGGGCTGCGATGAAAGCAAACCTCACCTCGACCCCCGCAGAGTGCGAGGAGCAGAGGTACCAAAATCCGCAGACCCCCGCCACTTGGGCCAGGGGCTGCGATGAAAGCAAACCTCACCTCGACCCCCGCAGAGGGCGAGGAGCGGAGGTATCAAAATCCGCAGACCCCCGCCACTTGGGCCAGGGGCTGCGATGAAAGCAAACCCCTCCTCGACCCCCGCAGAGGGCGAGGAGCGGAGGTACCAAAATCCGCAGACCCCCGCCACTTGGGCCAGGGGCTGCGACGAAAGCAAACCCCTCCTCGACCCCCGCAGAGGGCGAGAAGTGGAGGTACCAAAATCCGCAGACCCCCACCACTTGGGCCAGGGGCTGCGACGAAAGCAAACACCAAAAGCGGTGTCTAAAAGTAAGATACCTGCACACCATCGCTCCCCAAATCAAGAACCGCGCCAAGGCAACCTCTGTTTCGACACCTAACCCCTCAAGGTAACTATTCTCCAGAACCAATAACTAGCCAGAATCAGTAATTCAAAGCTCATTCCACGTTCTGTCAATCCCACATAGTCCCAAAATCACTCCATTCAACACAGTGCCTCTTTCCTTTATCCACACCCCTGTAACCAGCACACTCTTATATAGACCTTACCTACTAAACCCTCGTCGTACAAACCAAACCAAGAATTAAAAGCCCCGTACTTTTCCCCAACCACCGCACCTACCATAGTACCTTACAAATCCCAAGCATTTAAACCAAATCTCAAGCCATCACATTAGTCCCAGCTTCAACACCACCAAACCCGCTTATTTAAGCAAGGCCCAGCATCCAAACCCAAGCATTTCCAGATCATGTCCGGCCATTAATCCGCTTCCATAGGAACGAGAGGCATGAGGAAGGAGCGCCTAAGCCAGCCTCCCAGCCGAAGGTCTTGATTCCGCAGCATAGCCGCTTTAGCACTGATCCAGCTAGCATTCAACCAGTACCGCTGCAACCACCGCGATAACCACCTCCGAAGGTCAGGGGGCATGAAGCGCAATACCCTTACCTACCATCACTTGCAGACACCCTCCCTCAACCACCTTCGCAACAAAACCCTGCAGCTTTATATAGTCACGCGCAAGGCCACAACTTGACATCAGTTGCAACTCAAACCACCGCTGGGAACCCAGGAAGAGCTGTGCCTGAGCAAAAATACGAGCACGCGAAAGTAAACAAACTAGCGCGTGATTCCAAATTCAACCCTATGTCTGATGCTGCGAAGTCATCTACCTCCGCAACGCCACAACCAAGGTTCATCATCAGCCAGAACCTCCGATGTGAAGGACACGCTTCAGTTCATAGGACCGCTGTTCCAAAGGCCAAACTGGCGCCATGTGTTGGGCGAGCCTCGCTTCTGAAAAGTTGGGCGTCGCTGCGCTTCCCTACCTCCGAAAACAAACGTGAGCCTCGCTTTTGAAAAGTTGGGCGTCACTGCGCTTTTCTACCTCCGAAAACAAACGCGAGCCTCACTTTTGAAAAGTTGGGCGTCGCTGCGCTTTTCTACCTCCGAAAACAAACGCGAGCCTTGCTTTTGAAAAGTTGGGCGTCGCCGCGCTTCTCTACCTCCGAAAACAAACGCGAGCCTCGCTTCTAAAAGTTGGGCGTCGCCGCGCTTCTCTACCTCCGAAAACAAACGCGAGCCTCGCTTCGAAAAGTTGGGCGTCGCCGCGCTTCTCTACCTCCAAAAACAAACGCGAGCCTCGCTTTTGAAAAGTTGGGCGTCGCTGCGCTTTTCTACCTCCGAAAACAAACACGAGCCTCACTTTTGAAAAGTTGGGCGTCGCTGCGCTTCTCTACCTCCGAAAACAAACACGAGCCTCGCTTTTGAAAAGTTGGGCGTCGCTGCGCTTTTCTACCTCCGAAAACAAACGCGAGCCTCGCTTTTGAAAAGTTGGGTGTCGCTGCGCTTTTCTACCTCTGGAAACAAACGCGAGTCTCGTTCCCAAAAATTTGTTTCTCCTCCAGAACACAACATTCATTAACAACAAGAAGTTAAAAGATTCTTTTACAAGTCACCGCCTCAAGCGACCGTGGGAGTCAACATAATAATGCAACACTCGACCACGCTTTCGCCGGGATCGTGGTTGAGTCACCTCCGCAGCCATCGATTGCACGACACCTTCTAGTATGTCGTCGACAAGCACCTCCGCAACCATGCCAACAAATTCCTCCACGTCCGTGATAATTATCTCACGACCAGCAACACATTCGTCGTCTTCGTCGTCGCTAATAACTACCACCTCCGAAGGAGGCCGCCGGTTCGTGTCGGTCTCGTCATCGCTATCATCAATAAGAATCGGGGCACTCCAAGAGCCCCGCCAACTCTTTACCACAAGTGGTAAGTCACCTTCAAGCACTCTTGAACGAAAACACTGGCGGAGGTCACGCGTTTCTATCTCCACCGGCTCCTCCTTCGAAATAAGCAAGCCACTGCTGCCTCCGGATTCCCCAAACCGTCTTCCACGGCCAGCGGTCCGAAGGAGTTGCCGCGACTTCTGAACTGACCGATCATACTTCGCTACTCTCCACCACCAAATCCTATCAAACTTCGCATGCGGATTCTTGCCCCTCAGATTAATCCAGCTGGCTCCCGTCATAAAAAAATCCTGATGATTCAACATTAGCGAAACCACGTTAAAAATGGCCGGTCCAAAGTCCAGAGGAACCTGCGCAGCGAAGGCACACGATCAGTGCCCGCCTAAACCTCTGACCCAACGCACGGAATCAAACCTCCGTATAAAAGCAGCAGAAACGCCAAGGCAGAATGCCAAATCATCAATCCAACTCAAGAAACCAAAATCTCGAAGGTAGCATCAAACGATCAAATCGAAAAGAGCCTTGTGGCTCATTGTACTTTACAATCATCCAGAGTGTATGCCATGCAAATTGTTCAAGCAAAGATCTCTCAAAGTCTCCCCGAAAGCAAAATAACATCGATTAACTCTGCTTCAAGCCTGTTCACCGGGGGTAACACCAACCTGTCCTTCTGCGGAAGCCTCCGGAGCTAGGTTGGTCGTGGGGGTAGCTTCAGCCCCTTGCGCGCCTGTGTTCGCAGGTCCTGGCACCGAACCTCCGTTGCCAGTCGTCCCGGTGGTCGTCGTGATGTTGCCTTCTTCCAGAGGTGGTAGCTCCTGCGTTGCCTCATTCAGCGCATCACCCTGCGAAGGCCAAGAAAGTCTCATTAGAAATCAATGCAGCAAAATACTTAGAGCAATTATTCATCGACAAATAGCCGTGCGACCCTTACCCCCGCAGCAACCACGGCGACGATCTCGTACGCCAGCTTGGTACCTCCGACCACAGCAAATTTGTCGAAGGCCGCATGGCCCACAGCAGCAACCAGCGGGTCCTTCCTTGCTTCGCGGACCTCCGCAATAGTGGGGTAGCAGAAGTCGGCACTGACGATCTTGTGGGCATGCTTGCTCCCAGCATCCCTAAGGGCGCATGCAGTAGCCGCACCTCTGCAGAATATCCCAGTTTCAGTCAGTTGGTCGAAGAAGGGAGTTAAATATTTTAGCTCCATCATCAACCACTCCATGTACCCGTCAATGCTGGGTTCAGCAGGCAGATCATTGGTGGGAGCTCCGCTGGTATGCGCCAGCTGCGCGTCGAAGGTCTGCTTAACCTTATTCATGCGCGTCACCAAAGCTCGGAGCATGTCGGCTTCCCTCTCCCCCGCATCTATTGCACGCTTCTCGGAGGTTTCCCCGCGGTGCTCAGCATCCTCCGCCCGCTTCTTCATGTCCGCAAAATCTTTCTTGAGCTCCCGCAGATCCTTCCTCAGGTCCAAGCTCCGCGACACGGCAGCATCGCACTTTTCATACGCCTTCAAGGAGTCATCGTGAAGCTTTTTCACCTCAGAATCGTGAGAAGCTTGCTCCGTGAGAAGCTCCTAAACTCGCCGCTCGAGACCCTGGTTCTGCTTCTCTAGCTCCGTGGTCCTCTTCCGGGCTTCCTCTTCCCCCCTCGCAAACCGCTGCCGCGAGCCCCGGGCAAGCAGGATCACCTCAATCATCTTTGCCTCTATATCAACCAAATTATTCTCCAACTTTTGCCCCGCCGGCAACACCTCCGCCTCGGGCATGCTAACACGTCCGAAGGCGGGAACCAAGAACCTCCGCTCCTCATCACTACAAATCAGGCGGCAACCATGGAGGTCCGCGCTGGTATAAAGATGAGCCTTGGGGTCCTTCACTCCTGCCAACTGGGCATAGTAGGGCAGCGTGCTTGGTGCGGCATCACCCAGGGCATTCTTGCCAGTCTCCGTACGGGGCGGAGGCACCGCTTCTTCCCCATTGACCCAGGTATGGATACCCTCATAATCCAGCGGCTCGTCCCGGCCGCCTGGGGCATTCTCAACCTCCGTCATCACCACGTCCTGGCCAGTCCCTCCCTGCTGCTCCTCCGCTGTCGTCTCACCAGTAGGCTCCCGCTGCACCTCCGTCGGGGCCTGCTGCGCTAAAGCAAGGGGCGAAGAAACGTCCATCTCCTCTTCAGCCTTGTCGCCCGAACGACCTGAAGGAGACGAGCTGCCGAAAGACTTTTCCTCACTGCTGCTGCTGCTGCTGTTGGAGGAGCTGGCGTTCAAAATCGAAGGTGGCACCGGCACCGCCAGCGAAGTTAAAGAACCTCCGCGGCCTCTGCCAAGCCCCCATCCCCGCCCGCCTCTGGTTGGCAGCGGAGGCCGCTGAGTAATAGGGGCGACGTTCAATGCTTCCTCCACAGCTTCGGCGGAGGTCGCGGTCGTGGCAGAGCGGGTGGTCCTCGCCGACCCACCGTGGCCACCAGCCGACGTCTTCCGGAGTTTCCCTCCCCCGCGTCCACCTCCGCCGGCGGGAGCAGGGACGTCTTCACTAGCGGAAACTTCGGAGGTCTCCGAGGCGGCCTCAGTCGCCGGGCGTTTCCACACTCTCCGCTGTTTCTCCTTCGCCGGAGCAGCAGCTTCTGCCGAAGCCCTGTACTCAATCCCCAGTAAATCATACACCCGATTTACACGGGTCACACCTTCCATCTCCTCCTTCAACTTCTTCTGCTCCGCGTCGTCCACTTTCCCGACGAGCCCGAGAACCTCCGCCTCCACCACAGCCCGAATCCTCTTCACAGCCTCCGCCTCGTCAGCGGCAGCAAACTCCTCCGCCCAAGCAGTGCGGAGGTTGGGCAAATTCAGGTCCTTTAAGAACTCATAGCCCATAGATGCATAAGAAGACGGCCCTTCCTTCACCAGGCCCCTCCAGTCATGGTCGGCCTTCAGAGGCACGACCCTCGCGCAGTGATACTCCGCGAAGAGATCTCACTGCGCCATACACCGAGAGAGGTCGCGCATGGCATCCTCGCAAAGCCACGACCCATGGTCGGAAGCAGTGGTCACCTTCAAAGTATCCTTATCAGGGAGCGGGCGAAGGTCTCCCGCCAGATTACGCCCCTCCGCGTCATCCAAGCGATAGTAGAACCACTTGTTTAGCCAGCCCTCCCACTTGTTCTTCTGAGCCTGCACGGGCACCTTCGCGTTGTTCCGGTGACGGAACATGAGAGCCCCAAACTGACTCTCCTCCATCACCGACTTGTCCCCGGAGGTCACCGTCTTCGTCTTCTTCTGCAGGTGCATGCTGTGCACCTTCGCAAATCCCTCCACAGTCGGCTCCACCCCCTGCGAGTGGCATCCCCACACAAACGCGCAAAGCTACGAGAAGTGTTGGGTGTGAGGTGATGGAACTGGACGCTAAAGTCCGCAGAGCGCCCAACACCAGCGGGTGGGGCGGAAACTGGAGTCCCGCCTCAAAGAAAGCTTCAAACACCACCACTTGATTGTTGTCGGGGTGCGGCGTCAGCACTCCCCCAGCAACCTTTGCCCGGTCCCTCTCCAGCCAGCCCCTAGCCGCAAATCTCGTGAGATCCCCCTCCGTCACTGAGCTGGCTCCGATCTCGTAAATGGGGACGGTGCTAACTGTGCCCATTGCGTCAGATCCCTTCGCCTCAGATCCCTTCACCATCAAACGCTAACCTCCGCCTCTCTCTGATCACCTTCGCTCTCGCTAACAACCTCCGATAGCCTGTTGCCTCTCACCCTCGCACAAGTCAACAACCTCCGTGTCTGAGTGAGCGAAAGCAAGCAAGCAGTGGAAGCAAAGGCGCGGGAGCAGGTAAAAAACGCGTCTCTTTCACCCACCCCGGCTATTTATAAGCCGAGGGGTTTCACCGCGGTAAAGGCCGGCGCAAATCTCGAGGACATGGCGATCGACCGGTGCGGGAAATGCCACGCAAACCCTAGCCGTCCCATCCCCGCTACAGTGGCGAAGCCCACTTCAGCCCATTAATCAACTCAAATAACAAAGCGCAAATGAGCCCAGCTAAAACGGGCCGCGAGCAACTGTTGGGCGTCGCTGCGGAGGTGGGCCTCAGGCGACACGCCACCGGACCATTCCCCCTCTTTTCTTAAGGGCGTTGCTCCGACCCCGCCAGCCGGGCCGAACCATCGTGGGGCTACTGTTGGGGGGAACAACCTCCGCTAGGACCCCCTACTTAGCTCCGCGGCCCTAGCAAGGGCCAAGATGCGCAAAAGTGTCAAGCAGCCTTGGATAACCTTCGCCGCTGTGTTCCCATCTACGGCGAAGGTCGTCAAGCACGCTTCAGCAATTCGGTGAAGGTACGTCCAACCTTCGCATTCGTGCACTGCAATTCCTTTATCGCGCAGGTATATGACGGTACGGTGGAGTCTCCCAAGACCTCCGCGATGAGCAAGGTGTCCGGAGACCTTCAGAACGGCTGTTCAACTCACCCAATGCCTGGGGCGGCGGGGAACCTTCGGACGGTCGTCCACGAGGTCGAAACAGGGCGACATCAAGGCCCCGACGCGTGGATGCAACAGAAGGTCAACACGTGGAATCCTTAAGGGCTCGACATGTGGCGTTCTAGGATAGGGTAGGAAAAGGTGTCTCTAGGTTAGCAGTGTACTAAAATGCCCTTGCTGAGGCCCACTTGTAAGTGTAGCAAGAGTTGGAACCCTAATGTAAAAAGCCACTTGACCCTTGGTATGGCCTATAAATACCAAGGGTGTGGCATGTGTAAGAGGGGAGGACTCTTGGTATTTTTAGTCCCAATTAATGCAAATCCTCAAAGAAGGTCCCATTGACACTTGTCTCATTTAGTGCTTGCTTGAATCACACATTCTGTCTGGGAAACCTTCGCCCTCCTCCTCCGGATCTCGGCGTAGGTAGGGGGGCAAGCGTTTACACCAACAGCGTCGAAGAATCAAAAACCGGCCTCGACTGCTTGTTCACCAATTTTCGTTGTCGCGTCCACCAAGCGCCCAAGTCCTCCTCGACCACCGGGGCTAGCGCGGAGAGCTGAACGGAGCTCAGCAGCCGGTGCCAAATCTCTCTAGTGAATGGACACCCGACGAATAGGTGCGCACACGACTCAGAAGCCTGATCACATAAGGAGCAAACATCACTCGCCTGCAGGTTGTGGCGCGCCCGACGAGCTGAAGTCCAGAGCCGGCGATGCAGGGCGAACCAGAAGAACAATTTGACCCGGGACGGTGCTTTGGTCTTCCACAATTCCTTCGCACCAACCAGCGAGGTGGAGCCCGAGAAGAAGGCCTTGTATGTAGCCGAAGCGGAGTAGCCGGCTGACGAATGATGGCCGGCCCCAGCCGAAGTCGACGTCGATGAGGGGCAACCCAATCTAGCTCATGACAAACAAGTTGTCTGGGACGGCCCACTACCCTAGGTGCAGTCCTGGCCCGTTGTTCATGGCGAGCTCCAAGTAGTTTGCCAGCGATCGTACGTACTCGTCGCTCCGATCGCTCATCTGAGCAACGGCGGCGGAGACCTTGTCGGCGACGGCGTCAAGTGGGCTCGAGACGATGTCCTTCACCTTGGTGATCGTACGTCGTCGACGTAAGGGCGACGGCGTTGCCGAAGTAGACACTTGGGAGCGGGGGACGACATATGCGCGAGCGCAGGCAACCCACCCCATAAATCCGAGAGGCTGCCGTTCCACCGATGCCTTTTGCCTTGCATGAGCACTGCCACACATGCACCACTACAGCGCTGTAAGTGGAGACCTTGCTGGCGCTGGCAGCGCCTTTGAGTGCCTCGACCTGGTTCTTGGAAATGGGCAAGACGGCAATGCTGAATGGCGCCTTCGTCGTCGTAGGCAGTACGCTGCCACGCCGGGGGTATTCGGGGTGCTGGAATAAGCGCACTGCCGGTGGCGAACGTCCGCAGGAGCAGCGTGCGGTCGAGGCATGGCTGCAACGATGCGATCGCCTCGTTGTCACCCCTTGCAGAGGCAGCCCACATCTTCATGAAGTAGCTAGCCGCGCGGCCGTCACACACCGTGTGGAGGATTGCTGTGCCGAGGCACACCCCACCACACTTGAAGAACGTCACCTGCGTGGTGGACAACAACTAGGACGTCAGCGTTGCAAGTTACACTGACACCGAAAGGGAACGCAGCGGCGAGAGGTGTCACCTGGAACATGGCCAAGAGGCCGGCGTGGTCACCGGCTTCGGCTGACGGGACAAGCATCTGCCGCAGCTCCTCCGACGGGACGGGGTCCGAAGGACCGGAATAGGCGACCGGGGGGGGTTGAATGGGAGCCTCAAATTTCTTTCGTAATATTTGGCCATTGTCCCAAATTCAAACTCCAAGAAGCAAATGAAACACCGTGATGTCCACAACCCAAACAAGTGGGTGGATGTCCTCTAGGAACACAGTGGGACACCACAAAACCAACGCAATAATCGGATTGCAAATCGGAGCAAAAACATGAAAACTGCAGAACAAACGTGAGTCGGTTCGATTACTGTTCACTGTCTGAAACCAGCACTAGATACTACTGAAATAGCAATTGTCGACTGTCATGATTTGGGACACTACAGTTCATGTGAATCAGATCAATTGAGAAAGAACAATCTGTTGTAGCTGCTGGAGTTATCTGACCACACACACAAACATTGTTGATCCCTGCAGAAAACGAGAGCATTCAAAAGCTCTGAAACTCAGGAATGAAAAACACACAGGTGCCTTCCTGTTCGGCTTCTGAAGAAAGACTCACTGAACCTGCAACTGAGCAATAATCAAGACTATGCCGATAAACTGAGTTCAGAGAAATCAAAGACACCCACTACCGGGAATACCATTTCAAAAAGAAGTATTTTAATACTCCTTGCATTAGTTAATGATGGCTTTGATAAATCACGGGAGCAAGAAAATGGATGAAATAAAAGCACAGTCGTGAAGACTACTTTAAATAAATCCAAATAAAAATGAGCTAATAAAAGTTTAGCAATTTGCATAAGCTAGCTAGTTACAAACTGCTACTGGACCATATGGAGATGCATGCTGTGGTCGATGTGCAGTAGACAGAGACTAGCTTTCTGGCAGATACAAGAACAAACTGCTGAACAAATATGAACTGAAATCTCAGCACTTGCTAGTATGAACTGAAGCCTCTGCACTTGCTGCTTACCCAGCAACTGCTAGTACTTGAGAGCGTGGAAGCTGCAGCTAACAGATGCAAGAGCGTGCTCAGCATCAGAGTACTGGCGAAGTTGCTCACCGTGCTTATCCACCAGGCAAGATATGCTCCCAGCACCTGCAAGCAGAGTACGAAGAACAGAAAGCTGCTGAGAGGGAGCGGTCCCCACAAATCAGAGGAAACCGATCCCCAACACCATAATAAAATCCCAAATATTGTCCACAGAAAATTCGCCTAGCTACAGACTATTCCCTCAAAAATCATCACTTGGGAATAACCCAAACTCCCAGAAAAAATCAGGCTGTAGCCAAGGACACGTTTTGCTCCCAGAAAAAGAAATCGATCGATCTACGAGCTCATGGGAAATTGAGTCACTTTGCAGAAGGTACTAGATCATCACATATCCAGGCTCAACACAAATCAACCAGGAGAACCGAAAAACATTGTAATGGACTAATTCTGCTGGAGGAATCTAGGGTGGAAATCTGGGGTAAATTGGGGGAAATCGCAGCTTTATTGATGCACTTGCAGGTTCACAATTACAGGAGCAGATGAATTGCTTATTGATAAAGGAAATCTACAAGTAATCTACTGGAATTCTAGAATGGTTCTATCGGGTTCAATTCCTCCGACATCCACTGCCGGCGCCTTTATACCAACGGCTTCGTAGCTTGGCCGCCAAACCGCCCGCCTGGGCCAACTGGGCCACGCCGACCACACAGATGTAAGAAGGCCCATGGGCCGGTCGTGACAAACATCTTGGCCAAGAGATCGATACACGAGCAGGGAAGAAGAGAGGCAAAACGAAAATACCAGGAAGCAAAGAACTGAGTCACAGAATCATGACTTCAAAGCCCGGAGGTCACGGTGAGGTAAGGGCCTCACTTCCCAATCGAAATCTCAAAGTACACACTAGTTCTTGATTCATCTGTGGATCTCCCTCATCGAACAAGGCAAACCCTAGCTAAAGCCAGCTGAAAATAAAAGTGGGAGAGATAGGGAGGATGGTGCTCCCACTGCCTGTTTTATTGGGCTTATTTTGATTCCAGTTTTGCCCTTGGTTACATGCATGAGCAATCCACCTAACCGAAGGGTTTTGTGGACCAACTCGGTGTTTTGATGATCCGACGGCCACCGCGCCTTCTCACCGGTAGCCTCGCTCCCACGCGATCTCCCCGATGCCGCCACGTGCCGTCCGTCCGCATCGGGACCTCCGCCCCGGTTTTGAGGCGCAAACCAGGCAAACCCGCGCCGATGGTTTTGAGGCGAAACCACCAAACCGTCGCCGATGGTTTTGAGGACAAACCACCAAACCCGTTGTCGATGTCCCAGCTGTCAGCCACCACGGCTGGCCGCCTGGTTCTAAGGTCCCTCGGTCCAAGCCTCACGTCCGCCCTTCACCGCACCCGGTCCGTCGGCACGGCAAGCCCTACTTGATCTTCACCAACCATTGACCACCGTCTCCGAGCTCGACACCTGCAAACAACACAAGCCAAGAGACACCATTGTTTGACACGAAACCGCGTGCCATCGGTTAGCAGATACACACACGCCTTGTGTTTGCATGTTGACAATCACTCAACACAAAAAGTCCACACAATGGTTATGGTAAAAACCATGTGTCCTCAGGGTCCAACTCGTCGAGGGTGGCGTCCGTGCGGGCGGTGACGAAGAGTACCCCGTCGCCGGTGCAGTGGATCTCCGGGCGCGATATTCTCTTTTCTATTTTTAGTTTATTATGCGCTTAGATATAGGAGTTGCGTCAAAATATGGTTGTTACACATGCATTACATGCATCCATTCATAATATCCTATTGATCCCGTAAACTCTTTTGACCATATCTTGGCCATATATCTCTCTCGACCATATCATATGATTGCACAACTTCCTTCATGCACATCCATGTTTTATAGCGGCAGCTCCAACGAGTATTCCAACTGAATTGAGCATAAATAAGTTTGATTCGATAGCTCTTGTCTCATCACTCACGTACTGATGAACACACACCCAGACATAATTTTTATTGGTATTTGCTGTACGTGCTACCTTAGTACTTCAATGTATTAAAAACCCTTAATATTCTCACTACTACAGATTTTCATATCACAGCCGGTTCGCAACCCTCATCACCGACGGAAAGTGAACCGGCAGTGAGCAAGTGGCAGTGTTGTGGGTGGTGCATCACGGCCGGAATTTTCACCCGGCTGCGATGAGCACACAACACTGCCGGCGCGTAGAATGCCCCGGCAGTGTTATTCGATAACAACACTGCCGGCTCTTCTTAAGAACCGACAAGTGTTGTAAGAGCGAACACCGCCGGCCTGCTCCAGGAGCCGCCGGTGTTGTCGGGGCCAACACCGCCGGCTGTTTCTTCGAGCCGTCGGTGTTGTAATACACGACACCGCCGGCTCGTAGAATTAGCCGCCGTGTTGGCTCGACAACACGAAGGGCTTGTGCAACGAGCCGACGGTGTTGTTCGCCAGAAGACCGCCGGCTCGTTGCCCGGCGATGATGGTGGTTTTTTCAATTTATTTTTAAAAAATTTAAATAAATTATATATTTTAGTTTTTATTTTATAATGCATAATTATAATTATATTAATTACAGTTACAATAATTATAATTATATTAATTACATTTATAATACAGCATCCAAGTTCCTTCCAACATGTTCTGTACAACCCTCAAAATGTACTTCTAGTTCAATGAAATAAAAATTACATGAGACGATTAAGTTGGACTGCCAACTCTTCCTTGTACTTCCCTTCGGCTCGAGCAATTGAAAATAATCCATTCTTCGAAAGCACCATGGTGTTGATGAAGTCCGCCAACTCCGCTTGGAATGCGGCGACTTCGAAGTCTAACAACATTTGGTGCTTTTGGTTCTTCCGCTGTCATTCCAAAACGCAAACAAGGAATCAGTACAATCATAATTTATTTAAATTATTAACGAGACATAGAAAAGAGGATTATACTTACAAGTTCATCCGACTCGCTCGAAGTGTAGCCGAGGAATCGAAACATGGCCCACATCACATAGAAGCCGCATTGGGCGTTGCCCTTAGGCTGCTTCAAGTACGCGATGTTCTTCATTATTTGCATCTTGAATGCTCTTTGCGTCCGGCCTCTGTATCTTGTTCAAAGACTGTGTAAAAATATTGAATAGAGGGAACATTAGAAAGACACATGTGTGATCAAATAATAATATGTTATTAGTATCACTTACTTATTGAATAGTTGCAATAAAGTGGATCCAAGTCCTTAAGTGGAATCTTCTTTGAATCCCACACCTCGATCACATTGGTGTCAAGATCGACGGTGATGAAAGCCCAATGACCTCTCGCAATCACATGATCTAAATTAACAAATAATCTTGACGAAAAGAGAAGTATAAAAACAAAGGTGGAGAACTCATACGAAGTTGTAGGGCGGAATTATCGTAGTTTTCCCATTCTTCACGAACTCTTCGAAAATTGGGACCAAGAGATTTGCCACCTCGTCTCGGGTTCGATGAGAAGCCCTTGATTGACTCGATGGGGTCAATGAAGCCTAAGTGTTGCCATTTCTCGCTTTATTGAAGCATAGCACCAAATTAGCTTTGCATAAAAACATTCAAAGTTGAAAATAATTAACAGTTGGTGACTCGAAAGAGCATTACTTAGGATTTCATGTGTTTACGGTACTTACATAGTCCACAATGTCATGTGTTGTACGTCGAGGTTTTTTCCCGATATAGCTGAAAAAGAGCCTCGTACTCGATGGGCACCTTCTCTTCTTCTCGCATAGTAGTAGACTAGCTTCGGAGGGATAATAGCAGTAAATGCAAAATCCTTGTGCTGTGAGGTGACGGCCATGTAATATTCGTGCAACTTACGCATCGGCGTGGGAAGATTTTGGTACTCTTCATCGGAGACCAAAGGTTTTCCATATTCAAACTTACGCGCCAATGGTGCCGTCCCAACTGATTCCCAATACATCTCCTCGGCGTCTTCCCTGGTCAACTCCGGACAATCTTGGCACAATTTATTTATCTTTCTTATATGCTCTTTGAAATCATCGTCGGCCTTTTCATTATTGTATTTGTTCTGTGTGTGCCTTTCATATTCGTTCCTCTTCAAAGCCATAGGAAAATCGGCGATGAGATTGAAAAAAGGTACATACTGGTCCTTGGGTATTCTGGCTGTCCACAGTTCGTCCATCGGGTTTGAAGTGCTGCCACTGAACGGCCTTTTGTTTTGCCCTTGATCGCCATGGGCAGCATTGGAAACCAATGCCGAGGACCTTTTCCTTGAGCGAGAGGAGGATGTCGTTGCTGCGTCGAGGACGACGAGAAGCATGTCCTCTAGTCCCGGATGTAGAATGACCGGGATTCGCTTTTCTCCTCGGGTTCCCGAAGAACCCACCGTAAGAGGAGGGCGGTCACCCGAGGAGGAGGAGGATTCCCGCCGACGAGTATCCGAGGCGAAGGAGCGGGGAGGAGTCTGGCCGACACGGAGGAGGAGGAGGAGGAGGAGGAGGAGGAGGAGGAGGAGGGGGAGGAGTCTCGCGCGTGGGGAGTCCGCGAGGCGGAGGAGGAGGAGGAGGAGGAGGGGGAGGAGTCCGCTCACGTGGTGGAGTCTACTGACGAGGTGGAGGAGGAGGAGGCAAAGGAGCAGTAGGTTGCTAGCGCGGAGGAGAAGGAAGAGGATTCTCCTGACGCAGAGGAGACTCCTGATGAGGACGAGGAGAAGAAGACGGGGTTGATGGCAATTGAGGATGTCCCCTGCTCGGAGATGCTGAGTTGTGGGGCGAGGGTTCACATTCATCCTCTTCATCAGAGGACATCTCGTGCTCAAGCTTAATGAGGCGCTTGCTCCACGCCACAACAAATCCTATGTTCTGCTCAAGTTTTGGCATGTCCTCCGATGCAGGGTGGTCAATGGGTATCCTTCCGTACTTCTTCTTGAGTACCTTGTCAATGGTGACTTTGGCGTACCCCGGCGGAATTTGGGTGCCTTTAATGGTCCCATCTAACATGGGTAAGGCTTGGCCGAGCGCCACCTTGTCTTTCGTCCATTGTTGCTTGATGTACAGCTTGACATTCACACGGTCAGTGATGCTATCGACCGGGTGAGGCACATCCACATCTGGTTCACCAAAAGGGGTGGACCCACAACTGCTGCAACCCCGTGCTTGTGGTCCTTGAGATTGTTGGGACGCAAGTTCTTGTAAAACCTTCTCTTGAACTAGTTGATCTAGTTTGGAGTTCCATCTATCTTCCACATCCTTAAGCATCTTGAGTGTCTCCTCCTCTCTTGCCTTCTTACTCCTTTTGCGGCTCCGATAAGTTTCCGCATCTTCCGGGAAACCTAGCAACCAACTAACAACCCCAACTCCTCTGGTGCGGCCACCATGCTCCTTGTTCCCGAGTGCTTGGGTGAGCACGTCGTTCTCCCTGTCAGAAGTGCGTGATCCCTGAATCACCTCCTCGGTTATCTCGGAGATCCTCGAGACGAGGGCACTCATGTCTAGATCATCTATGCCTTCACTCTTTGGATGATTTAAGACGCTAATGCTCCCATCATTACCATGACGACAGGTTCCTCGCGATACGAACATTATAGATCCGCTGGCCAACGGGCGGTCACAACCTCAACGCCGGCTTCAATAAGCTCTGACTGCTTCTCAAGTTCTTTTTGAAAAACATCAACAAGCTTGGCATATCCACGAGAGCCGCAATGATGAGGAAGTTTGTTTTTCGCCGAGTTCTCCTTATTCTGCGTGCTAAGGGTTTGGAACTCCTCGGAATCGCAAAGTGAGTCATGAACTCCTCCCGGTAGGGCCCCGATAGGCCAACTTTGAGTTACTACCAAAACTTGGTTCTGGACCACCAACAATATACTTCTGTAACACTCACCCCCGAAAGTCTTGAAGCATGAGGACATTATTTCATAGGCTCTTTTCGGGCTAAGGGTTTGTCAAACCGATCTTCCTCGGGAATGTGAAATACTTTGGGAGCTCCTCGTTCCATATTTGCAACTTGATATTTTCGGGAACCACGGACGGGTCCGTATCTTTCCCCCCGGTTATAGTACTTCAAGGGGACAAATTGCCTTACAAGGTTGCCGATGACCCCGAGTACTTCTTCTGATTTCTCGGTGCGGGAAGGGAGACCGCGTTCATCATCGAATGTGGTGATCGGCAACGCAGATTTAGGAAGTTGTGTCGGCCCTCGCTTGGTTACGACTCTAGTATTACCCTTTGCTTACTGTGGCTCACCGGTATGCGGTGGGTCGGTGACCAGCGAAGGAACCTGTTTGGATACCACGGCTTACTGCGGCTCACCGGTATGCGGTGGGTCGGTGACCAGCGAAGGAACCTGCTGGATAGAACGTGTAAGTTAATACCCTGTCAATGCAGTAGTGGGTGTGCCTACGTCATTAAATGACACCTAAGTTACCTAGTTAGCCTGCTCTTCTTGCTCATCATGCAGGTTCAAATAACTGCTCGGGCTCTCTTCTCCCTGCCCGTGAGTAGCGGCCTCGTTGTCACCGACAACATTAGCTGCTTCATGCTCTATCTCTACGGCTACGAGGAATCTGGTGATGAACCATGGATGTGAATTGACCGTGGTCAGTCAGTACTAAACTAATAACAAGACAATCCACAATTGCCTACAAAAATGTTGTACATATTTGACCTACAAATAGGATATATATCTATGACCTACAAGTGCCTACAAATCATGTCCACACTAACTTGCTGACCAAATTTCAGCCCATTTGGACTTATGGTTAAAGCTACACAAAATCCACAAGCTAGCAACATTAAACCCACATTAAATAAGCCTAAATTACTTTGGACTATGAAACATGTCCAATAACAGATTTGAGCCTCCAATTATGGCTAACTATCAGCAATTCAGCATAGAAACATCACACAAAATTTATCAAGCTCAAATCCTAAGTAGAATTAAGATGGTGAATTTATTTGCTTATACTAGCTACTAGCACCCTCTAAAGCATCTCCAAAATCTTACAACATGAACAGGTTCTGAGCATCAGCAAGTTCACAAGTTAACAAGGTCGAATTGACCAAAGTTCAGAGATCATTGCAGCAACGAAGCCTATACGGGCATTCTGCCGAGCGAAGGTAGGGGGGGAAGAGAGGAGCAAACCGCATGAACAGATGGTGACCGCTTCCGCGCGCTCCTAGATGCTGTGAGGGTGGACGATGCTCCGGAGATTGCTGGACGTGGGGGGGGGCGCGCGAGCTCCGGTGTGGCGGCGCGGCGGCGGCGCGGGTGCCAGGCTGCCGGTGGTGCCGGCGCCGCCGCAGTCCGAACGGGGCCGCGGGTCGCGTGGCCGTCAGCGGAGGAGCGGGGCGGCAGACGGCGACGTCGGTGATGGAGGAGGCCGTCATCGGGGGCGGCGGACGGCGTCGTAGGAGGCGGCGGACGGCGTCGTTGGGGGCGGCGGACGGCGTCGAGGCTGCTCTGCAGAGTTCGGAAAGGGCACGTGGTTCAAAAGACTTGTGAAATTTTCAGTAGCGCGCGCGCCCGCTTATATACCCAGTTGTTATCACTGCCGGTGCCTAAAGAACACCGGCAGTGATATGTGGTCGCCGCCGGCTCCAACTCGAGCCGACGGTGATAAGTACATCCTTTGCCGGTGCTAAACGCACCCTGAAAGCGATGACTTGTCTAGCCTTAATTAGAATAATTTCCTGTTTCGTACGAATAGGCGTCTTTACCACAGCGGTTAAGGCCATGCCCTCTGACCCGTGAGGCCTGCGCTCGAGTCCTAATCTTTGCAAATTTTTTGGGTTTTTAATTATTTTACAAATTTGAAAGAGAAAGTATTAAATATATGAAGTAGTGAATAAAGCAGTTATCCTCTCGGCGCGGTGGTTAAGGCATAAATGTTTGATCTGCTGGACCCGCGTTCGAGTCGCAGTGGTGTCAAAATTTTTTGAAAATTTTTAGTTTTCAAAATAACATCACTGCCGGTGTCAAATGTAGCACCGGCAGTGATGATTATTTTTTGAAAATAATAGATATAGTAGTAATAAATAGAAAACTGTGTATTCCCATGTCAAATTGGCTTCAAGTTTTTTCTAAGCACATAAACAGTAAACTAAGTCCCCACACATGACCTTAGTTTTTTTCTAGAGATTTGACATGGTTTGACCATGTTTGACCTGGTCAAATCTTGGATTTTTGTGATAATGCACTTTGACCCAGCCCTAGATGGCCTCAAATGCAAAAGTGATGAACATAAGGCCTGTCACACTCATCATGATAAACATTTGGTGTGATGGTCAACTCTTCATTTGACAAAGCTTGTACCACTAAAACTTTGAATTTTTGAATTTTGGCACCTCGTATCCAGTATTTGAAACCCTAGATGGTCTCAAACTGAAGTGTCTTGAATACCAACTTTGGTCCACTCATCATGAACTACATTTCATACAAAGGACATTTTTGCATCTGACAAAGTGTTAGGAAAGTGTAGCTCCAAATCCACATGTGCCACATACACTTCCATAAAGTCCATGTGAGATCCAAGAATTTGTGACCGGTGTTGGGTACCACTGTCTCAAATGCAAAAGTGGCCTATCTATCAAATGTGTATCTTGATGAGTTATATCACCCTTGTATTCAGATGTTTTCCATCTAAGATTGTTTGGTGCCTCAATTTGACCATGTTTGACCTGGTGTTGACGGTTGTTAATGATCAATTTTATATGTCAATCAGAGAGCGAAAGAGGGGTATAATCTGTTCACCACCATAGACTTAGGGTTTAAACTGATAGATTCCACAAGTTTTGGTGAATATATGTTTTCGCAGGGGATTATCAGGAAAACATCCAAGGAGGCCCACATGTCATGATTACATAGAGAGATAGACCGAACGGGTAAAATTGTATACTCTAGAAGACTCCAGAAGGCGAACCCTGGAAGCGGGGACCCACCTGGCAGAGTGGTGGGTCGGCCGACTCCCTCCTTGGGTCGGCCGACTGCCCACCTCCACCAATCAGGTGGAGGCTCGCGGATCCTGCCTCCACCGACCTTGAGGAGCAATAATTATCGTCCGTTTAGGTCGGTTTGATCCGATGGTTGTGGTGCATCCTAGGGGGCTATATATTGAGCCCTCGCCCTCGGCTAAACCCTAATTCATTCTAGAATTCATTATTCGAGGTAGCCATCAAGCAAAGCCGGGGTTTAGAGAGACATCTCCACGAGAGAATTAGAATAGCTACTCTAGATCTTCAAGTTCTACATAGGTTTAGACTAGATAGAGGAAGAATCGGGCACCCGTGCTCGGAATTTCGGATCTTCATCATCGAATTGGTATTATCTTGTATCTATTCTTGTGACTTTATTCTAAATATCATTATGTTTCTATTTATTATGTTCCTAGTTTATTCTAGTTCTACATTTGATATGGTTATGATTGGTAATAAGTTTATGTATATGTTTGCAAAGCGCTTAGCTCTCTTCCCGGGGGTTAGGTGGTAGATTTCATGTAAGCATGGTGCTTAGATGCCGTTTACCTCGCAAATGCACCCTATTGGCCGGGTCGTGTGGTAGATCGCGGAAGTGACAGTTCCGTTGAGTCCTCTCGTATTCCATCCCCCGTTGGTAGGTCTAGCGGAACCAAAGTTGCGTAGTAAGTCTTGCTATGTCTTGGCTTGTTATAGCAATGATCCTTATACATAGATGAAGAGTCTTTTGTGCTGTATATGATAGTGTAGAGTTGGAGTAGATGAATGACTTAATAGATTAGAACCTACTTAGGATTTCTATTTCTTGCACTAATCAGATGTCAACCTACCTTATGTGAGTAGTCTATATCTAATCTCTGTGTGATTTATACCCTGAGCTTATTACTTTATATTCCCTTATTTATCATGGTTTACCCCTCGCCAAAGTATGTGACAAGTGCAATCAATCACTCATAAGTAGTCGTGTTTAGCAAGTTCATCTCATTGTTTAAGTCCGTAGTTCTTTCCTTTGAGCTAAATATAAATAACGATACCGGAATACTTCCCGGTAAAATGCAACGATGGTGTATTATCTCGTTCGCTGCGGATCCCATATTTTTCTTGATTAGAGGAGCAGTTTCTATACCAACATCGGCGCCAAGCTAGGGATGACAACTTAGCGTGAGTGGTGTTAGAAGTGTCAACAAGCATTTTGGCGCCGTTGCCGGGGATCTGGAATAAACTTTTAGAGAAAAATTGCTTAAGCGAGATACTTAGAAAATGAGTGATTGTCACTAGTCACCTCTACTTTGGCGGGTTCACCCTTGTTGTTTTTCTTTGTCTATATTTTATACGGGGTATTAGCACTATTGAATCTCGATTCATTCAAAACTCTCGATCATCGAGTCGGTTCATTCAATAAGGAAGCTCGTCGCCAATCAAGATGGCCGAGAAGACCTTGCGGAGTTCTCTCGCTCCAACAATAGAGAACATCCGACCGGTCCAAAGAATACACAATAATATGGAGTTTGAGATCAAGCCAAGTCTCATCAACATGGTGCAAGCTGTCCAATTCGGTGGAAAGGTACATGAAGATGCAAGTACACATCTACAGGACTTCATGGAGATTGGAAACACCATCGCCATAGATGGAGTTAAAGAAGACCTCATACTTCTTCGTCTCTTTCCATTCTCACTAGTGGGAAGAGCGAAGCAGTGGTTCTATGCAAATAAAGAAGATATCAATACATGGGCGAAGTGTTCCAAGGCCTTTCTAGCAAAATTCTTCCCAATAGGCAAAACCAATGCCTTAAGAGGAAAGATTACCAATTTCCAACAGCAGAAGACGGAGACCATGTCAGAAGCATGGGAGCGTTTGCAAGGATATATCCAAGATTGTCCCCATCATGGAATGGAAGAATGGTTACTCATGCAAGGTTTCTATCACGGATTAACTCCGAAGACGCGTGAGCACCTAGATGCAACTGCTGAAGGATCATTTTTATCACTCACTCTTGGAAGAGCTAAAAGACTCATGGAGAAGATAGCAGATAATCAAAGCTGGTCCCAAGACAATATTCAAGATTGTCACCAAAGTGAAGAAGCAATAGAAGAAGTGAATGCATTATCAACCAAGATGGATACCTTACTCCATTGGCTTGACCAGAGGGCCAAGTACAAGGAAGATCAAAGAGCAATTGAAGCAACATATAAGCAGAATTCAAGTCCCATCGTAAGAAAGGTTCCACATTGGGTGCAACCACCCACTAACCAAGGTACTCAGTCAGGTAATTATGCAAAGCAACCTACTTTAAGAGAGTTGGTCCTACAACAGTCCAAGATCAACTCATCTATGGAGGATAGGTTTGCTGCTAATAACAAAATCTTGGAAAATTTAAGCATTAAAATGGATAGTTTCTCCCGCCATTAATGATCAACTAGAGTTCAATAAAAAGATAGAAGAAAAGATAGCAAAGTTGGCCATTGCATTGCTTGTTGCCACTAACCCCGAAAGGGTGAGATCTATTACTACAAGAAGAGGGAGTTCTACCAGAGATCCTCCTATCCAAAAGGAGCAAAAAGGCCAACCATGCTACCACCGGTGGCAGAAGAAGAAGACTTCCAACCCGAGCTAGAAGTATTACCACAAGAATCGCATGAAGCCGTACAAGATCGGGAAGCAAGACAACAATTTCAAGATACAAACTACCAACCATTCCCTAGGAGGAAGAGAGGACCACAACAGACAGATGAGCAGTTTGGTAAGTTTGTGGAGGTAATTCGAAAGTTATATGTCAATATACCTCTGCTGGATGCCATACAGTCCCCACTTATGCCAAGTACATAAGAGATATTCTTAACAAGAAGAGACCACTCGCCATCCAATGAAGTGATCAAGATAACCGAAGAATGTAGTGCGGCCATCCTCAACCAACTACGAGAAAAGAAGAAAGATCCAGGATGTCCCACTATCGATCGCACAATTGGAGATCAATATTTCAATAATGCACTCGTGATCTTGGAGCAAGTGTCGAGTGTGATGCCCGCAGCTAGTCTACTACAAGCTCAACCACACCGCACTTGAGCCAACATCAATGTGTCTACAACTAGCCGACCAATCGGTTCGCTATCCGTTGGGCATTGCCGAAAACATCCGATCAAGATAAGAGAGTTCTTCCGCGTAGACTTTGTAGTACCGGATATGCATCAGAGACTCAAAGGTGTCACTTATACTAGGAAGACCTTTCTTGAGCACCGCCAATGCACACATTGATGTCAGGAAGGGAGAAATCAAGTTCACTATAAATGGGCAAGAAGAGCAATTCGCATTCAAGTCAAAACAAGAGCTCAATAAATCCGCAAAGATGGTAGAAGAAGATCAGACAGTACAACCACCAGAGACAGAGGATGCATCTCTGGGATCATCAGCGGAATAAATATTTTGGAAGGTCCAATTCGGAGGACTTTAAAAATCCGAATCCTCACCGGAAGGTAACTCGGTATTTATCCGCGTTTTAAATTGCATCTCTTATAATTTTCTTAGACATATTTATTTCTAGCATTACATTATAAAAATTCTCCGCCCCATATAAATAATTTTACGATGTGTGACAACCCGTCAAAAATATTTTATCGTGGTGGCACAAAAACTTATCATTTCATGCATTTAAATTAGTTTACCTTCATTTAAACTTCTCGCATTGTTTATAATTTTTATCATGGCATTTAATGCTTGGTGGGTCCCTCACCATGGGTCCCACATGTCATAGACTACACCTCACATACATCAAATCACATAATTTCATCCACTTCCACTCACCTCCACTATCCTCTCTTTTCCACCGCCAAAACCACTCAACCGACCAAAATTTCTCGGATTGACAAAAGATCACGCAATGGCATGTGAAGGGGCAGCCATGTTGGCCACCACTGGGGTGGGTGGCCGACCCCACCATTGGGTCGGCCGACTCTCCCCTCCTCCTCTATAAATAGGCCTCCTTCCATGGCTTCCTTGCACCACCCACATTCCAGAATTTTAGCCAAACCTTCGCTCTCGACTTCGTGTTTCCGGAGAAAGTTAGAGAGAAGAGGAGAAGAGTAGGAAGAGAGAAGAAGTGAGAGAGTGAGCAAGAGTTTAGTAGCAAGTGAAGGGAAGGGATAGTGCTGAGTAGATGATCACAAAATTAGTGGAGATGCTGTCCAAATAGGATAAAGAAAATCTAAAATCAAGGGGAGGTTTGTCAAAATCAAGACCCGAAGTTTAAAACTTTTTGTCATGAAGAACGACTAACCCCTGGACCGCCGACTACGGACGGCTAACCACTAACCTTATGCTAATCCTTCTCTCCACTAGTGTTTGTTTTTGTTTGTTTTGAGATACTTGCGGGATGAAGGGCGTTTTGCGGGAATCTCGGGAACCTTCGGGGAAAATCGGGACAAGAAGTACATCCCGCGAACTCGGTGGCTGGTTCCGACATGAGTGTCGACCCACCACCGAAGCACCGAAGCACCGAAGCACCAGGCAAAGACCCGCACCACCACCAGCAGCTCAGAGAGTCCTAATGAGAACATCCAACCTCGCCCTGAGAACTGCCCAGGAGAAGGATGTATACAAGAAGCTCAAGAACAAGCGTTTCATCCACACGCCGTCATCGATCCGACACTTCGCTAGAGACGGTATGGCTCAAGAATTCGATACAATTTTTCCACTAGTTGGTTGGACTTCTTTTGCAAACCTCACTGAGAAGGGGATTAGGCTCTTGACCATAGAATTCCTTAGCACCCTTCGATACACGGACAATGGAGTTTATTTTAGAATGTTTGCTCTGGAATATTCTGTCTCTTGGAGAAACCTTAGTGACCTCCTAGGTTTCCCTCAAGACGCTCTCATAGATTTAAATGCAGCACTAGGTGATTTTGATGCACATAGGTTTTGGAGCAAAAAGCATTTCTAGAGCACCGTACCACTTAGCGCACCGCACGGCAAGTCATAGAGCATCCTACGCTTAGATTTTTGCACCGTTGGATAGGAGCTACCTTTTTCCCACGTTATGACAAGAGCAAGATCAGAGTAGCCGACTTACAGTTGCTGTACGCGGCTGTCAAGAAATAGAAAGTGTCTCCTGTCCATCTCCTAGTGAATCATTGGATGAGTGTCCCCGGTTGCAAAGTAGGAAGTGTGGCCATTTGCTCGCTTATCACTCGCATTGCCACAAGCTTGAAGTTATTAGAGGCAGCTACTTTTGAGTACATTGAACATCATAGAGAATTTTATGACCTCTATACTTTTGGCCAAGGTCACTTGCGAAAAAGTGAATGGTGTTTATTATGCAAAATATGGTGAAGCGCGATCCGGTTACCTAACCCGGAATCGGCTTTGTATTATGTGCAAAACTATCATGTTGAGTTGCAAAGCGGAACCGTGAATGAGAGAGCACCTCGAAGAGTTCGCTCGGAGAGGGTGACAGGAAATCGTGAACCGGTTTGGCGTGGTGCCGAAATCGCCCGAGAAGAACCAAGACATGCCGTTTCAATGAGTGGAATGTACCTCAAGACCACTCACTAAACTCATGGGTGTACCCACCACAAAGCCAACCACATCAACCATTCTATGGTTACTACCCATCATACAACACCCCAGGAACATCGAGCCGGGACCATCGAACCGGGACCCTCACGGCCACCAAGATACTCTTATGACCCCTTTGGTACCACCGATGAAGAAGAAGAACCCCACCAAGACTTTGAGCCACGTCGCCATTCCGATGCCACCGGTTTCATTTTCACCCAAAAAGCACTATGATGAACAAGTAGCCTTCCAAAGACAACACCACCGCCACTCGAATCGTCATGATCGAGGTGGAATGACCAGCTCCAAAGTGGAACCGTAACACCACCCAGACACTAGGCACCATTCAAGAGAGCCGGGAAGAAGCCGCCTCCATGTTGCATGGCTTGGTGGACCCGTTGCACATCCACTATCCACCACCACCGCCGCAAGACTAGCTTGGGGAGGACCCCCATTATCAAGATAAGTATTTCTTTCCTTTTGTTTCAGTTTGTTTGTTTTCGGTTTGTTTATTTTTCTTTGGTTTGTTTTATGCATTGAAAAAAAAAATCAGAAAAACTAGAAAAACCCAATAAAAATTTGCTTGCTTTTTGTTTTAAGAAGTTTACTTTCTTGAAGTGTGTTTACATTTTGAGTTTGCCCTAAGATAAAAAAAAACCAAATAAAAAGAGTGTGCAAGTTTGTTTTCAATTCAGTTTGCAATAAATAAAAATGTGTAGACTTGAGGATTGCATGATGGAAATGATGAATAGTTGCTCTGCTCTAATTCTTTGCAAGTACCTAGCTTTAAATTTGAGTTCTCCCAAGATTTGGATACACTGTTTGACAACTGGATTTACTCTACACCTGAAACCTGTGGGAGCATATGCTTAAATTAAGTTTAGGTAGTTGACGGACATGATATGATAATAGTTTGAGCTGCTGTTCATTGTGTTCCAAAGTGCCACTAAATTCTGGAAATTTGTTTGTGAAAATTATAAATGTTTCATGATGAGTTCCTTATATGATGAGAGTTAAAATTCCTACCATGACCAAACTTGATCATTAGAATAGGAAGCCTCCTCATTTGTTTAGGGCTCGTCTTTGTCGGTTTGTGTTGTATCCTTATGAACTCATCATACAGCTAAATCCTGGTTTCACACACTCACATGCATCCCTGCTACTTCTACTCTGGAAGTACGCACCACATAAAGCCTATTATTAACCATTGAAATTGTTCTACTCTTACACTGAGAGTGAACACCCAAAAATATCCTCCTGTTCATTTTTGCTAGCTATTTATCCAAGATCAATGCTCCAAGTATCATTTGTTATCCCCGATGTGAATTTGTCAAGATTGAGAAGTGTTCCATTCAAGAAGTATTTCATTCCCTTTTGGGCTGCAAGAATTCAAAAAAAAGAGAGAAAAGAAAAAGAAAGAAAGATTTATGAGCCCGGTCATTGTCAAGTTTCCTAGTTTTATCCAAATAAAGGAGCATTGATAATTCCTTTTTGCACCCCTTCTCCTCCCACAAATATTTCTCTCTATTTTATATATATCATCCACATATAAAACCACACATGCACACACCGATTGGTTGTATGTTGAGTTCCTTCGGATCCATGGTTCGATCATACCAATGCATTAGTTCTCCACACCTATGAGCTCCATATAAACCTTTATTAGAGTAGGGTGTGAGAGAGAGAGAGTGAAGGCTCATCTATAAATGCCTTGAACCACAAATACTACATATTCTGAGAATAAGAGAAAAGGCATATCTCCTTTCAATGCCTTAGAGAGGATCCAAAAATACCACATATTGAGAGACTTGAAAGGGTTGTATTAAGGAACTCGAGTTTTTATTGAAAATCTTGTAAAAACCTGCATCGAGGTGGAACAACAGAGCATGAGACAAAAGTGCTTGACTTAATTGTTAAATGTCTTTCAACTACTCAAGACCCAAGTGCGGGTAAAAGCCCCATGGTTGAAAGAAACATGAGTAAGTTTGGAAGTTATGATAGTTCACTCTAGTCTCGGGGATGAATTCTTGTTTAAAGTATGTGTGTTTGTTAAGCATGAAAGCATTGCAGCAACTCCTGATCCATCTTCTGTAGCTATTTGCTCAGGGACGAGCAACGGGTAAGCTTGGGGGAGTTTGTTGACGGTTGTTAATGATCAATTTTATATGTCAATCGAGAGAGAAAGAGGGGTATAATCTGTTCACCACCATAGACTTAGGGTTTAAACTGATAGATTCCACAAGTTTTGGTGAATATATGTTTTCACAGGGGATTATCAGGAAAACATCCAAGGAGGCCCACATATCATGATTACATAGAGAGAAAGACCGAACGAGTAAAATTGTATACTCTAGAAGACTCGGAAGGCGAACCACAGAAGCGGGGACCCACACAGGCGAGTGGTGGGTCGGCCGGCTCCCTCCTTGGGTCGGCCGATCGCCCACCTCCACCAATCGGGTGGAGGCTCGCGGATCCTGCCTCCACCGACCTTGAGGAGCAATAATTATCGTCCGTTTAGGTCGGTTTGATCCGATGGTTGTGGTGCATCCTAGGGGCTATATATTCGAGCCCCGGCCCTCGGCTAAACCCTAATTCATTCTAGAATTCATTATTCGAGGTAGCCATCGGCAAAGCCAGGTTTAGAGAGACATCTCCACCGGAGAATTAGAATAGCTACTCTAGATCTTCAAGTTCTACATAGGTTTAGACTAGATAGAGGAAGAATCGGGCATCGTGCTCGGAATTCCGGATCTTCATCATCGAATTGGTATTATCTTGTATCTATTCTTGTGACTTTATTCTAAATATCATTATGTTTCTATTTATTATGTTCCTAGTTTATTCTAGTTCTACATTTGATATGGTTATGATTGGTAATAAGTTTATGTATATGTTTGCAAAGCGCTTAGCTCTCTTCCCGGGGGGGTTAGGTGGTAGATTTCATGTAAGCATGGTGCTTAGATGCCGTTTACCTGCAAATGCACCCTATTGGCCGGGTCATGTGGTAGATCGCGGAAGTGACAGTTCCGTTGAGTCCTCTGTATTCCATCCCCCGTTGGTAGGTCTAGCAGAACCAAACTTGCGTAGTAAGTCCTGCTATGTCTTGGCTTGTTATAGCAATGATCCTTATACATAGATGAAGAGTCTTTTGTGCTGTATATGATAGTGTAGAGTTGGAGTAGATGAATGACTTAGTAGATTAGAACCTACTTAGGATTTCTATTTCTTGCACTAATCAGATGTCAACCTACCTTATGTGAGTAGTCTATATCTAATCTCTGTGTGATTTATACCCTGAGCTTATTACTTTATATTCCCTTATTTATCATGGTTTACCCCTCTGCCAAAGTATGTGACAGTGCAATCAATCACTCATAAGTAGTCGTGTTTAGCAAGTTCATCTCATTGTTTAAGTCCGTAGTTCTTTCCTTTGAGCTAAATATAAATAACGATACCTGGAATACTTCCTGGTAAAATGCTACGATGGTGTATTATCGTTGGCTGCGGATCCCATATTTTTCTTGATTAGAGGAGCAAGTTTCTATACCAACACTTCGGCGCCATGCTAGGGATGACAACTTAGCGTGAGTGGTGTTAGAAGTGTCAACACCTGGGCAAATCTTGGATTTTTGTGATAATGCACTTTGACCCAGCACTAGATGGCCTCAAATGCAAAAGTGATGAACACAAGGCCTGTCACACTCATCATGATAAACATTTGGTGTGATGGTCAACTCTTCATTTGATGAGCTTGTACCACTAAAACTTTGAATTTTTGAATTTTGGCACCTCGTATCAAGTATTTGAAACCCTAGATGGTCTCAAACTGAAGTGTCTTGAATACCAACTTTGGTCCACTCATCATGAACTACATTTCATACAAAGGCCATTTTTGCATCTGGCAAAGTGTTAGGAAAGTGTAGCTCCAAATCCACACGTGCCACATACACTTCCATAAAGTCCATGTGAGATCCAAGAATTTGTGACCGGTGTTGGGTACCACTGTCTCAAATGCAAAAGTGGTCTATCTATCAAATGTGTATCTTGATGAGTTATATCACCCTTGTATTCAGATGTTTTCCATCTAAGGTCGTTTGGTGCCTCAATTTAACCATGTTTGACCTGGCAAGTATATCACTGCCGGCTCCTACGCAGATCCGGCAGTGATAAGAATATCACTGCCGGCGCTAAATGCGCCGCGGTGATTATGTGGCGCCCACCGGTTATTTAGAGTAATTTCCTCTTTCGTCGAACGACGTCTTTACCACGGTGGTTAAGGCCGCGCCCGTGACCGTGAGGCCCGCTCGAGTCCTAATCTCGCAAATTTTTTAGGTTTTTAATCATTTTACAAATTTCAAAGAAAAAATGTTAAACATATGAAGTAGTGAATAAAACAGTTATCCTCTTAACTTAAAGTGGTTAAGGCATAAATGTTTGATCTGCTTTGGACCCGCGTCGAGTCGCAGTGGTGTCAAAAATTTTTAAAAATTTTTAGTTTTCAAAATAACATCACCGGTGTCAAATGTAGCACCGGCGTGATGATTATTTTTTGAAAATAATAGATATAGTAGTAATAAATAGAAAACCGTGTATTCCCATGTCAAATTGGCTTCAAATTTTTTCTAAGCACATAAACAAAGTAAACTAAGTCCCCACACATGACCTTAGTTTTTTCTAGAGATTTGACATGGTTTGACCATGTTTGACCCGGTCAAATCTTGGATTTTTGTGATAATGCACTTTGACCCGGCCCTAGATGGCCTCAAATGTAAAAGTGATGAACACAAGGCCTGTCACACTCATCATGATAAATATTTGGTGTGATGGTCAACTCTTCATTTGACAAAGCTTGTACCACTAAAACTTTGAATTTTTGAATTTTGGCACCTCGTATCCGCATTTGAAACCCTAGATGGTCTCAAACTGAAGTGTCTTGAATACCAACTTTGGTCCACTCATCATGAACTACATTTCATACAAACGCCATTTTTGCATCTGACAAAGTGTTAGGAAAGTGTAGCTCCAAATCCACACGTGCCACATACACTTCCATAAAGTCCATGTGAGATCCAAGAATTTGTGACCGGTGTTGGGTACCACTGTCTTAAATGCAAAAGTGGCCTATCTATCAAATGTGTATCTTGATGAGTTATATCACCCTTGTATTCGATGTTTTCCATCTAAGATTCTTTGGTGCCTCAATTTGACCATGTTTGACAGTCGGTCAAATCTTGGATTTTTGTGATCTCGCACTTTGACCCAGCCCTAGATGGCCTCAAATGCAAAAGTGATGAACACAAGGCCTGTCACACTCATCATGATAAACATTTGGTGTGATGGTCAACTCTTCATTTGACAGAGCTTGTACCACTAAAACTTTGAATTTTTGAATTTTGGCACCTCGTATCCAGTATTTGAAACCCTAGATGGTCTCAAACTGAAGTGTCTTGAATACCAACTTTGGTCCACTCATCATGAACTACATTTCATACAAAGGCCATTTTTGCATCTGACAAAGTGTTAGAAAAGTGTAGCTCCAAATCCACACGTGCCACATACACTTCCATAAAGTCCATGTGAGATCCAAGAATTTGTGACCGGTGTTGGGTACCGCTGTCTCAAATGCAAAAGTGGTCTATCTATCAAATGTGTATCTTGATGAGTTATATCACCCTTGTATTCAGATGTTTTCCATCTAAGGTCGTTTGGTGCCTCAATTTAACCATGTTTGACCTGGCAAGTATATCACTGCCGGCTCCTACGCAGATCCGGCAGTGATAAGAATATCACTGCCGGCGCTAAATGCGCGCCGGCAGTGATTACATGTGGCGCCCACCGGTTATTTAGAGTAATTTCCTCTTTCGTCCGAACATACGTCTTTACCACAGTGGTTAAGGCCGCGCCCTGTGACCTGTGAGGCCCGCGCTCGAGTCCTAATCTCTGCAAATTTTTTGGGTTTTTAATCATTTTACAAATTTCAAAGAAAAAATGTTAAACATATGAAGTAGTGAATAAAACAGTTATCCTCTCTTAACGCAGTGGTTAAAGCATAAATGTTTGATCTGCTGGACCCACGTTCGAGTCGCGGTGGTGTCAAATTTTTTGAAAATTTTTAGTTTTCAAAATAACATCACTGCCGGTGTCAAATGTAGCACCGACAGTGATGATTATTTTTTGAAAATAATAGATATAGTAGTAATAAATAGAAAACTGTGTATTCCCATATCAAATTGGCTTCAAATTTTTTTCTAAGCACATAAACAGTAAACTAAGTCCCCACACATGACCTTAGTTTTTTTCTAGAGATTTGACATGGTTTGACCATGTTTGACCTGGTCAAATCTTGGATTTTTGTGATAATGCACTTTGACCCTTGACCCTAGATGGCCTCAAATGCAAAAGTGATGAACACAAGGCTTGTCACACTCATCATGATAAACATTTGGTGTGATGGTCAACTCTTCATTTGACAGAACTTGTACCACTAAAACTTTGAATTTTTGAATTTTGGCATCTCGTATCCAGTTTTCGGGTTTTTAATTATTTTACAAATTTCATACAAAGACCAAATCCACTTTGACACGAACTATTCCTGTTCAACTTTGTAAAATATTTATTTAGAGAGAGTACATGGATAGAATACAAAATAAATAAAAATTATAAAATTACATATACAATAACAAAGACATATTTTTCTTCACCGTCAATGTTATCATCCATGTGTATCAACACATTATAATTTGACCACTTGCTTTCGTCCTCGGTTGTGGCCTACTTGCCATCTCTAGCACAGCGGCAAGGGTCGGATGCAGGTAGTGGCAAGGGTCGGATGCAGCTCGAACCGCACCGGCAGGTACTCCTCGATGGGGCAGTCGTACCGCGACCCAGAAAAATGCGCGACCAACTCGTGCATAAACTTCTGGCGTCGCCTTCGAGTACTAACACCACCCCAGGAGAAAATTGCACAAAGCCCGTCAATCTTATAGCACCTCAAATGAACGCATGCCACTGCAGAGGTACACTTCAAGGAATGAATGTACCGTCTACAATGCACACGATTCACGAGACCCGCAGAATCCAGCTCGTGGGAAGGCTCGTCAATCTCACCGGGCACCCCAACATGCGGCTCGCTCATCTTCGTAGCATTCATCTAGCACCACTTGTGTGCACTATTTTGGTGGACTACTATAACACATGCCGATATACGTATGTGGAGGGCTTTCTCCCAAAGGGAACCCATGTATTTGGAAAACTAGCAAACAACTAGAGAAAGAGGGAGGAAAAGGATCACAAACTCAGATAGAGGTTCCAAGCACGATGGCCATTTTATAGCCCCGGGTTGTCGTGGTCGGTGGGAGCAGTGCTCTTTCTGTATTGATCAGAGGGGGCGAGAGATAAATTTTTAAAAAACAATCTCTACTTTATATCATCGCGGGCGCCCGGATGGAGCCGGCAGTGATGGGCTAACGGCATTTTTTTAAAAAAGCACCCAGTCCATCCCCGCCGGCGCCTTCCACAAGCCGGCAGTGATAGGTCCGGCATTTTTTAAAAGGCGCGCCCAGTTCATCCCAGCCGGCGCCTTCCACAAGCCGGCAGTAATAGGTGCAACGGCATTTTTTTAAAAGGCGCGCCCATGCCATTCTTGCCGGTTTGTGGAAGGAGCAAAGTGATCAATACAACGGCATTTTTAAAAGGCCAGCCCACTGCGGCCACGAGGCTCACATCACTTCCGGCTGCCGCGGTGGTCCGATCAACGACGCACCCGCCGGCGTAGGATTTGAACCCGACGATTTTTTAAAATAAAAAATGGAAGCAAAATAACATAAAGATTTGTAACAAAAAACAAACCGAACCCGTGACCACGATCGAGTCCGGGCGTTTTTTTTTAATTTTTTTAGTTTTATATATATATCACCGCCGGCTGTTGTTACAAGCCGGCGGTGATGTCCACGCCTATAAATACATGGCAAACGTCCGGGGCACATGCCTCGCCTTCTTGTGTTCATTTCTTCCTCTCTCCATCTTGGCTAGTTCTCTAGGCTAGTTTGCTAGTTTTTGTGAAGATGGCCTCTACGTGGGAGAAAGCCTTTCACATACGAGATATTTTTACGCGTTGTAGTCCACCACAATGGTGCACACAATAGGTGCTAGAAGAATTCTACTGCTATAGCAATGCCGGATGTTGGGGTTTCCGGCGAGGCTCTTGAGAAGTGCTTGCACTTATGTGCTTGCATTCGACGCCCGCGCGTTATTGTCTCTTCAAGCTGGAAGGGGCCATACAGTCATGTATCCACGCCGAAAGCCTCGAACCAAGAGCAAGAAGGGAAGGATTGCGGCACTCCCTGATTGCCTCCGACAAGCATTGCTCTAACCACCTCGCATTATCTATGCTAGCAAGGATGCTAGAAGAATACTACTGAGGTGGTTAAATTATAATGTGTTGATACTCATGGATGGTAGCTTTGATCTCGTATGAAAATAGGTCTTTGTTATCGTATATGTAATTTTGTTGTAAGGTCTTTGTTATCGTATATGTAATTTTTTTATTTGTTTTATCTTGTACTCTTGTGCTCTATCTAAATAAATATTTTGTTGTCCTTAACAAAACATATATGTACTCAAGCATAGAGTTTACTATATAAATGTATAAAAAATAAAAAAAGTAGATATAACCATAATTCATTATATTATATAATAATATTAAGATAAGTAGATATTACATATCTTGATCTAAAAATTAGTAGAAATTACATATATAATATTATTCTAAATTATATTATATAATTAAATAGGCATCTTGAAATACACATCACCGGCTTGCAATAAGACCCGGCAGTGATATGTATAAAAATATAAAAAAAAGTTCAAAAATTTTGAGGCAGCACGGACTCGAGCGCGGGTTGCGGGTTCCGGCAGCGCGCGGCCTTAACCGCTGGGACAAAGAGGGGAGATCGAAAGAGTGGAGCAGTATAGTTTACTTAACCGCACATAGCGGTCTCCATCATCACTGCCGAGTCGTAACAAGAACCGGCAGTGATAAGTTGGCGGGGACGAACGGCCAAATACCCGCTTCGTCTTCCTTGCCGCGCATTGATGGCGGTGTGAGGAACCGATAGGCCACCGGCGACGGTGGCCTTTGAGTCCCCCGCCGGTGGCCTTTATAAATGGGCCTCCTCGGCTGCATTCTCCGCCTCCCACTTTCCTCTCCTTCCATTCTCTTCTCTCCTTCACCATCGTCATGGAGTCCGGCGGCCGTGGCGTCGGTGGTGGCCGCAGCGGTGGTGACGGAGCCGGACGCCGGGGACGGCGTCCTCTGCACCCGTCGACCTCCTCCCCCGGCCGCCAAGTCCGCGCGCCGGAGAACCATGTCCTCGCCCTGCGTGCGCAGCTTGCCCAAGAGCGGAGCTGGCGCAGGACGGCCGAGGATGTGCTGCAGGTGGAGCGCGCGGCCCGCGCGGCGGCCGAGGAGGAGGCCGCCATCCTCCGCGATGCGGCGGCGGCCGAGCGACGGCCCGCGCGGCGCCGAGGCGGAGGAGGGAGGCTGCTCGCAGCCAGCTCGAGGCGGCGGGCCCCCGTTAGGCGGCGGCGACGGCGCGGCGGCGAGGACGGCGGCGAGTGGATGTCGAACGCCACCGCCATTTTTTTATTAGTTTTTTTTATGTAATGAAAACCTTATGTAATGAAAACCTTATCAAATTATCTATATAATGAATTTGTATTGCTACAAGTTTCGTTTTATTTATTTTATTATTATTTTGAGCAAGTTGAATCATATAATGAATTATAAATTTGAGCAAGTTGCCCTATGTTGTTCATGGGGAGGAGGAAGGAGAAGCAGGCGGCGTGCTGTCAGGCGGCCACTGCCGGCTCTCGCCAGACACCGGCGGTGATGAGTCCCATGCCTGCCGGTCTCTGGCTAGAGCCGGCGGTGATAGCTGCCCACCTAATCACTGCCGGCTCTAGACACGAGCCGGCAGTGTGGGGGGTATAAATCCGGTATACCACCATAGACAGTTCCAGGGCTGCTCGGCAAGACGGCCCGGACCAGACAAAGACCCGGCCCATTACCGACCAGGCTGGTGGGCCGGACTTCAAGACAAGGACGTGGTCCGCAACCGACCAGGAGGTGGATCGCGCACAAGGATGCTTGTCCCGCAAGTAGACTTAGTCGGTTAGGTCAGATAGAGTCCTCCTAGGGCACGACTTGATGTAACCGACCACCTCACGTGTACCCTTGGCTGCTCGGCTATATAAAGCGGCCAAGGACCCCCCTAGAAGGCAGGCTATTCTCTGGCATCCTAACCTAGAGAGCTTAGCGCTACATTGTAATCCAACACTTGATCATACAGCATAACACGAGAAGCAGGACGTAGGGTATTACGCTTCCGAGCGTCCTGAACCTGGGTAAACCTTGTTGTCTCTGGTTTGTCTTGTTTCTCGAACGTCCAGATCGCAGATCGTAACACGCCCTTACCGAAACTCACCGCCGTGGATACCCGTGGTGGACCGCCGGTTATCCGTAATCGATACGGCGCGCGGGTAGGGGTGGAGTTTTCGATCTCAAGGCGATCCAGATGGTTTCCTTCCCCGCTTCCATGGATCTCGAGGCTAACGACGCCTTCACCTTCGGGTCGGTCATCTGGACCACCAAGATGACGGCGCCCCTCACCTCCACGGGAGCATCCGAGCCGGTCTCAGCACCACTCGCAGGGCACACGGTCTCAGCACCGCCCACCGAGCAGACGGTCTTAGCACCGTCCGTTCACCAGGCCACAGCGCCAACCGCCTCGCCGCAGGTCGCAGTACCCGCCGCGCAGGATTCCCCCTTGCCCTCGGCAACGGCGGATACGACAGATCTCCGAGCACTTGTCGACCAGCCATCTTGCTACAAAAGAAAGCCGATCGACAACTCAGATCTAATCGATCTCATTGACCAACAGGGCCGTGGATTGGCTGAGATCACGAAGCTAGTCGAAGCCACGCAGGAGTTGATCCGCAAAGGGCCAGACTTTTCTAATTTCATGCCCGTCCGACGACGTCGGCGAAGTTCTGCTCATCGCGGCGAAGCAAATCTCGTCGACAACAACCGTCCGCCTGTTGCTCAATCTATTGCCCCCAGATCGGCTAGGAATCCCCGTTGGTTAGATCCCAGCCAGGACCGCCGTATGACGCATATTGGGCAGATCCAGCACAGAGCTCGCATATCTCCTCCTCTCCCTAGGTTGAGCGAGTTCATCGAAGCACGACAAAACTGCCGAGCACCAGCTCAGCAAAACCGTGAAGATCGTGCTCCGCCAAGCGAACCACTCGCGGCAGATCCGAGTGCTCCGCCGTATGATCCAACCGTTCTGTCCTTCGGATTGAACAACGCGACGTCAACGTACGCAAGGGACATCGAGTGACAGTTCGACACGCTTCTCATCAAGGATACCATCCCGAGGAGCCCCGCTCACATAATCGGGATGGTGGAGATTCGAGAGCTTGGGGATCCATCTCAGGACGCCAATCCGGACTCCCCAACCGTCTCCGATCTGCTCGCGCTGTATTCTCCTGATTATACTGAATACCTCTCCTCGGACGAAGACTATCCAATGGATACAGAGCTCAATCCGACCGCGAGAGGACACTCGATCACTCCCGACCACCGGACGGAAACCCCAGAGCGCGCTGGATTTTCCCAAGTATCCGCCCGGTTTTGGACCAACGATTTTGATGGTCGCAATGACGAGCCCCGGCTCCAAACGAGACGGACGCCCAGCGGCAGGCAAGGGAAGCTCGTAACAACGATCGCGCCCGACGACGCATTGCCGAGGAGGGCCGTCCCAACGCAGGCGCCGGAGCACGGCACCGACCCTGGCATCGCAACCTCAACCCCGAGTTCGACGGTGCTGGCGACCCAGTGGTCCACGAGACCCCCACGGCAAACATTGCTGTGGCGATGGAGAAATTAAAGCAGCTTCCCCCCGAGACTCCTGGACTCAACGAGATCCAGGAATTCCTCGCGGCGGCCGAGGACCAAGTGAACGATCTTCGTTCCATGGGCTCCATGGCCAGCTCTTACCGATCCCGCCGTTCTCGACGTAACCGGAATCGACGTGAGCAAAATGAGTGGAGAGTGGAGGGGACATTCGTCCCACAACGACGATATGCCTATGGAGACGCGGGGGACTACGACGACCGTGTCGAGCAAAGACGGCGAGCTCCACGACGTGCACGTCCTAGAACGGTCGACGACGCCCTAATCGCTAGCAAGGCAACCGGGGCCGACAAGACGACGAAGTAATCCAACCTGAGCTTCGGGACCTCCGAGAACGGATAGATGAGCGCCTCCGAGCACGCCGGAACATTGGCGGCATCCCACCCTTCTCCGAGGAGCTCAAGGCAATCATATGGCCTAAAAATTTCCGTACCTCGGAGATCCGGGCATACGATGGCAAAGCAGATCCAGCCCACTGGATCATGCTCTACGAGGTGGCCGTCCGAGCAGCAGGGGGCGACGAGTACGTCATGGCAAACTACCTCCCCGTTGTGCTCAACAATACAGTCACCACCTGGCTGCTCCGGCTACAACCCGGTTCCATCCTACCGGGCGCAGCTCCGCTAAGTCTTTGTCGACCACTTCAAGTCTACTTGTGTCCAACCAGGGACCAAGTATGCCTTAAAGCAGGTTCACCTTCGTCCAAAGGAGTCCTTAAGGCAGTACATTCGACGCTTCTCGGACCAGTGGAATCGCGTACCAGAGATCTCTCAGGAGGCAGCTGTCGAAGCTTTCATCGATGGCCTGGTCCAACCACGGAGCAGCCAGGAGGCCGACCAGGCTTTCAAACAGCTCAAAGCCTACCTCACCTCTCCTTCACTCCTGACGGTCCCTAAGCAGGACAAGAAGTTGCTCCTATACATAGCTGCAACGACCAACGTGGTCAGCACTGTGTTAGTAGTCGAGCGTGAGGAGGAAGGACACGTCTATGGAGTCCAGCGCCCCATATATTACATAAGCGAAGTGCTCGGCCGAGTCCAAGCGTGTGGTACAATCAAGTACAAAAGCTCTTGTATGCCCTCCCCGATCACCAAACGCAAGCCGCTCCACTACTTTCAAGCTTTCAAAATCACGGTCGTTACCGACGTACCACTTGGCGACATCCTCCGCAACCGAGACGCCGGTGGTCGGATCGTGAAATACGCGCTAGAACCGTCCGAGTACACACTCCGGTGGGCGCCCGTCGGACGGTGAAGTCCTGTGCCCGCCCGACTTCATCGTGGAGTGGACGGACATCGGCCTACCCCTCGCCGATTCAAATGCCGAGTACTGGACAATGTACTTTGACGGCTCTCTAAAAATCGATGGTGCTGGGGCTGGTGTCTACTTTATCTCTCCTTCCAAGGACACGATAAAGTACGCGTTTTACGTATCCACTTCAAAGCATCCAACAACGTAGCCGAGTACGGCGGCCTTACACGGCCTTCGTATCGCCGTTGAACTTGGCATCAAGCGACTTATGGTCTATGGGGACTCGCTTTAGTTGTCAAGCGGGTCAACAAAGATTGGGATAGTCCACGAAAAGATGGACGCCTATGTTGCCGAAATTCGCAAACTTGAGAACAAGTTTTATGGACTCGGAATTCATCTACGTCCGCCGCGAAAAGAATGTAGGAGCTGACGAGCTGTCCAAGCCGGGCTCATCCCGTGCCAAGTTACCCCCGGTGTTTTTGTTCAAGACATAATCAAACCTTCGATCCCAGATCGGGTAGAACACACACAGGAACCTACTTCGGTGGTCGCCTACCCGACCACACCGCCGCAACGCCAACGTTGAGGATGACGACGGTCTCCTCCCGGCAGCATATGATAAAGGTACGAGTCGCCCGACTGTGCGACGCCTCCTCGAAGACCGGAGAGAGCCCTTTATCAAATACTCCGAATGACCACCTTGTCCCGGAGGACAAACTCGCCGCCCAACACGGTGGTCCGCAGCCAAGGCCTACGCTATGGTCAATGGCGAGTTGATGCGCAAGGCACCCAAGTCCATTATCTTCCAGAAGTGTATCACTCGGGAGGCGGGGATCGAGCTTCTTAAAGCCATCCACGAAGGTACTTGTGGTAACCATGCGGCGTCCCGGACGCTGGTCGGCAAAGCCTACCGGGCAGGGTTCTACTGGCCAACCGCCGTTACTGACGCTGAAGATTACGTACGACGGTGCGTAAACTGCCAAATGTTCGCTGCGATTCATGTCCCAAAGACATGATTTACAAACAATCCCGCCTGCTTGGCCCTTCTCATGCTGGGGACTGGACATGATCGGCGCTTTCAAACCAGCTCCTGGTGGCCACACCAATGTCTTCGTGCTTATTGACAAATTCTCCAAGTGGATCGAATACAAACCAGTCAAAAAAGCCACAGCCGAGAAGGCAGTCCAGTTCCTCGACGAGGTCGTCCACAGATATGGCGTCCCGAACACCATCATCACCGATCTAGGCTCGCAATTTACAAGTGATGCATTCTTCAATTATTGCGATGATAGCCCGATCAAGGTCAAGTACGTCTCCATCGCTCACCCCGAGCTAACGGACAAGTTGAACGTGCTAACGGAATGATCCTCGACGCACTCAAAAACGAGTCTTCCGAGTTGACACCAAACTCAAACCCGGCCGATGGCTCAAAGAGTTATCCGCAAAGTGGTCCGGGGACCGTACTCACCGGCCGTAACACGGAGTCTCACCATACTTTATGGTGTACGGCTCAGAGGCTGTCATACCAGCCGAGGTCGCTTTTCAATCACCACGGGTAGCCTACCACGATGAAGCCACCTCTGACGAAGCTCGAGAGGTGGACATAGTCGCTAAGGAAGAGCAGGTCCTTGAGTCATGTGCTCGGACTGAGAAGTACTTAGCTACGGTACGACGCTACTACAACCGCAACGTCCGAGGACGATTGTTCGTGGTCGGCGATCACGTGCTCCGTCGTATTCAAAATACGGCCGGCCTCCACAAGCTATCACCAAGGTGGGAAGGACCGTACAGAATTAAATGTAACACGCCCAACATCGTACCGATTGGAGACACTAGATGGAGTCGAAGAGCCAAATTCTTGGCACATAGAGATGCTCATACGCTTTTACCCATGAAGATATGTATCTTGTACTTTTTCCTCTATTAACAAAGTTTCCTCTTTTGTTGTCTCTTTTTTTCGTCCTATTGCAATTTCTTATCTGAAATTTCGCACCACCTTGCATACATGCCCCCGGCATAAGTCACATCTAAACTTTGCGTTTCACTCGCCGAGAACGATTCGATAAGGTCCCGCGTCTCGGTCCTCGTCGATGTGCTGACAGCCCTCCGCGCTACACGGCACTAGGAGATCCGGGCACCCTCTAATAGGTACTTAGGATCGTACCTAGTGATCCCGGCGTACCGCGCTGTTCACTAGTGCGTCCCTTTGTCACCTTGACAGAGCTAATCGCTTCGAGAGTGGGCGCAAAACTTATTTGTTGACATGATTTTTAACAAAAAACGTTACGCATCTAAGTTATGCCTAACAAAAACTATGAAAACGGCAATATACTTATCACCCGCTTAAGTATGCCTAACTTGTCTGCATATTAGTACGGCCTTAAGTTTTGTTTCGAGCACCCCATGCTCAGCACCACTTATATACAAGTTTTAAATACACAAGTTTAAAACAAAGGGCCCCATCTTGACCACCCTCCTCCTCTGCAGGATCTTCAATTAGAGTCATGTCGCCGACCAGCTGCTCGGCGACAGGGATGAAGGTGGTTCGGAGCTCCTCGGCGGCATCGTCGTTGAGTTCCGGCGCGATCCCAAGTGCGACGGTGGCCGGATCAGCCCCCGCCACCCTCGAGCGGACCACCGCCAATGCCGTGGACACTGCGTAAGTGCCCGCCCGCGCGATGAGGTCCTGCAGCGCCGGCCACAGCCTCTGGCACTGATCTGCCACGAGCGTCGCCTCGCTAGCCGGGTCCGCCGGTTGCACCTCCTCGGGGAAGACGGCGCGGAGAACCGGCTTGATGTGCTCGGTCATTGTGGAGGTATAAACTCCATATACCCTCACGGCCTAGTTTGGGCCGACACGCTATCGCCAGGCCGGCCCATCAAGCTTCAAGACCGATCGGCTCAGGCTGGTCGGACAGCCTAAAACAGCAAGAATATCGAAGACCGACAAGGAGGACAAGACCTAGCCGAGATAGGAAAGTTTAGACTTGTAAAGTATATAAACTTAGTACCAGATAGGCTAGTTCCGACTTGTAACCTTGCTCCCCGTGATATATAAGGAGAGCAAGGACCCCCGTGCCAGAGGACAAAATCTGGCATAACGCACAGACTCATACATCCACATCATAATCGAAACAGAGAGTAGGACGTAGGGTATTACGCTTCATAGCAGCCCGAACCTGGGTAAACCTTGTGTGATTGCTCCCTGTTTACGTCTTGCTCGCAATCTCGTGCGCCTTCCGCCAATCCATTACCGGTCGGGCATACCCCGGGTCGACTATCGCCGATATTTCGTCGACGGTGGCGCGCCGTGGGGGTGTGCACCGAGATTTCACGTCGATCAAGATGGTTTCCTTCCCGGCTTCCATGACCTTCGAAGCTGGCCTCACCTTCAACTTCGGAACGTTCACCCGGACTTCCAACTCAAGAATCGCTACTACAACTCTCACGCCTCCGGCTATCACGCCGACAATGGCACCAACAATGGTGGCTGCGCCAAACCAGATCCAACTCATCCGGTGACCACCATTGCGGTCCCAACCAATCCACCACCGATAGTTGACGGCACGGCGTCAACACCTCCGACCGGTCCTAACCAAAGGAGGCATGTCAGCAATACGGATCTGCTCCGTTTGATCCATCAACAAGACATGAGGTTGATCGAAACCCATGCCAACTTCAAGTCGCTCCGACGACGCGTCAGGCGCAATCTACAACTCGCGCGACAACAACGAATTCCTAATCCATCGACACGAAGGCAAAACAACCATCGTAGAGTCACTTTTGGGCGCTCCGAGCGGCCACGTTTGCAGCCGGTGAATCTACAACGACGCGTTCCAACAAATCCTCGTGGCAACCATACACGGACAGATGGCGGCAAAAACTCACAGCAGCTCCGACCACGGCCGATCATCGTACGCGGTGGTCGGAGAGGCCAGTCGAGCAATATACGGCAGAGAATCTTAGCCGATATTCAAGATCTGAGAGAGAGGACTTCACAACAAGCCTCACGGAACAACAGCAGTCCAGCTCAGACAACACAAACTACCCGACACGATGTACCTAGTCGGAGTTACGCGTCAACAGTACAGCGCAGAAACGCCCGTCGCAACGAACGACGGCGACGCCAGCGAGAAATTCGACGATCTGGTCGGAACCCGCCAACTGCACCTACTGCGGCAACGCAGCAAGAACGATTCCCACAAAACAACACATCCAACGCTCGGTTGTTTGCAGAACGTACTGAGCTAGCTGCCTCCCTTCGTCATGGCGACCAGTCCCAAAGGGATGAACAACGGAGGGAAAGGCGACGGCAAGATATATTGGCTGCCATGGCAACGTCAAACACAACAGAGCAAAGAGCTAAACGACCACGAGCACGTTCAACTCAATCCCCTTCAATGACAATGGCGTCGGCACACAGGGCCAGGGCACTTGCTGACCGGCACCAAGACGTAGAAAGAAAACGAAGGGAAGAGCGCCAAAAACACATGGCAGCAATCAGAGAAAATCGCCGTAGTTCCGGCATAAGCCCATTAAGGGACGACACAAGGGATTCACCTAACAAGGATGAGCCTCGTTGTTGTACCCAACCCATACAGACAACTACTGTATACAAACGTGCTCGGAGTCCTCCCCCCGGTCGAACGGTTCCGTCCGTCCAAACAAACCGCAATGGTTTTATCACTCCTTTCTTGGACAATTTGCAGACTAGAGAACCAAACTGGAGGCTCCCCAGTCCAACTCCTCCTGAGGATAGGATACCGCCGCACACCGAGCACATATTTCCTAATCCAATAAACCCAGCTAACCTTCGGCGCATCAGAACAGTTCGATCACCAGGGCGCAAAACATCAGAAGGCATCTTTATCAACGGCGAGTGGTACGAAGTAGTTCAAGAAGGAAGCCAGTTTGAGAAAAACTCAAGCTCCTTAGATTCCTTTACAGATGTGCCTTTTCCAAAAAAGGACAATCTCAATACTACTCGGAATGGGATAAGTATATCCAAAAAAGGATCAAGTCTTGGACGATGACGACCTACTACTCTGCACCGAAGAAGATCCGGTCATGATTCACGACTTGGAAGAAGGAGAAGCAGAGCCGGAAACTAAAAAGAATGAGAGATACGTCCTCCTCTTTTATCGCACAAGTTTTCTTTTTAGGCGATTTCCCTTTCAAGGTTTAAGTTAGCGTCGCCGTACACATCGTTGTAAGTCATTCTAATGACAAAAAAGCAATCTAATGTGTACTATTTTATAATGAGAAATCAAGTTCTTCGTGTCAAACACTTGAGCACATGAATTTTTCTTGTCATTCAAAGGAAAATCATCCCTCAGATCCGACGCGTTACGACATTCTCTAAAAGAGGATTCCAAATCCGAAACAAAATCCTACGGCATAAACATGACAAAGTCATAAAACAGATCAAAATAAAGAGATAAATAAAATGAATCTTGAAGGATTCCGGCACAAGACACATCTCAAAAGATCCAATTCTTTCATTAAAAATATAATTTTTTTTTACAAACGTGGGACCGATTGCATCTAAAAGCAATCTAGTCATCCCCGAAAACTTGCCGACCACCAGTCGGAGAGTCGCGGCGACGACGGCCTCCGCCGCCGGTGAACTCGACGGCGCCGCCCTCCATGGCGTCATGCGCCGCCACCGACAGCTCCATGCCGCGGACATCAACGCCCGAGATGGCGTCGACGGTGGCATAAGCGGCGGAGGCACCATGACGAACGCCATGAACCGCCACCGCGGCCACTTGGCCGGGGATCGCCGCCAGCCGCACGATGACGTCGCCACCCTGGGCGTTCACCGCGTCCGCCGCGGCATGCGCGGCCTCCTGCAGCTGCTCCAGCTACTCCGTCAGCTCTGCAAAAAACAGAGTAAAACATAGAACAACAAGCACCAAAGTAAAATAGGGCACATGAACAACGGAGAACTCAGTACTTACCGCCAACCCTGATGTCGGCAGCCTCGCGCTGCCGAAGCAGCGTATCCACCTGGACCTTGCTGGCCAACCTCTCGTCCGCCGCCTCATTGACGGCGGCGTTGGCCTCGGCGTCGAAGTCCGCGACCCGCTGTTTCTCCGCCTCTAGCTCCTCCTGGGCGGAGGAGAGTGCGTTCAGGAACAGGTCGGCGTTCGCCTCCGCCTGCCCCAGCTGCTTGGTGGCCTCGGAATAGAGGTCCCTGACGTGCTCTAGCTCCGCCCTACAGCGGTCGAGTGCAGACGCCAGGGAGTTCGCTGAGACACTGCTCAGCGAATGCGGGGTGGAGACACTAGCGGCCGCCGCAGCCGCCGCCACCACGACGGGAGCCACATGCTCCGCCGCAGCAACGACAGCTCCGGCCTCCACGACCGGAGCCACCTGCTCGGGGGCCGCAGCCCCCGGTACATCCCTCTGCTCCTCCGCCGCCCTTCTTGCCGCCTCGGCGGCGCCGGCAGCGGAGGTGCCTGCCGCACCTCCAATGGTCAGGAGCGTGTACCTACATTGCATCCAAAAGAACTACGGTTACACCAAAAGAAGAAAACCTCAAGATTAATCAAGAAAAACTCCAATCCAAGCTCACCTCCTCCGCGGCCTCACCTCCCGAGGGGAGTTCACCGACTCCTCCTCCCCCGCCGGGCGCTTACCGTGACGGCGATCCATCTAGGAGGCGGCGGCGCGAGTATGGGATCTAAAACCCTAAGTTTGCGGAAGCAGAAGGAGAGGAGCAAGAAGAGAATGCGCGCGTGTACGTAACTCCCGCCGCAGCCCCGATTTATAGAAGAGCTCGGAGGAATCGAGAAGGCAACCGATGAGATCGTGGGTAATCAAACCCCGCGGCCCTCTCGTTTCCCGAGAGCACGAAGCGACGAAAACCGCTCCACTCAAGCGACGTGCATTTATACGTTCCCGCATCGGGAACCCCCCGTGCGCTCGCTGACGCACGATGTCATGGAGGTGGAGCGATTGAGACACCGACACAATGGACCCACCACATCAGCAAGAATTGACTTGACCAAAGACGAAAAACCGTACGCTGGTTGGACGCGACAGGTCGGTTGCTGATGCACGATTGCATCATCAAGCGAATATTTTTTGCTCCAGATGCGATCATGACGTGCCACGACGGACAAAAGATAAGTACCCAACATCTCTAACAAATTTTCTATTTTATTCGGTTCACCCATTTCAAAAGACCACATTTTGAAAAAACCAGTTCGCACAAATTTCTTTCCTCAAACACGAAGCCAACCAGGAATGCACTGTCTCTGGTCTCACTCGCTACGTGTTCACAGCTACAACGCTATACAACACAGAGTGCGCCAGCGGTCGCTCCAAAAGGAAAAGGGCTCCAAACATTCCGGCAACGTGCTGTTTGTTTAGGATCATCTAATCCTTAAGGCCTGGTCGGCTCTTGAATGAGAAAGAGACTAGTGTTGCTGGCAAATTTTTCTTTCAAATTTCTAAACAAACATAACATAGCCTTCTGCATGATAAAAATCTTACACACCATATGATCATTATTCCAGGAGCAAAGGCATTGTCAAAGCCCATCACGGCAAGACGGTGGTTCACAGCAAAATACAGATAAGTGCTCTTTCAACCTAACATACATGCCTTCATCAATCTTTTTTCACAAAAGATTTCCTTACACGAACTACTTCAAAGTACGTTCGAACACATATTTACAAAGCTAAAAACATCCTCTTTTCTTTGTACCAAATGGCCAAGTACGTCACCTCTCCAACAGAAAACAATCAGCATGCACTGTCTCTGATCAATCCCGCTACGTGTTCACAGCTCCAACGCTATACAACACAGGGATGACAGCGGTCGCTTCCAACGGAAATAGGGCCCTAAGTGATTCGGCAACGCGCTATTCACTATAGGTCATCTACACACCTGAGGACTGATTAACTCTAAGGAGAGGCGATTACCAAGACCATTCGTAAATAATACATGCTGATACAACTTCGCGTCATAGATTATATCAAATCAATACGATTCAAGCATACCTCATCAAAACATTCACTCATACCAAATTTTCTCTTTGCAGCAACAACTTGAAGAAGTGTTCCAACCCATTTGTAACAAAGTTACGTATAACATCAACAATTCAACCCACACAATCCGATGTTTGAGCTGGGATTTTTTCGCCAATGATACCGGTTATTCTGGCACACAAATAGCTAAGCTATTTTCATGGGTTTAGATTCAAAACCATGGTTTCACAGCCACGCTGGGGACTGAGTTAAGTAGCAAAGCTGCCTTAACTTAATCATGACAAAGTCATGGCATGGTTCAAATCGACCAGCCCAAATGAAATTTGGCCTGCTCGGTCTCACTCAAAGAGTGGTCGGAAACACATAAAGCATGATATAATGATCAGTTGTCTTCTTTTTTAGACCCTGACATAACGTGTTCCACCTCATCTCAGAGCTCGGGGACTATGTGGGCCCACGTCACCCGAGAGGTGACATGGGCTAGATCTTTCTTTTAGAGCTTGCGCAACATATACTATCTTACAAAGCAACCTCGGGGACTACGTGGGCCCACGTCATTTGCATGACTCGGCCGATCCTTTCTCTTTACAAAGAGTTTAGTTTCAAAACTAAGCTAAGGCAACGACCAATCACGACGAGATACCATGTGATGGCGGGCATCACACACTAACGAGGGCCCACGTCTCGGATTTGGGACCCTTTCAAAATTATTTTTCTTTTCGGGAGCATCATAAATCTTTCGGTCAAAACCGAAAACGTCAACCAAGTGTAAGCAAAGTGTGGTCGGAAGCATTAGACGGTCCTCCGCCCGCTCGGACCACATGTCGAACGTGTGTCCGACCACCCTTTCTCACTCAACCAAGCAAGACGGTGTTTTTTCCCTCAAGATCCATGATGCTCGGGGACTAGCCGTGGAGGTATAAACTCCATATACCCTCACGGCCTAGTTTGGGCCGACACGCTATCGCCGGGCCGGCCCATCAAGCTTCAAGACCGATCGGCTCGCCGGGCCGGACGGACCTAAAACAGGCAAGAATATCGAAGACCGACAAGGAGGACAAGACCTAGCCGAGATAGGAAAGTTTAGACTTGTAAAGTATATAAACTTAGTACCGAGATAGGCTAGTTCCGACTTGTAACCTTGCTCCCGTGATATATAAGGAGAGCAAGGACCCCGTGCCGGAAGGACGTAATCCGGCATAACGCACGAACTCATACATCCACATCATAATCAAAACGAGAGAGCGGGACGTAGGGTATTACGCTTCATAGCGGCCCGAACCCGGGTAAACCTTGTGTGATTGCTCCCTGTTTACGTCTTGCTCGCAATCTCGTGCGCCTTTCGCCAATCCATTACCGGTCAGGGCATACCCCTGGTCGGACTATCGCCGATATTTCGTCGACAGTCATCCGGTCTACCTTCTCCTGGAGGTAGGCGCACGTGTCCCGCAGACACTGGAACTGGGTCAGACGGCGATCCCGCGTCTCTGTTCCGTACAAACAAAGTGGTTAGCATGCACTGTTCGATCCAGTACATGGCAGACAAATCATATATTTGATCTAAGTTCCACAACTTACCGATCAGCTCCGCAATCTGGGCAGCGTCAGCCTTGGCCGGCTCCTGGGCGGCTTCCAACTGCTTGGCCAGAGCGGCTTTCTCCCGCTCCAAGGCCGCAGCCTTCTCCTCCAGCCCTAATGCAGAGGAAGAAATCATCACAGCTCTATGACAACTGAGCTGTGCTTAGCTTGTTAGCGAGGACACGGCCACATACCTTGTCGGCCCTCCTCCAGCTCGGCCACCTGTTCCTCCAGCGCCAGCCGAGCAGCCTCTTTGTCAGCGAGCCGGGTCTCATAGACCTACGCCTGCGCCAACATGTTGGCCTTCTCCTCCCGGAGGATCCTGCATTCTTCATCAATCGGCGCGAACCGTTGAATGGTCCGCGCACGTTGAGCATTGGTGCTCTGCAGGGTCTATTGAAAACAACAGTCAAAACGTGCTCCGCACACCAATTTAACATAAGGGCAAGAACCACCATACCTGGATCCGGGAGGTGAGCAGCTCCAGGGCCTCCCTGATGCCTTCCTCCATCACCACCTCCGGCACCTCTTCATAAGACTGCCACTCCTTCCCCACCAGCCTGGAGATCATGACTCGGTGTGGAGGGAAGGAGACGGCGGGTGTCGGCGCCGGTGGCTCCCTGTGGATCTCTTCCACGGGGACGGGGACCTGGGCCGAGCCTGCCGCGGGTTCCCTCGCGCCGCTGCGCTGCCGTCGCGCAGATTGGCCTCGGGGCGGCCGGTCGGGCTCCGGCTCGCCCGGCGGAACGGCGGCGGCTTCGGCGATGGGACCTTGTCCTCCGCCGGCCGCCGCTCGGCCGAGGCGTCTCCACGTGCGGCGGGCACCGGTGGCATCCGCCCGCCTTGCCGGGCCCCGCGCCCGACGCCGCACCCCCCGCCGGCGGCGGCCGTGGCCGGTCCGGTGGAGCTTTGGGTGGGGCCCGTACTCTACCGGCTATACAAACAACAATCGGCACGAACATTCAGCTGATTTTCACAGCAAAACTATAACTACAAGTACACAGCTACTTACCGGCAAAAGCCACCCTTGAACTTGGGCACGCCGCCGCTCCTCGGCGCCCCGCTCCCAGACCTCGCGCTGGGCTTGGGGACTGACTTGGGCGGAACATGCCTCCCTCCCGGGGACTGCTCGGCGCCGTCCTTGGCAGCCGCCTCCGGTGCTGGTGAAGAGGGGGAGGCGGCAGCCTTCGGCTTCGGAGCCGGGGTTGGCCCAGTGTTCCGCGGCGACCGCCGCGGTGCTGGTTGGGGCGACTTAGAGCCGCCACTCCCGTCCCCGGCGCGCGCCTGGCGCTTCCGCCGGTGCTCGGCGATGGTGATGGTGTCGTCGGAATCCGACGACACCGGGCTGTCCAGGGCCGGCCTCTTGCTGCCGACCTCAGCGCTGGCCTCCTTGCTGAGGTTCAACTTACCCCCGGTGCCAAGGTTGGCCGGCTTCTCCTTGTCCTTGGGGGCTGCGCTGGCCGGCTTCTTCACTGCCGCGCGCCGTTGCCCCCTGGTGGTCGTTCCCACCACGATCTCCTCATCATCATCAGGGCTAAGGTCCTCGACCTCGCCCTGGTCGGCAATCCCCTGCGGACGCCGCTGACCACGAAGGACATCGCCTTCTGACCAGTTCTCCACTGGTATAGCGGACAAATAATGGTCGCTTCGACCCTACACAAAGTGTTCAAGTGCTCAGCAATATTTCAGTGGTCAGTCACATTATCAAATTACACAGAAAGTACAACTTTTTGTTGCCTTACCTGAGGTGGAGGGTTGCTGAGACGGTAGGGCGACTGCTTGGTGGTCGGCAGAGAGGTATTCATATTGTACCTCTCGAACAAGACCGACAGCAGGTGGTGTACGGCGGCCTCGTCGGCTTTCTCCTCGGTATCCCGTGCTGGGTCCTTCATACCACTATACAACCACAGCGGGTTGGCCCTCTCCTTGCACGGTTGGACACGGCGGACCAGCCACATTCCAGCCACGAGCGCCCCGTTCACCTTCTGATATTCAATTAGCTCCAGCAGCTCCGCCACTTGGACATCCCCAACGGGTGGCCCTTCTCCCCACCTGGGATTGGCTTCCAGGATTTGGTGGACATCGCACGGCACTTTTCTCCCAATGGCGACGTCCTGGCTCATATAGAACCAGCCTCTGCTCCATTTCTTGGGGGCCGATGCGAACTTGCTACCCAACCAGGATGAGGCCATCCCATCTCGGAGCCGGATGTAGCATCCCCCAGCCACTTGGGATCCCCCGGTCTCCAACCCCTTCTTCCGGAGCACGAAGAAGTGGCGGAACAAATTGAAGTGGGGGGATGCCCAGGAACATTTCGCAATACGCGATAAAGATGGACACCGTGAGGATGGAGTTGGGGTCCAGGTTGCATATGGAGATAGCCCACCATATGCAAAGATCCCGGAGGAACCAATGCACTGGTTGCCCCAACCCTCGGACAACAAAGTCCTCGAAGACGATGAACTCACCTTCCCTCGGATTCGGTTCGTCCTCGCCCCGTGGCTCCCTCCATACCTCCATCTCCCGCGGCGGAAGGAACCCCTTATCCGCCAAAGCCCCGAGCGACTCCTGGGATGAAATGGATTGGGACCATTCCGGCCCCCGATTCGCCGATTCCGCCCCCTTCGCGCCCTTCTTGGTCGACCGCTTCGCTCCTATTTTTGGTGGCGGCGGTTCGATGCGGCGGCGGCGAAACCCTAGCGGGGTGGCTAGAGCTAACTGCTACGGCGGCTCCGGCGCAAGTGCTGGCACCAGATCTAAGGGTTGCCCCCGCTGGCGGCTGCTGCGGCGTGGATCTAGCGGCGAAATGCGGCGGCGGCGGCGGTTTTCTCTCTCAAGCGCAGGAATGCGAAGAGCTCGAGAAACTACCCGACTGCGAGTGCGATGAGTGCGGAACCGCCCACTGGCGGCGGTGCCCGCTATTTATAGTCTCCGGATAACGTCCGGTTGACTTCTAGGGTTGGACCCCCTCTGACTCGTGTGGACCGTCCCATTTTTAACCCTAGTGGGCCGCGGTCCCATGGGCCGTACCTATCCACGTGCGGCGGCCAGATTTTTTACTATTCCCGGTAAATTTTAAATCGGGCCCGGTTCCCTTGGCAACGCACGTGGGCCTCATTTTTTATCCTGGGGGGCCCGATCGGTTCCTCTTTGGCCCTTCTTACCATGTATGCCTATATCTTTGGTCTCGGGAATTTTTCCCGCTCGTTTCCTAAGCGAGAGGGCCGTAGGTACCGGGTTTGGACTTTTTCTTAAAAAGTTCAATACAACATATACTATCTTCCATCGAACTTGGGGACTACGTGGGCCCACGTCACCTCGCGGTGACTTAGGGCCTATTGTTCCTATATTGTTCTGGTTGATATTTACTCTACCCGGCTTACGTTGCGCACTGCCATGACATATCTGTCACGTGTCAACGTGGGCCCACGTCTCAGGACAATTAAAAAGAAAAATTCTTTTTTCTTTTTGAGCACCATGCATCTTTCGACAAGAACAGCTTCCTTGACATAACAGTGGTCAGACACAGACTGCTCGGGAAACCTGCCCGGCTGAACGTGGTCGACACTATGGTGGTCGGCACTGTACGTGGTTGGCAATACTATGCGTGGTCAGTACTACGCGTGGTCGGCACTACGTGCTCGGCACATCATCGCCAGCACTCAACGTGGTCTGCATCTACACTGCTCAGCATGGGTCAAGACGACGGACTTCCCTCAAGATACATAGTGCTCGGGGACTAGCTGTGGGGGGTATAAATCCAGTATACCACCATAGACAGTTCCAGGGCTGCTCGGCAAGACGGCCCGGACCAGACAAGGCCTAGCCCATTATCGATCAGGCTAGTGGGCCGGACCACAAGACGATGGCGTGGTCCGCAACCGACCAGGAGGTGGATTGCGCACAAGGATGCTTGTCCCGCAAGTAGACTTAGTCGGTTAGGTCAGATAGAGTCCTCCTAGGGCACGACTTGATGTAACCGACCACCTCATGTGTACCCTTGGCTGCTCGGCTATATAAAGCGGCCAAGGACCCCCTAGAAGGCAGGCTATTCTCTGGCATCCTAGACCTAGAGAGCTTAGCGCTTCATTGTACTCCGATACTTGATCATACAGCATAACACGAGAAGCAGGACGTAGGATATTACGCTTCCGAGCGGCTCCGAACGGGGTAAACCTTGTTGTCTCGGGTTTGTCTTGTTTCTCGAACGTCCGTATCGCAGATCGTAACACGCCCTTACCGAAACTCACCGCCGTGGGATACCCCGTGGTGGACCGCCGGTTATCCGTAATCGATGTGCAGTAATATACTCATCACCGCCGGCTCTAGACACGAGCCGGCAGTAATATCCTCATCACGCCGGTGCCTTCATTTTGCTCGGACGCGAGTCGTGCTCCGTCGAGCTTGGCACCGGGCGGTGATGAGTCATCATCGCGGTTTCGCCATTTCCGGCGGTGATACGGTGGGCGTGATGTGCGAATCTGTAGTAGTGTCTATTTTGTCCTAAGTTAAATTATTTTAAATGTGACCGAATCTATAGAGAAATCTGCTAACATTTATGACACCAAATAGGTATACTATGAAACTATATATGCTTCATGAAAAATCTCATGATAGTTTGGTAATAGAACCATTAATTAATGTTCTTGTGTATAAATTTGGTCAAACATTAGACAATTTGACTTAATTAGGATTTGTATCACAAATAGAGCTATGGTACAGTGGTATGACTATTCTTCTATAATCTGGGAGGTTTTGGGGGTTCGATTCCAACCAGTGCCCTTTATGTTTTTTTTTTTTTTTTTTTTTTTTTTTTTTTTTTGCATGCTCGGTTTCCTTCCCAATGATCGATTCCTATGCCCCAAAAGAAATAAACACTCTAATACATGATTAGTAGATGATTGTCAAAGGTTCGATTCTGGGGCTCTAATAATTTTGTCATATTTTAACTAATAATTTTGGCACATTTTGACTACACCGACAAGTGGGTCCTAGATTTCCCATTTATAATGATTTTTTATGGTCACATAGGATTGTCGTGGACATTCGCATCAGGGTCATGTTGGATGCTTCATTTGTGACCAAACCAAATTGTTCGTCTCATATTCACAACTCAGTTGTTATAGTACTCTGTGGCGTCCAACACTGATGAAAACTAAACTAGCCATCACAATTGTATCACCCTTGAAATGAACTGTCACACACAGTGTCTGTGATGATTTTTGAGAAGTTCACCAAAAAACGTCATGTAAAGCACCATTTCTTGTAGTGAAGCCAGGTAATGTGATGGCAAAATGATAGGTAAAGAGCAACATCTATGTAAAGAATGACGATCGAGGACCGGCAACTGAGTAACAAGTGATGTTTATGTGAAGAGGGGCCGGATTGGTGCATGATCGATACACAGGGCTCGGCATGTGTTGTCCCAAGGCGCGGGACTCAACATCTGTTGCCATGGGGGGCTGGGACTCAGTGTGCACCACCAAAACGCTATACATTTAAGTCTACCGGACTACTCGTCGGCACGAAGCGGGCGCCCACCCAAATCTCATATCAAAGCGCCGCAGCAAGAGGCCATAGTGAGAATTGCTAGCACAATGGCACAATGGCACAATACAGGTATCCTCTTTTCTCTACTCTTTCTTGATCGCCTAAATATATGATAGATTTTTTCCCGTTGCAAAGTACGGGCATGCTTTGCTAGTAAAACTAAAAAATCAAAGTTTTTTTTGAAGAATTACTAGTAGTTTGATTTTAAATACGTGCTAACGAGCAGAATTCAGGACAAAATAAAACTAAAAGACCTCTCTAGAATTGAGGACACGTGATTTATCTAGAATGCCCTTATAAGCAGTTAGCTCCTTTTAGTCCAACTGAGGAGATAAGGTGTGGATCATGGTTTGATTTTTTTAGTCTGAACTGTCAAGCTGAGATAAGGTTTAGACAAAGTTGGATGAAGACAATACTTTTATCAAAGTTGTAGTACTCAGGCGTATATACTACTTTATATAGTCAACGATCTTTCATTCGAATTCATTTAGTGCACGGAAAACATCTGAGTTTTCAGATTTTAATTTATTTATCTTTTACTTGTTTGTTACTCTTCGAGCTTGTCGGTTCCTAGATGGTTTGGTGATTGTGTCTCCGTGAAGCACACAAAAAGGTTGTATGAAGCTCTAAAAGAAGGCAAAGAGCATATCTAGAATCAAGACTTCTGTGATTGTCTAGTTCATATTGCTAGCTCAAGATTTAGTGCTGAAGTTGGGGCCTACCTCGTGGGTAGTCAGAAGCTTGCAGGCTTGGAGCTAACAAGAGGAGTGGCAAGCATAGAACTCGCCTCAGTGTGGACTTTGACAAGTCACCGAACCATGGCAAAACATCGTGTGTCATCCTCCACGTCGTAGTTTGATTATCTCAACACATATTTACCTATGGCAATACATTTGTGCTTGTGTTGTTGGGCTTGTGGTTATTGTTTTCCATTTGCTCACTAGTACGTGTAGGAGCTCCCATGCGCTTTTGCTCTTGTTCTAGTTGCTTAGATTGTTTGGCCTTGCAAACTATAATTTTTTAGGAGAGTTCGCACTAGCTTGGTACCATTATGGGACTGTGGCGACGAGTGGCATGGTGGTGGGCGGCGTCTACGAGAGAGAAGGGTAGGGCGTGAAAGCTGCAGGGGAGGTGAAAGTGAAATGGGACCAGGTATGGTGATGGAACAATGGACTTGAAACAAGTTGGTGCTCTGGTTTTGTATGACCCCCTGGGCCACCAAAATATTAGGTGCGAAGTGGGCAAGAAGGGCAGTGCGCACAATCCCAATTGATACATAGCGGACAGATCGGTGGACCTATAATGACAGACCGTCGAACTATAGTGAAATAACAATAACGACCAACAATCTATTGCGACAGCGAGATATGACGACCAAAGAATGTTATTAATCTTTAACGTCCGACCTTCCAACTCTATTTTGGGTATTTTCAACGACCCCCCCCCCCCCCCCCCCCCCCACACACACACAAAAGATGTTACTTTTAGGATATGGTATAGGGTCATATAATAGCAACGACAGACAGAATGTTACCAATATCACGCTCAAAATATGATTTTTCTTTTTGCAGCGGTACAAGCACACACTTCAATAATAACTTCTCATTGTATTCCTTTTTCAGGTTGCCAAGCATAAACATAATTCTAAGTATAACTAAACAAAACAACCATTTCCGGGGACGTTGTATCCACGACAATTTCCAGAGTGTGCGTCTTGCTTGCAAGGCGTTCCATGGAAAGAAAACCCCGTGCGTGCTGCTGAAAATTGACATCGCAAAGGCATTTGATACCGTCGCCTGGAACTTCCTGCTTGAGGTATTACAGCACATGGGCTTCGGTCTCCGGTGGAGGAACTGGATGTCTGCGCTCCTGGCAACGGCTAACACCAGGATCCTGCTGAATGGACGGGCTGGAAAGCGTATCTGTCATGCTCGGGGATTGAGGCAGGGCGATCCCCTCTCGCCCATGCTCTTCGTCCTGGCTATGGAAGTTCTGAACTGCTTCCTGGACTGGCTGCAAGTAAGAGGTTCGCTAACGCCTCTAGTCGGTTTACAGGGCAGCAGAGTGAGTCTGTATGCAGATGATCTGGTTATCTTTGTGGCGCCAATTGAGGAGGATCTGAGGACTGTGAAGGCAGCCCTCAACATATTTGGGCTTGCCTCCGGACTACTCACCAACTTGCAGAAGACAGTGGCCGTCCCAATTCACTGCAGTGATGAGCAAGTGCAGAATGTAGTTTCAATCCTGAACTGTGGGATCGATGGGTTCCCCTGTCGCTACCTTGGCGTGCCGCTTTCAGTTTACAAACTGAAGAGAGCAGAGGAGCAGCCGCTGATCAATAGAATTGCGGCAAGGATACCAGGTTGGAAAGGCAAGCTGCTTAATGTGGCGGGCAGGACCGCGCTGGCTACTGCTACCTTGTCAGCGATCCCAGTACATATGTCCATTGCTTTGTGTCTCTCGCCTTGGGCGGTCGAGACCATTGACAGGCTGCGCAGAGGTTTCATCTGGGTTGGCGCTGACAAGGTGAGCGGTGGTCGCTGCCGAGTAGCTTGGCCAATCGTCACTCTGCCAAAGGAGCTTGGTGGGCTGGGAGTCACTTATTTGCGTCGTGCCGGTTTGGCCTTCAGGGTGCGTTGGGTCTGGAGGGACCGTGCTTCAGGTCGCGCCCCCTCCACTAATGAGCGCGCTGTCCTGGCACTCTTTCAGGCAGCCACGGTTTTCACACTTGGGGATGGCACCTCCACCCTTTTCTGGTCAGATCGGTGGTACAGGGGCACTTGTCTCTCCACCTTGGCACCCACGGTGTTTGCCGCTTACAGGCCAAGGAAGAGGAGGATCACGGTAGCGGAGGCAATGCATAACAACGACTGGGCTCGCCACATCTCCGGACCAGTTACCTTGCAGCTGGCCGTCGAGTTGGCGCTCATTTGCGACATTTTGGACGAGGTTCACCTGTCCAACGAGCCGGACATGTTCTCTTGGACATTGTCCGCGGATCAGTGCTACTCTGCGTCATCGGCTTATGCGGCCACTTTCTTCGGCACGGCCACGATGGCCGGGGCAAGGAACATTTGGAAGACCTCTGCGCCACCCAAGGTCCGCTTCTTCTACTGGCTCGTCATGCATGAGCGCTGCTGGACAGCGGATAGGCGCTGGAGACATGGTCTGCAGAATTCCAACGTTTGCATCTTCTGTGACCAAGCGCCTGAGACGATACATCATATCATCCTGGGGTGCACCTTCAGCAGAGAGGTATGGCATTCTTGCCTCTCCTTGGTTCGGCTACAGGCCTTGGTCTCGGTTAGTGAGGAAAACGTGATGCACTGGTGGATCAAGCAAAGAAAGGGCATCCCGAAGCAGCTACGTAAAGGCTTCGACTCTTTACTCTTCCTGGTGGGTTGGTCACTCTGGAAGGAAAGAAATGCGAGAACTTTCAATGCCTCAACTTCTTCCTCGCAGCAGCTCTTGACGGCGATTCGGGACGAAGCCTTGGCGTGGTGTGCTGCAGGTTACAGGCACTTGAGAACGTTGTTCTCTCAGCGGCCGCCCTGATCTGGGCTCGAGCCGCTGCAGTAGCAAATTGTTAGCAATGTAATCCCTTTGTTTTGTGGAGTGGCGGTGGGCTTTTGGGGCATTCGGTAACCAAGGTTACCGTAGCCATGTTGTAACTTTGGTTTTAACAAAACATTCCTGCCTGCTTAATGAATTACACGTCAAGACGTGTTCTGAAAAAAAATAAAAAGAATAGATAAGGCAGTTTACTTGATTTGCCTTCCTGCGAGGCTCCGTCCCTCCGTGTCGAGTCCTACATGGTATCGAAATCCCTGCACACGATATTTTCCTTCTATCACCGAAATTGCTACTATATATAAGTTGGCACGTCCACACAGCAGTACACCAAAGGGCACGCTGTCTCCTTTGAAACGGATCGCTGACGACCTCATGGATAGGGATAGTCGCCGGCCGCGGATCGCTGCAGCAGGGACCTGCACGGGAGACGGGGAACCGCTGACGAGGACGACCAGCATCCACGACCTCCATGACGACCTTCTGGAGCTGGTCTTCCTGCGCGTCCGCACGCCCGTCTGCCTCTTCTGCGCCGCGGACACGTGCAAGCGGTGGCGCCGCGTGATCGCCGGCGACGGCTTCCTCCACCGCTTCCGCTCCCCACACCGGCCAAACCATCTTATCGGCCACTATTCCGTAAAGACCACAGAGTCAGGCTTCAGTCGGACAGATGCCGAGTTGTTCCCCTTCCCAGGGCTGCCAGCTACCCACCTCCGGCAGCGCCTCTCCATCGACGGTGCGCTCATGCACAGAATAAGGCCAGTGCTCACCGACAGCCGTGGTGGCCTCCTCGCCTTTGTCCGTGGCAATTGGCACCTCATCGTGTGCGATCCCTGGACCAGGAAGTACAGGGAACAATATTTCCCATGGGGACGACCTGTAGACAGGGACTGCTGCTACCACTGCCTCGGTGCCTTCATTCTCGATGCCGGTGACCACGACTGTGACGACAAGAGCTCGCTCATGTCGAGCTTCAGCGTGCTATGTGTATGTCTGATTAAGGATTACATGGATGACACAACAACAGCCGAGTCATGTGTCTTCTCGGCTAGGGACAACGCCTGGATCCGGCGGACCGTCAGCAGCGACGTCTACAAGGATGTGTCACTGTCGATCATGGACGATGACCAGCCATTCGTGGGTCGTGCCGGGGGATCCATCTTCTTCACTCTCAGTCATGGACATGTACTACTTGTCCTTGACGAGGCCACCGGCGACTTCTCGACAATCATGCTTCCGTTGGCGCCGGACCATGTCTACAATTCATACGTTGATAGGGATAACCTGCGAGTCATCGACGGGGGTGCAGCTGGAACCGTAGCGCGCATCGTCCGCTTTGTGGACGATGGCCTCGAGGTGCTCATGGTCTGGAGGGCCCAGCATGGCGGCTGGGAGGGCATGGTCAAGAGGAGTACGTGTTGGTCTATACGAGCTGGCCAACATCGAGTTCAAAGCAGACCGGTCATGGCGTTTCTTGGACACGACCATGGCGTCGACGGCAGCAACCCTGGTCCTCGGCGCATTCTCGCCCTCCGCAACCTTGTTGTTCTCCCTCGACGTCGAGACCATGAAGCTGCAGCCGGCAAACAAGATGGCAACGACCTTGGATGCCCAGCGGGTGTTCCCCTTCGAGCTACCGTGGCCGCGAAAATTCATTAGTCCAAACCTATGATGTAATAACTATTTTTTTTCACTAGTCCATCAACTAGTGCTCTCCCACGGGTTAGAATGTTAGAGATGCTAACTAATATAAATTACTTATAAAAATATTTTTTGTTTAATAATGTTCTTAAATAATAGATATGGTAGGTACTCTATAGTCTATATCTATTTATGATAATAATCTTTAAGATTTTATTTATATATATGCATTTCTCATCCATATCCATTATTTATTACATGCATAGCACTTTTGTGTATCTCTAATATATATTAATAATTTGCTTAAACTGTGATGGCTTTAGCTACAGTCTTTTCCTTATGACATGAACCTAAATTTTGTTTTTTTTCTAAATTTTAATCTTGTTAATTGCTCACATAAGACGACTATTATTTATAATGGTAATTATAATGTACCAATTTGATGGCACAATGTTTTAGATTTCTTAATAGTTATATGTCCTTTTGTAGGATGAATCTTTATTCTAGCATGATGTATTTGGTTCAAAGGTAAACTTAAAATATATATAAAAACTTGTATTTCATTCTTATATGTGATATATCATGAAAATCTAGATTTTCAACTTTCAACTTTTGATGTAGCTGTTCTAATATTTTATACATAGGTTAATTTGGAATTCTATTGCATATTGTATCATTTATCTAAAATTTTCATTTTTGATTTTTTTTTATTTTTTACACTGGCATAAATAGTTGTATCGATATGCACAATGCCACTCAAGATGTTGAATTTATTATATTGTTTTACATTTTTTATTAAAAATAAATTATGTTTCAATCAAAAGATTTAAACATTTTCAAGATAATGACTTCCAAAATTGATTATCATTAGTATTAAATAAGTTTTATCAAATAATTATTTAGTCTAATTTATACATGTTTCTATGGTCTATGCAGTGGAACATATCTTTGTGCACAATTTCAACTCAATAGTGGCCGAAGTGAGTATTTTAAGTTTAGGTACAAAATATATAGGTATATGTTTTTTACATTAATTTTCATAATTCAATGTATGAGAAATTTGATGCAAACTCAAAGTAGTGTCTTTCATTATCAAAGAGGTGGATAATTTATAAAAAAATATTATGAGATTAGTTCAATTATCTTTTATAACTGTGGAGGTTTGAGTTTTTCCATATAGGCTTTTTGGATATCTTCAAGGATAATGGTCCCCAAATGTTTTAGCATCATTACCATGTAAACTTGATCTAACTCAATGACGTTATTATTAATAAAATGAACAAAACATTATGCATGATGCTCAATAGGGATTATATCAAGATCTTGACTTGTTTTCCAAATATTCCAAGGATATTAAAATTGAAATGGAAATTATGTCTAATGGTCAATAAGATTGTATCATGACTTATTTGTTCATATCCTAAACTCCTATAAAGCTAATGCCCACTAGCCTATTTCTCTAGCATATCCTTAAGCCACCTCATCACATGAGTTCCACTAAATCAATTAGGTCAAACACTTAATTTCATTTATTGAGTCCCATGAAGTCCCTACGTTGGCCTCTCCACCTTTCCTCCACTAACGATGATTTGGAAACTACTTCCACCTCCACGGATAGTTAATTGATGCATGCACCAGCACCATGTGTTTTGACATTGCTCATGCCACTACAATTCATGACTATACTATTTGTTATACCAATATATGCTATATTATATTATTTTTCTAAATTCTTTTGTTTACATACTAAAATTCATATTTGAAAATTCCCGCAGCAACGCGCGGCGAATCATCTAGTTTCATATATTCCATTTTCATGAGAAATCTCACTTGATTTTGACTGACTATGCCAAAACAGTATAACCAATAACATTAATATTACAGCAAAAAAATTAAACATAATGGTCAATGAGAATTATATCGAGACTTATTTTTTGGACTAATTCGAGGATATTGAAATTAAAATAAATAATACTATCTAATGGTCAATAAGGATCATATCATGACTTATTTGTTCTCCACAAAATAAGATTGCATTCCATACTCTAGTAACTATTTCTTTAATTTTTCACAATTATTTTCCTGGTATGATCTCACTTAATTTTTTACTATAAAATTAGTATGTCATATATCATAGATGAATGGTACAGGGCCAGATTATGGTGGTCGGTGCGCAGCTGGACGCTTCTTCCTCCATGTGTACGCTCACGTGCTTGATGGAAATTGTCACATCATTTAGTAGTAGTTTATAGATTTTGCTCGATACCAAGATTTTAGGATGTTTTCGTTTGTGGCCATGGACTTGGGCGAATGGATTCTCCACGTCGCCTTTTCGGCTGCCCCATCACTGGCTGAAAGCCCTGCCTTGATGAGTAGTAGAAGCTTACTTACACTTCAAGGGTATATAACACCCAACATATTAAGCAACTAGAGTTTTTGTAACTTGGACTACAATATAAGATTCATGGATGCATTACATTGATGATTGGAACCATGTACACTCATTACAGCATTATACATCATGCCATGTTTGCATTGAATATTGCCTGCAATAGAGAAAATAGATAGTAACTCAACATGTTATTATCTATAAAAATACTATTTTTTACAGACAGAGGAAGGGCACAAAGAAAACTAGTCATGGTAGGTCTGGATGTGTTAGTCAAAAACGAAGCTCTCCATTTGCACCATTACACAGTGGAGCGTCTTGCCCATCGTTCAGGTTGATATATCATCAGGTCGATGCGGTGCATAGTGATGCAAACAATGTGTCGGAGCCAAATTTGACTGTAACAATTTGATTGTTCGTTAGGTTCGTATGCTAGGCTAGCACGTGCACGGAAGCCAAGTAATATTTTTTTTTTTTGAGGAAGGAAGCCAAGTAATAGTGAGGGCTGACAAATGGCCCACAGGGCCTGTGATTAACAATGGGAGGGAAAAACTGGCGTAACATGGTCCACGCGGCAGTCACACAGACCGAACATCGTCGGCACGGTCCACATTCAACTTTTTTCCCCGTCCCGCGTCCCGAGTCCTTCTCGGTGTCGAATTCTGCACACAGTATTTTCCATCTAATATATCTATCACCAAAAGCGCTCGTACGTAGAGCTATCTCATCACCAAAACAAAGATTCCTTCCAAACGTTTTCGTGAGCTATCCATGGCTTGGGATAGTCGCCGCCGCCAGCGCACGCGGATCGCTGCAGGGACCTGCACTGGAGAAACGGAGCCGCCGACGAGGACGACCAGCATCCAGGACCTTCCCGATGACGTCCTGGAGCAGGTCTTCCTGCGCGCCGTCCACACGCCTGTCTGCGTCTTCCGCTTCGCGGCCATGTGCAAGCAGTGGCGCTGCGTGATCGACGACGACGGCTTCCTCCAGCGCGTCCGCTCCCTGCGCCTGCCGAACCATCTTCTCGGCCACTACTCGGTAAACACATTCTGGGAGCCAGCTGGCTTCAGTCGTACCGTCGTTGAGTTCGTCCCCTTCCCAGCGCGGCCAGCCGTCGACCTCCGCCAGCGCCTCTCCCTCGAGTTCGACATCGACGGTGAGCTGCTCAGCTCGTCAATGCTCATTGACAGCCGTGGTGGCCTCCTCGCTTTTGTCCGTGACGACAATGCGTACGCAGTCGTGTGCGATCCCTGGACCAGGAAGTACATGCAACTATATTTCCCTTGGGGACGACCAGCAGGAAATCCAGGAGATAGGGATTGCCTCGGTGTCTTCATCCTCGACGCCAACGACGAAGGCAACAAGAAGAGCTCGCTCATGTCGAGCTTCAGCGTGCTATGTGTGTGCCTGATCAAGGATAAAATAAAAAAAATAAAAAATAAAAAATAAAAAAAAACGAATTCCACCTAGGAGGAACTAGGTGGTTACTCATTAAGAGGGAAATGAGGCGCGTAAATCCGTCCCCGACGGGGATCAAACTCAGGAGCGGTTGTTTCCACACCTGGGAACCAACCAACTGGGCTATCGCCCAGTCCTCTGCCTGATCAAGGATCAGATGGATAAAACAACAAGAGCCGAGGCATGTGTCTTCTCGGCTAAGGAGATAGGGATTGCCTCGGTGTCTTCATCCTCGACGCCAACGACGAAGGCAACAAGAAGAGCTCGCTCATGTCGAGCTTCAGCGTGCTATGTGTGTGCCTGATCAAGGATAAAATAAAAAAAACGAACTCCACCTAGGAGGAACTAGGTGGTTACTCATTAAGAGGAAAATTAGGCGCGTAAATCCGTCCCCGACGGGGATCGAACTCAGGAGCGATTGTTTCCACACCTGGGAACCAACCAACTGGGCTATCACCCAGTCCTCTGCCTGATCAAGGATCAGATGGATAAAACAACAAGAGCCGAGGCATGTGTCTCCTCGGCTAAGGACAACGACTGGATCCGGAGGACCGTAAGCAGCGAAGTTTACAAGGTTGTTGTGACCATGGACAAGCACCAGCGATTCCTCGGGCGTGCCGGGGGATCCATCTTCTTCTCTGCTGGCATCAACTATGGCCTCCTCGTCCTTGACGAGGCCACGGGCAACTTCTCGACTATTAGCCTTCTGTTGGCGCTGGATTTCTACGACTTATATATATCTTGATAGGGAGAACCTGCGAGTCGTTGACCGGGGTGCAGGAACCCTAGTGCGCATCATCCGTTTGGTGGACAACGTCATCAAGGTGTTCACAGTCATGAAGGGCCAGCATGGCCGCTGGGAGTGCTTGGTTGACACGATTGCTGATCTATGCCAGATGGCCAACATCGAGTTCACAGCACACCGGTCATGGCGTTTCATCGACACGAACATGGCGGTGGCTGCGGCCACCCTGGTACTTGGCGCCTTCTCGCGTTCTTCCACCTTCTTGTTCTCCCTCGACGTCGAGACCATGAACATGAAGCTGCAGCTGGCGAACAAGAACACGACGAACTTGAGTGCCAAGCGGGTCTTCCCGTACGAGCTACCATGGCCGCAGACAATTAATCAGGGACGGACTGTGATGTAACTACTGATGTTTTTTTATTTTTTTTTCAATACGCAAAAGTTTTGCGCATCACTATAACAAGGTGATTTCTCGCACGTTGCTATGGAAATTTGAAGAATAATTTTAGACGATCATTCCATGTAATAAAGTCTGTAAAAAGAACGAATGGAACATGCAGGAAAAAAAGACACTCGGTTAGGTAGTCCAGCAAAAAAAATGCAAAGTGGAGAAGAATAATGAAGTGAACCTTGATTGCTTCTAAAAAGACATAAAAAATGATGTGTTTTTAATATTTGTGTACCCAAATGAAGTATATGCTGTAGGGGCCTCGGCCCCTCCAGTTCATTCAAAAAAAAATGAAGTAAATGGAGGACGATGTAGATTTATTCTCAAATTGTTTCGTTGTTGAGCAGCAGCAGCCTGGACTTCTGGTTCTTTAGCAGCTGCTGGTGCTTCTTGTTTCTTCTTGTGCTTCCTTTCTGTTGATCCGGCGTCTGTAGCTCTTTATCTATGAGCAATGAAAAATAAATAAAAAATCTATAAAAAGCAGCCAGCTGCCACCTGCCAGCGTGGGAAGAAAAGAAAAAAAAAAAGAGGTATTTCATTTAAGGTTCATTTAATTTGATGATGATTATCACACGTACTCCGTGCCGAGTCCTACTCGGTGTCCAAATCCTTCACAATATATTTGCTTCCTTGTCACCAAACAAAAGTCCAAAAGTGCTACTACAAGTTAGAGCATCTCCAAGAACTTTGGCAAATTGACTTGACATTTGTTATTGTTTGCAAACTCTTCAAATAAAATGCAAAGGATAAAAATAGGTCATCCCAAGGGATTGGCATTTGGACTTGGCAATTACCCAACTTGTGGACTCAGGATAAAAATAGGCCATTTTTCCTTCGCGCCTGCTTTCTTCGCGCGGTCTGGTGATGTGCGCGCTTTCCTCGCGCGCGAGCTGGATATGCCAAGCTTTTTGATAAATTACTTAAATGTAAACCTTAAATGCAAAACCTTAGAGATGCTCTTAGCACGTACGTTCGTACACGGTACACCAAAAGGTGAATCTCCTTCCAAACGTTTTTCGATCGAGCAAAAACTCCATGGGTAGGGATAGTCGCCGACGGCGCACACGGATCCCTCCCAGATGACCTCCTGGACCTGGTCCTCCTGCGCGTTCGCACGCCCGTTTGCCTCTTCCGTGCGGCAGCAACTTGCAAGCTGTGGCACCGCTTGATCACCGGCGACAACTGCTTCCTCCAGCGCGTCAGCTCCCTCCACTGCCCAAACCATCTTCTGGGCCACTACACCGTGAAAACAATCTCGGAGGGAGGCATAAGACGTACCATCGTCGAGTTCGTCCCCTTCCCAGCACGGCCAGCTGTCGACCTCCGCCAGCGCTTCTCCCCCGACTTCCTCATCGACGGTGACTGGTGAGCAAAAGGGCCGATCCCTAGTGCTCACTGACAGCCATGGCGGCCTCCTCGTCTTCGTCCGTGACAATTTGGACTCGTCGTGTGCGATCCCTGGACCGGGCAGCAGTGGCGGATCCAGAAACCAACTAAGGGAGGGGCTAAATAATGTTACAAGACTAAAAATTATACTAATTATATGCTAATAATAAACAAAAACATAAAAAATATACTAATTATATACTAATAATAGATAAAAATCATAAAAATTACACTAACTGTACACTAAAAATAGACAAAAATGAAGATATAATAGGTAATTTTTTGGCCACCGGGAGGGGCTGCGGCCCACCCAGCCCCTCCCGTGGATCCGCCACTGCCGGGCAGTACAGGGTGCTAGATTGGCCTCGGTGCCTTCATTCTCGACGCTGGCGACAGCGACGGCGACCACAAGAGCTCTCTCATGTCGACCTTCAGCGTCGTATGTGTGTGTATGATCATTGATGACACAAGGGCAGCCGAGGCATGTGTCTTCTCAGCTAGGGACAACGGCTGCCGGCTGGATCCGGCGGACCAGCAGCGTCGTCGTCTTCGAGGATGTGTCAACTGTTGGAGTTGTTCCAAATTCACTTCAAGATAATGGCCGGGCTTCTGACAAGCGGAGCGAGGCCCGTCGCCAGAGGCTTTGGGCCGGAGCGTAGCGGTATGCTATTTAAGCCCTTGCTAGGGTTTCGTGGAGACTTGATTCTCTTGTAAGCCGCCAACGGCGTGTAACCCAAAACTCTTGAGACAGTGAGATTGTTGCCTGGCTGGTGCCCGTGGTTTTTTCCCTTCACATTGAAGGGGTTTTCCACGTTAAATCGTGTGTCTTTGCTGTGATTGATTTCATATCTATACGTCGTTCGTAACATCAACAAGCGAGGACATGGACCAGCGATGTGTGGGGCGTGCCGGGGGATCCATCTTCTTCGCTGGCTTCAACAACGACGACGACAACCAAGGCCATGTAGTACTCGTCCTTGACGAGGCCACCGGCGACTTCTCGACAATTACGCTTCCGTTGGCAGATGACGCTTTCTTGAATCAGAATCTAGACGAGGACAGGGAGAACCTTCGAGTCATCAATGGGGATGGAGGAACCCTACGCATCATCCGCTTGGCGAACCAAGACCTTGAGGTGATCAACGTCACGAGGGCGTATAGCGAATGGGTGTGCGCGGTTGAGAAGATTGTTGATCTATGCCCGTTGTCCAACTACAACTTTTTCCGGTCATGGCGTTTCTTTGACACGATAGACAATGGCCATTTGAGCCGAGGCGCAGGGGCACGACCCATGACAATGACACGCAGTTTTTGCTCGGCCCCCAGGCAAGGCACGGACTGATGTCTGCCATGCCCACAACGGCGGTGACAACCCTCATACTCGACGCCTTCTCGCCCCCCACCTACTTGTTTTTCCTCGACGTCCAGACAATGAAGCAGCAGCGGGTCAAGAAGAAGATGACGGCGAACTTGAACGCCAACCGGGTGTTCCCGTACGAGCTACCGTGGCCGCAGAAAATTACTAATTATTAGTAACAACCTGAACCTGATGTAACTACGGGTACATTTCATGTTTTTTTCTTGAATACATAAAAAGTTTGCACATCTTTGTATTATAGCATCGAGAAATAGTAAAAGTTACAACGATGTGACGTAGACATGGCACATTAGACTCTCCACAATGTGGTAAAATGCCGATGCCCAAACTCTTTCTTTCCTCTTCCAGGCATCGGTGCGCACATTGTGGCCGGTGCTGAGTTCTGCAAAAAAATCTGGGCACCGTGGCAAATAGGTTCACCGGTGCCTCGTTACTGTGCACTGACACGCCCCCACCTCCATCTTCTCTCTCTCCTCCCTCCCCCTCTCCTCCGCCACCGCCCAGCTCAACTCGGCTCCCGCTGCCCGACGTCGTGCCCCTCGCCGAAGAAGAGGAGGTCCGGAGGCAGAACCAGCACGAGAGCACGTCGCCGGGGACCGAAGTCGTGCAGGAGCACCAGGACGGGGCGCGCGTCGTCCTCGCCGTCGGCGCCGCCGCCCGGCCCCGGCAGGAAGCGCCAGCAGTGGTGGCGCCGCCGTCCAGCCTTGCGAAGCCGCGCCGGGGACAAGGGGCCTCCGCCGCCCGCGCCGGGGAGAAGGTGCTTCGCCGCCCGCGCCGGGAAAAGGGGCTCTGCCGCTCGCACCGGGGAGACGGGCCTCCGCCGGCCGGAACCACGCTGGAGAAGGGGCTCCACCGCCGCGTGGGCAACCTCCGCACCGCCACAAAGCGGGCACGCGCGTGGGGAAGGGGAGCGCCGGTGGCCTGCGACGGAGAGAAGAGAGGAGTCGAGAGGAAGAGATAAGATAGGGAAAGTTTTTCGCGGGGTCCAAACACAGTTTTAGCACCGGTGCCCACGCTGTGGAACTTTCAAGAGACGAGGCATCGGTGCTCTTGTCAGGGAAATTTTTTTTTGAGGCCACGGAACATTGTGGAGAGTCTTAGAGGGATAATGTTATTCAGCCGGCTCTGCCCTCTCTAGTAGAATGAGATCATTATCTATTACTAGCTGTCATACTACCTAGCCAGCGTCAGCCATCAGACACACTTGCGCGGCGCCTCGCCCACTTCACCCGCTGTAATTGTGGGTCGGGGTACTTCAGTATGCGAGGGGTTGAGCTGGTCAAAAAGAAAAATGATGTGTGTCTTAATATTTGCATACCCAAATGAAGTAAATGAAGGAGGACGTTGTAAATTTATTCTCAAATTGTTCCGTTGTTGAGCACCAGCAGCCTGGGCTCCTGGTTCTTTAGCAGCTCTTGTATGCTTCTAGTTCTTGAGCTGCACAATTGTTTCTGCTTGTGCTTCTGTTGACCCACCTGTTGGCGTCTGTAGCTCTTTCTCTATGAGCAATGAATAAATGAAAGAATCTATAAAAAGCAGCCAGCTGCCACTTGCCGTTGCCAGCGCGCAGGGCCAAAATGGAAAAAAAAAGAGGTATTTCATTTGATTTCATTTTTCTTGTTAGACCAAATGCATGTAACAGGGTACCTGATTGCTGGGAAATATAGTTTTTCAGATGGGCCAGGCCCTGGGCCGGCCCAAGCACGGCACTGGAAAGCACGGCCCAGGCACGGCCCGGCCCAGCTGCCACCGTGCCCGTGCCCGTGCCTGGCACGGCACGACTTCGTGCCCGTGCCTGGGCTGCCATTTCGGCCCGTGGGCCGAGCACGGGCACGTCACGCATAATGGGCTGGCACGATGTGGCCCGACATTTTCTAGCCATTGGATGACTCTAGGGGATTCTTAGTCATTGGATCATAAATATATAAACACCCTCACCTCATCGCCAACCCTAGTTCCCAATTCCCTCCCGTACTCCCCACAGGCCACGGCCTCCTCCCGACTCCAGCCTCCACCCCCACTCTCATGCGCCTCCGTACTCCCCATGGTAGCTCGACGGCACGGCAACCTCATTGCGGTGGCGCGGCGACCTCGGCGTGGACGAGCCCCTCGACGTGCGGCGTGGCAATGACGGCCAGGGCGCGTCCCTGGCTCCCCGCCGGCGGCGCTTGGCCGGGACATGCCCCCACGGCGGCAACGCGAGGCAAGGGTGAGCCTGCGCGGCGGCGGCGCGTCTGCAGTCTCCTCGCGCGGCAGCAACCCGACGACAACGGGCCGGCACGGCCTCGGCGGGCCGTCGTGCCCTGCAGCACGGCACGGCACGGCTAACCGGCCATAGTGCCGTGCTTGGGCTGAGGTGCCGACACGGTGGCACGTAAAGGCACGGCGTGCCGTGCCGTGCCGTGCCGTCGTTTGGAAAACTATACTGGAAAGCCAGCTTACAAATAAAGTTTACAAATAAACGCACTCTCAACAGAACATACGGAAAAATATTTGTCACACGGTGTGCTCGGAAGCCAAGTCAGGCTCCGTCCCTCCGTGTCAAGTCCTACTCGTTGTCGAAATCGTGCATAATATTTTCCTTTTCTATTTGTCACCAAAAGTTCAAAAGTGCTACATAAGTTGGCACGTAGAGAGGTAGGCGATCACCTTCCAAACGTTGTTTTGAGCAAACCTCCATGGATAGGGATAGTCGCCGTCGGCGCACGCGGATCGCTGACCTCCCGGAAAAACTCCTGAAGCTGGTCCTCTTGCGTGTCCGCACGCCCGTCTGCCACCTCCGCGCCGCGGCCACCAGCAAGCTCTAGCGCCGCGTGATCGCCGGCGACGGCTTCATCCAGGGCTGGAGCTCCCTCCACCACCAGCCGAACCATCTTTTCGGCCACTACCACCTCCCCGATAAACTCCTGGTGCAGGTCCTGCTGCGTGTCGGCTCGCCCGCCTACCTCTTGCGCGCCGCTGCCACCTGCAAGCTCTGGCGCCGTGTGATCGCCAGTGAGAGCTTCATCCTCCGCGTCGCCCACCACGCGGGCGGCTCGGGTGGAAACCCTAGCCGCCGCGCGTCCGGCCCCCCCTCCTCTGCCTCTCGCCGCGCCGCCGCCGGAGCGGGCCGCCGGCAAGGCCGCGCGGCCAGCCGGGATGGCGGCGGCGGGGCTCCGTCCTCTCGAGACGGTGGTGTGGCGGCGCTGATGGCGACGGGCGCCGCCCTGCCCGAGCCGCGTGGGGCTCGGCGGGGTCGCCTGCCCGGGTCGCGGTGGCGCCGACCAGGGCCCGGGGTCGAGCAGCGAGGTGACGGCGGTGGCGAGCTCCTCCTGGCGGCAAGCTTCTTCCCGTTCGCTCCGTCGCCCCCTCCTCTCATGGCACTGCCGTGGCCGGCCTCCCTTGGGTTCGGGCGGGCAGATCCAGTGCCCTGACAGCAGATCCGGTGGCCCCTGGCCCGGGGGCAGCGATGGTGGCTTCAGCCATGGTGGGGGCGGCTGCGCAGGCCTAGGGTTCCGGTTTCTCCATCTTCGCGGCGGATCCGGGACCCACTGGGCTAGGGGCGGCGCCCGGCGCCGAGATCGTCTTCCTCTGGCCAGCGGCAGCGGTGTTTGGACGGCGACGGGCCGCGGTCAAGACGAAGACGTCGGCGCCGGTGTGCGGCAGGTGGACACGCGTGCGAGTTCGACGCAGCTGTTGCCTGCTACTGGCGCTCCCGCGGGGGGGGGGCTCGTCGGATCCAATTCCCTTGGCTTGATCCAATCGGCCACGACAGTCGGGATTGCGAGATGGCCTCCCACCCCCCGAAGACGATCCAAGCACCGCCATCCAAGGTCACATTACCGGCCTGCGCGTCCCGTTGGTAGATCAAGAGCCGTTGGGACGTCTTCGTCGTGCGTCACAATCGAATCGCCATATCGTGCATTCCAGGCGGCGGTGATGGCGACCGTTGACGCGGAGACGGTGGACTTTCAACGACGATGACCTTGCAGTCGAGGAGCTGGATCTTGCCCAACTTCTCCTCCATCCTCGCGACTCACCCTGGTCCAGTCGCCGACATTATCTGCGTCGTGCCGCCACCGGAGGTTGCATTGCCGCTAATTAATACGTGGTTGTGATGTCGTCGTCAAGAATCACCACTTGGTCGGATCGTACGACCGCTTCGTCATGTGGAAGCTCGTCGTACAATTTGTGCAACCCATGTACAGATCTTGGTGACATGGTTGTAAAGGGATTGCAGACTTGATGGTAGCAGATGGATCACCCCCTTGATCTCTTCAATTGGCAGATGCCAGATCACCAGGTGAAAACCTGATCCTGTTATGAATGGATGTCGGCGGCGCATTCGGCGTTGCATACTCGCTGGAGCTTTGTCTTAGAGATCTTTGTGAAGGTCAAGGGTTTTGTCTTCGGTTTTTGCAACCTTCCGTATGCTAGGAGGGCTTGCTGTCGCTAGCTAGTTCTTCCAGTGAATCCAATACTGGATGTAGGCGGCCTTAATTTAGTACCGATCGTGTGTACTAAATTAAATTTTATCTTTTCCTTTTAAGTTTTTGTAATCAGTTTGGCTGTGTATGTGTCTGTTCACAGCAGATACATAGAAGCCGGAATGTAATTCCATTATCTAAAAAAAATCCAGGGCTGGACCTCCCTTCACTACCAACCAAAGCATCTTCTCGGCCACTACTCCGTGAACACTACTTGCCGAGGAGGGCTAGCGATCTAAATCTGTAGGGCCTTCAGGTTGGCGGCTGACTGCGCAAGCTTGGTGAGACGTATCCACGCTCCACGGTGATGGCTTAATAAGGAGATACGGAACGTCATATTAGAGATCAAGTCTCGAAGAGAAAACTTTGGCAATGTTGAGTTAGTTCATGAAGGCAGGAAATCCAATCGGGATGGTCATACTTTAGCTAGGAGTACCTTTAGGTTTTCTGCTCGAAGACTGATATGTTTGGATCTTCTCTTTGAAGGAGAGTTTGTAATATTCTTTTTTTTGAATACACAAAAGACTTGCGCATCTTTGTATTTAAGTAGAAGAGTTCTTATTCCCTCTCTTTTGCGCGTATTTGAGAGTTATAAGATATTACATGAAGCGTCGCTCTCGTACCTTTCATCGTAAGCGGATTACTCACGAATTAGACAACTTAGAGTGCGCGCACCGGCTACGATCCATGGATCGGTGATGGCGCTCATGTGCGGGTGCCACGTCGCCCGTGAAGCCATAGGTGTGCGTGGTCGGGGAAAAAGCTCCCGCATCGACTCGACATCAGAGTCAACAGGGTCATCGCTGAACATGCCTCGTACTCCTTCTTGGCCTCCTCCATCTTTCTTCCCTGAAGTAGTCCCAATCGTTGTATGATGAGGGCCTCCCCTCGCTTGGCGACTAGGATCTTGGCGAGCAGTTGTGCCACTATTCGTGCGCTCCCGAGGGGAAGCCTGGATAGCCTTCTTCAACACTTGGTGAGTCTTGATGCGCCCGCTGAGCGATGAAAAACAGTGCCCACTGGCTGGTACGTCGTCGTCATTGCATGGCGCGTCATGGTCCATCTTGGTGGAGGGGGTGGGGTGAGGAACTCGTCCTCGGTCTCGCTTCCTACGCAGTAGGTAGGCCCCTTGGAGGGTGTGACTTCTCACACCGCTGTAGTGTCCCCCATGTAACCGGCTGGCACCGTCGCTGGTGCAGGCGCAGTCATCCCCAGCGCTGGTGCTTCTCGAACTTCACAGGTGGGCGTGGAAGGTGTTGTCGAAGATCGCGGCCCAGGAGGCAGCGAAGATTGTGGATCTGCGCTGGCTGCCGGCGTTGTCGGCCCAGGGCTGCCCATCCTAACATGTCCGGGGGTGGAGACACCCCCCCCCCCCCCCCCCACATGGCACAACGAGCAGCTTGGAGGTACTTGGGCTTCGGCGTGGCAACTGCATGTCGGACCTCGCCGGCCCTGGTTGAGGTGTCCCACACCTCAAGACCAGGAGAAGGCGTCACCCTGTTGTGGCCATGCAGTGGGGGGCGCTAATCCTTTGTGAATGGCAGTCTCAACCATGGCCGAGGTCTCCCCGACCTCGAAGCCAGGGTAAGCCGTCGAATTGCAGAAGACCAAGCGGTGTAGCGTCGCCGGTTCGTTGACCTCATCATCGGAGTAGTCTTCACTAGGAAATCGGCCCACCGCATCTTCTTGGATCGGCAGGTGGAGGATCGGAAGAATGGAGGAGCGGTGGGAGAAAGGGGTTTACCACGGGGCGAAGGAGGGGTTGCCACCGCGCAAAGACCACCGCTGCCTCAGGTCGAGGACAGCGGCGGTGGCTTGCTATCCCCAGAGGTGGCCCCAGATCCAGATCCGGGCGTGGCCACAGTCTGTCTCCGCGTCGGAGACGCGAGCTACCCCAGCAGGAGGCACGTCGGGCGGGGAGGACGGCCGTGGCGCTAGTTTCATGCAGTGTTGATTCTCAAACACAAAGAAATATATCGCTATAAAAAAAAAGAAAAAAGTGAGGCATTTTATTTGATTGTCACACGCGCTAATTAACACGTGCTCGCACCAGCTCCTCCGTGTCGTGTCCAACTCGGCATCGAAATCCTGCACAATAATTTTCCTTCTTTTATATCGCCAAAAGTGCAACTATAAGTTGGCACGTACACGGTACACATCAAAACGCGAGCTCCTTCCGAACGTTTTTGTGAGCAAAACTCCATCCATGGCTAGGGATATTCGCCGCCGCGGGCGCACGCGGATCGCTGCAGGGACCTGCACGGGAGACGGGGAACAGCCGACGACGAGGGCCAGCATCCACGACCTCCCCGATGACCTCCTGGAGCTGGTCCTCCTGCGCGTCCGCACGCCCGTCTGCCTCTTCCGCGCCGCGGCCACGTGCAAGCTCTGGCGCCGCGTGATCACCGGCGACGGCTTCATCCAGCGCGTCCGCTCCGTCCACCGGCCGAACCATCTTCTCGGCCACTACTCCGTGACCAGAACCTGGGAGCAAGACATATGTCGTACTGTCGTCGAGTTTGTCCCGTTCCCAACGCGGCATGCCGTCGACCTCCGCCAGCACCTCTCCATGGACTTCCCCATCGACTTCGACGGTGAGTACATGAACAATAGGCCAGAGCTCACCGACAGCCGTGGTGGCCTCCTCGCCTTTGTCCTTCACGACACTTGGCACGCCGTCGTGTTCGATCCCCGGACCAGAGAGTACAGGGAGCTATATTTCCCATGGCGACGACGTTATATGTGCTTGTATGACTGCCTCGGTGCCTTCATGCTCGACGCTGGCAACTGCGACAGCGACTGCGACGACGAGAACTCGCTCATGTCGAGCTTCAGCGTGCTATTTGTGTGTCTTATCAGGGATTTGAGGGACAACACAATGACAGCCGAGGCATGTGTATTCTCGGCTAGGGACAACACCTTGATCCGGTGGACTGACACCAGGGACGTCTGCACAGATGTGTCAAACGTGGACATGGACCAGCGATTCGTGGGGCGTGCCGGGGGATCCATCTTCTTCTCTGGTATCAAGACCATCGACAACACCCATGTACTACTTGTTCTTGACGAGGCCACGGGCGACTTCTCGACAATTACGCTTCCAGTGGCGCAGGACCGTTTAGTGGATAACAGGGAGAACCTCCGAGTTGTCAGCGCGGGGCGTGCAGCAGGAACCCTAGTGCGCATCCTCTACTTGGTGGACGACGACCTCAAGGTGTTCAAGGTCACGAGGGACCAGCATGGCGGCTGGGAGTGCACGGTCGAGAAGAGTGTTCATCTATGCCAGGCGGCCAACATCGAGTCCAGGTGGGCAATATTAATAAAACGGCCATGGCGTTTCTTGGACTCGACCACGGCGGCGGCAAAGAACCGGGTACTCATCGCCTACTCGCCCTGTCCCACCTTGTTGTCTCTCGACCTCAAGACCATGAAGCTGCAGCGGGCGAACAAGACGACGACGACAACGACGACCTTGAATACCAAAAATCGAAACTATCGGGTGTTCCCCTACGAGATACCGTGGCCGCAGAAAATTAATAATTAGTGCCACCTTGTGATGTAGCTACTTATTTTTTTTATCTTATTTTACGTTTTATTTTATTTATGACTATTTTGGCTATCTTTTGGCAGCACATAGAAGACATGCATCAGCAACATCGTCTGCTGTCACTCATGGATCATTAGTTTAGCACCCGGGAGCTCTCTGCGCTGGTCCACATGAACCAGCAATAATGTACTACGTTTCAAATTATAAGTCGTTTTAAAAATTTTAGTATATAATATTTTTTACTATGCATGCATCTAAGATACATAGTACAAACAATGTATCTTAGAAAAATCATACGTCTTGTTTCATATCTGTTTTTAAGATGCAGTTTGATCCATGGTCTCTATGTCACACTTTAATCGTTACTTCCTCTATTCTAGAATGACAATCGTATTTTGATCCATGGTCTCTATGTCACACTTTAATCGTTACTTCCTCTATTCTAGAATGGCATATATAATATAATTCTAAATGCCGTGAGGTTCAAGGATCCCCACCAAGCTCCTCCAGCGCCGCCTCCAGGGCCACCACACGGGCGTCAGCGTCGGCGAGCATGCGGCACAGAGCATGCGGCCTCTGCCGAAGATTGAGGGGCCTCCACCTCGGCAGAGCGGCGCTAGCGCCACTCATCGGCGACTTGGGCGCGTAGGCCGGCGATACGCTCCGCCGGCGACGGTGGGGGGGAGGGAGGGGAGGCTTGGGTGGCTGAGATCCTGGTCAAGAAGCGGCGGGCCCTCTCGCCGGATGCTGCGCCCTCGCCGCCGTCGAAGGGACCGCCGCCGTCGGACGCCATGAACACGAGTGTGGAAGAAGAGGATGAACGGGAGAATGAGTAGGCGCCGTTCTCCCCTGGCCGGCGATTTAAACAGGTTTGTGTTGTGAGGCAGCTACTGCCGGCTGAAGCACAGATGCGCAGCGATGCTTCTCACCATGGCCGGGGCCTGGCTAGAGCCGGCAGTGATAGATGCCTTCCCTATCACTGCCGGTGCTGGACACAAACCGGCAGTGATGACAATCATCACTATCGGTGCCTTCGCTGCCTGACGCAAGTCAGGCTCCGTCTAGCTTGGCACCGGCAGTGAAGACTCATCACTGCCGGTTGCGCCATTTCCGGCAGTGATGATATGGGTAATGATACAAAAATCTGTAGTAGTGACCGAGCGTCCAGCAAGGTCTTCGACTCCCTGCTGTTTCTAATCGCATGAACGCTGCGGAAAGAAAGGAAAGTGTTGCAGCACCTATGCAACCCGGTGCAAGCTGTCGCACAGGCCACACTCAGGGAGGCAGATGAGTGGGTGACCAGTGGATTCGCCCTGATCGGAGAACTAACGACTATTTGGTCGCAAAAACAAGTGGTAACAGGAGGCACCGTCAGTGTCAAACTTAATAATTCTATTGGCTCATACATTAAAAGTCATAAAGGGGTGAGGCAGGGTGATCCCCTATCACCAATTCTCTTCAATTTTGTGGCTGATGGCTTAGCCAGGATGGTCCATAGAGCTTAAAACAGGGGTTTGATTTGTGGGTTAATTGATCACATTGTACCTACTGGGGTTGCTATGTTGTAGTATGCTGACGACACAATTATATGTTTGAAACATGACATCCAGAGTGCTAGGAATTTGAAAATGCTTTTATATCTCTATGAGCTAATGGCTGGACTCAAGATAAACTTTCACAAAAGTGAGATTATCACTATCAATGATGAAGAAAGGTGGCATGAGTTCTATGCTGAGTTGTTTAATTGTCAGATTGGGACATTCCCTATTAGATATTTGAGGGTTCCAGTAAGTCCCAACAGACTTCATGTGATAGATTGGTTGCCTCTTACTAAAAGGAGTGCTAAAAAACTAGATGTGTCGCAGAGAAGTTCTTTGTCTATTGCTGGTAGAACTACTCTAATTGGCTCAAGCCTAAACAACACACCCATATATCACATGTCTATCTATCTACTCCCCAAAACAGTTGTGGGGGAACTAGATAAGATCAGAAGGAAGTTTTTTTTGGCAAGGTGGTGGAAGCAAAAAGAAGTATCACCTTGTTAAGTGGGAGAAAATCTGTAAGCATAAAAAGAAAGGTGGCCTGGAAATCAAAGATATAAGGAAAATGAATGTTAGTTTAATTTGTAAATGGTGGTGGAAATTGGAGAAGGAGGATGGGCTTTGGCAGCAAATTGTGAGATACAAGTACATACAAAATAAAACTGTAACAACTGTCTAGCATAGACAGAATGATTCTGCCATCTAGTCTGATCTATTAAAGGTTAAGGATATATACCTTCAGGGGAGGGAAATTAATGTGGGAAATGGTAAACTTGCCCTGCTCTGGTGTGATGCTTGGTTATTTGATAAACCTTTGTCCTTGTTATTCCCTGACTTGTTTAAGCTTTGTCTAGTTCCTAATATCACTGTGCATGATGCTATAACTGATGTGGGAGCTATATCTTTTTCAAGATGGCTAGTAGATGATCTCAGAACTAGTTGGGAAGGAATAGTGGCTAAACTCTTTGAGTTTCAGTTGCCTGAAACTGGTGATATTGTGTCCTGGGCACTCAACCCCAGTGGGAAATATTCAGTGAAATCTCTGTATAATGCTATGACTAAGAATGATAGTGGGAGATACCACAAAAGAATCTGGAAAGGGAAAATCCCTTCCAAAATTATGATTTTCATGTGGTTAGTTCTCAATGGTGCTATTCTAACCAAAGATAACTTGATCAAAAGAAAATGGGATGGCTCTCCAATGTGCCATTACTATTGTGAAGATGAAAACATACATCACTTATTCTTTAGCAGCTCTACTGCTAAAGCGATCTGGTCAATTATAGCTTATGCCATTGGTGCTAATAACATCCCCACGTCGTTTCAGCAGTGCTGGGAATGGTGTATGCATTGGTTACCTGGTGGGAAACAATTTCATGTGTTGGGTGTGGCTGCCGTTTGTTGGGCAGTGTGGAAAACATGAAATGATATATGCTTCAATGAGAAAATTATCCGCAGCCCTGCTGCGATAGTCTGTTACATATGTGGTCTTATGGGTCACTGGACACGATTATTCGCTGGTGTTGACAAGAGCAACTTGGAGGCGGCTGTTGAAGTGGTTCTTCACATTGCAACGTTGCTGCAAGGAGAAGAAGCGTAAGCTGCAAGCGCTGGAGGACGACCAGGACGATGCTGAGCAGTGAAGATGAAGGCCATGCAGGAGCTGTGAAGACAAAAAATCAATAATGCTGGGAGCACATCTTTGTAATAGCTCTAGTCGTCGTTTCTTTTGGTAATGCCTTAAATCTAGCCGTTATCCCCCTGCGTGGGTGAGTAGACTCAGCTGCAGCATGGTGTTTGTTGTTTCTAAACTCTGTCCCTTCTGTTACTGCTGGAGCCAAACTTTGTATTTCCGTTCGGATGAATGGGAATGGGGTTTTCCTCGCGTCAAAAAAAAAAAACCGTTTTGTAATATAAACTCAATCACAAGTCCAGTAGTTTAGGTGGGCGTTGCGCAGCTTAGCGATGTGGGCACCTTGCCGCCACCGGTCACGAAAAAAACCTTGTTTAAGATACACGTTATGATCAACTATTGGTCAAAAATAATAAAACCTATCTTTCCGGTTATATAAAATATACTATACATTTATAATCTTTTTTTTTTGAAAGATCCGTGTTACCGGCTTCGATTGATAAGAAGAGTGCAAATTTATACACAAGGCAGCCAATCATGATGTGAACCACCACGAAGGCGAAGCCTACCCACGCAGACACAACAAAGTAAACGACGACCCAACTAAGATATGAGACCAAAGTTCCCGAAGCAGGAGGCCATAGTAGGTCATCGTTGCCCAGCTCGAGCATATCGCAGGAGCAGCTCCGACTTCCGACCATGACCTGACGTCCTGCCACGAGACAACACGACCGAGTCGTATTCCACAACGACGCCTTCAGGAATGTTACGACGCAAATGCGCCGCCGTCGCTCATCCAACGGACGGGGTTTTCACCCGTGGAAAATGCTGGGGACACGACGCCCTCAACAGGGAAAGCGGCGCCCGCAGGCGTCACCGTCGCCGGGCTTTCGCCCAAGGAACCCCAACGCAGACATCAGCCGAGATGTCGGATCCCAGCAAGTCACCTCCGTCGTCGCTGCCAGCCAACTTGCAGAGCCTCGCTAGAGGGGCATCGACGCACCGGCTACGCACAGCAGCCGCAGCTGCGCCAACCATCCCCGCCGACCAAACGACGTGCAGAGAACTGGCCATACTCCGCGCCCGCGCGTCCACCTGCCGCACGTCGAGGTCGTTGCCGACCGCTGCCGCCGACTGAAGCACCCACCGTTGATTGCCGACCTCCGCCGGCCTCCATCAGATGCGTGCTCCACCACCATTGGGCGTCGCCCCCTGCCCCGAGGATGCCAGATCTGGCCAATAGGCAGACCCAGCTTCCCCTAGCAGTCGCCGAAGGAGGATGCGGTGGAGGAAGGGCCCCCAACCGCCGCCACCAAACGCCCCGCTGCTCAGCTGCTGCGCACGCCACCACCGCTGCAAGGCACGAGGAAGAGGAAGAGGCCTGTCCCAAGCGCTCCAGGCCGAACCCGGCGGCTCCCCGAGCTGTAGCCGCCATCGCCGCCGCCCAACACCGCGCAGATCTGGACGCCGGGGTGAGGAGGCAGCCAGCGGCCACCACCACCGTGTAGATCGAGCCTTTGCTCGCCGGATCCGGGCGTCCAGGCGAGCAAGCAGGCCGGGGCCGTCGTTGCCGACGCCGGCGCCGCTGCCCGCTCCGCCGTGTCCAAGAGCGCCCCCACGAGCCCGACCACACCCACCGCAGCCTCCAGCGCGAACAGGGCCCCGCCGCTGCCATCCTTGCAGCCGCACGACCTTGCCGGCGGCTTGCTCAGGCAGCGGCGCGACGGGATGCGAGGGAAGATGAACGAAGCGGCGGCGCGGTTTCTGGTCGCCTCCCGTGTCGCTCGCGTGGGAGCGACGCGGGGGCCTTCCGCTCTCTCACCTCTTCACACGGCTCACTATACATTTATAATCGGGGCGGAGGGTGTCTACTATATCTAAGTGTGCGCTCTCTGATATTCCTAATAGGATATTAATGTGGTAGTTTCGATCTACTTTAATTATCTTGACAACTAATGAATTTGTTGGTATGACAATAAAATTAATCTTGAGAGATTATTAGAGCATCTCCAAGGGCTTTGCAAATAGACTTTGCATTGCCCAATTTGTAAAAAAAGACTAGAAAACACCCCTCCAATGGTTTTGCAAATGAGGTTTGCAATTTGATAAACTTTGCAAATAGAGGTTGAGACTTTGCATATATGCAAACCTCCTCCGCGCTTTGCATCTGGGCCTCGCGACGATTTCGGCCGGCCACGTAGGACTCGCGCGCGCGCGGACTCCCCTCCACTCGGCGCGAAAATTGTGGGGACTTGATCAAAATGCAAAACGGTTAGAAATCACACCTTTGGGAACTTTACAAATTTATTTGGGACTTTGCAAATACCCTCAAATGCAAAACTGAAAATGCAAAGCCCTTGAAGATGCTCTTAGAAAACATAGAAACAATTTCTTCCTTGTGAAGAAACGAAGTCTACTCGCGGCGACAGACCTTGAGGTTGATTCATCGCGGTTCTGCAACAGCGTCACCACTCGACTTGCCTGGTGACTAGGTATGTCCTGTATTTGGAGTTTTGGACTAATCCCGACCCCTCCTAGAGTTTGTAAAAAGTTTTATGGCTGGCGATGTTGTCAAGCGCACGGTCATTGACCCTTAATTGTTTGTGGCCACGGTAGCTCGTAGGGGAACACCCGCTTGGCATTCAAGGTCGTCGTCATCTTCTTGTTCTCCCGCTCTAGCTTCATCTTCATGGTCTCGACGTCGAGGGAGAACAACAAGATGGATGACGGCGAGAAGGCGCCCAGTGCCAGGGTTGCCGCCGCTGTCGTGGTGGTGTCCAAGAAACGCCATGACTGGTTTGCCATGAGCTCGATGTTAGCCAGCTGCAATAGACCAACACTCCTATTAACCTTGCACTCCCAGCCACCATGATGGGCCCTCGTGACCTTGAGCACCTCGAGGTCGTCCTCCACCAAGCGGACGATGCGCACTAGGGTTCCTGGACCCCCGTTGACCACTCGGAGGTTCTTCCTGTCAACGACTAAGCGGTAGACATCGTGTGGCACGTCCGGAAGCGTAATTGTCGAGAAGTCGCCGGTGGCCTCGTCAAGGACGAGTAGTGCATGCTGGCCGTACTCGTCGGTTCTGATGCCAGAAAAAAATATGGATCCCCCGCCCCACGAATCGCTGGTCCATGTCCATGAGTTCCACATTCTTGTAGACGACGTCGCTGCTGACGGTCGACCGGATCCAGCCGTCGTCCCTAGCCGAGAAGACACATGCCTCGGCTGTCGTTGTGTGGCCTATTAAATCTGTGATCAGACATACACATAGCAGGCTGAAGCTCGACATGAGCGAGCTCTTCTCGTCGCCGTCGCCGGCGTCGAGAATGAAGACACCGATGCTGTCGTACTCGTACCAGAATTCCCTATGTTCTTCCCATGGGAGCTCCAGCTCCTTGTAGTCCCCGGTCCAGGGATCGCACACGATGGCAGACCGATTTTCGTAGACAAAGGCGAGGAGGCCACCACGACTGTCGGTGAGCTCCGGCGAGCTGACCATGTCCTCAGCGTCGATGAGGAAGTCGAGCGAGAGGCGCTGGCGGAGGTCGACGGCTCGCTGCGCCGGGAAGGGGACGAACTTGGCGACGGTAGGACTACTGAAACCTGCTGGCTTTATGGGTTTCACGGAGTAGTGGCCGAGAAGATGGTTCGGCCGGTGGAGGGAGCGGACGCGCTGGAGGAAACCGTCGTCGTCGATCACGCGGCGCCAGAGCTTGCACGCCGCCGCGGCGCGGAAGAGGCAGATGGGCGTGCGGACGCACAGGAGGACCTGCTCCAGGAGGTCATCGGAGAGGTCGTGGATGCTGGTCCTCATCGGCGATTCCCCGTCTCTCGTGCAGGTCCCTGCAGCGTTCCGCGTGCGCCGGCGGCGGCAGCGGCTATCCCTAGCGCTAGCCATGGATGGAGATTTGCTCACAAAAACGTTTGAAAGGAGAACGCTTTTTGGTGTAACGTGTACGTGCCAGCTTTGGTGATATATATAAGGAAAATATTGTGCAGGATTTCGATACCGAGCAGGACTCGACACGGGCGGACGGAGTCTCACTACAGAAACTTGGCTTCCGAATACGTGCAAGCACACAAAAACTCCTAGCCAAAGCATGAGCATCCCGATCGGATTGCCTGCTTTCATCAACAGCTTGTTTGGTCTGCGGATTGAATTCGCCTGGCATGGGGTTCGCTCATGCGCTCATCATCTGTTTTTCATTGAATGGTCCGATTCCAGAGATTAGCTTGCGGAGACTACTAAATTGAGTTGTTCGGTGACGGAAAGCACAGACTGACGATGCAAACCAAAGAAACATCTGATGTTCGGTCTTAGGTTCGGATCATTCCGGACCGAACTATCTGCCAAACCAGACTGGAACTACCTTAACCTAGCCAAAGCTTTCTCTTCTCCAGTCTCCCCACAATATACACATCAAGATGTACAACTTCTATGTTACAGTCTAATCTAATAAGATCTATAAATGGTACATCTATTCATCTACTACTCAATCGCGCCTTCTGCGTCATCAAGCATCTCTGCATTTTCCTCAAGAAGTTGATCGCACATCTTCAAAAGCTCGTCAGCAAGCGGAGGGATGCCAGGATTGCGGTTGTCATTGTAGATGTGTGCGTTCACTGCTATCTGGGCCACATCATGCCTGAATCCCTCCCTATTTCTGTACTCCATCTTCCTTACCTTGTCCCTGATGGTACCAAGGTCCATTGGGTGATCTATGATGTCAAGGTAATCAGGAGCATCTTTCTTCATCACTGGTTTAAGAAATATGTACGATACAGCAGTGTTTCTCCGCAAGCTGTCAACAACCTTTTCCAGTATGTTGGAAAGCTCAACCTGCATTAGGATGGAAACAAATTAGTCAAGCTCAAATTCCTACAAGAAATATGCTTATATACAACTATTTGGCCACCATCAGAATACCTAAAGTTTGTTAAGTTTCGACCACAAATAAATATTATCTTTTACTACAACGGAATCAGTAGATGCTTTGGAGACAAGCATTACTAAGCAATGAAAGCCCCCATTGAAACATATAAATTGTACCTCTTCTCCTCTGCGTCGTTTAGGCGCCCGATGTCTTTCATCTTTGTATGGCCTACTCTCGGATTTCAGGTTTTCTATTTCCCTTGATTTTATTCTTTATCCTCGATCTGGAGCCCTTCCTCCCTCTTTTCATGTATCCCAGATTCTGTTAGCATGTGTTCCTGCATATCTCTTTCCCCTTTGAAGGTAAATGGGGCATTCATCGGGCAGGCTTGTTTATCAGACCAATCTTCTCTGATTTTGTTCTCGGGACCTGATAATTCAACATTTTTTCTTGTGGGCTCAACAGCCCTAAATTGAACATGTTTGTGTTGGTCTAGAAGACCCTTAGGCTGCTTGATGGTGACCTTCTTGCTAGGAATATTCTTCCCAAATTCAGCAGGAGGCCGAAATACAACAGATGCTTTTAGAATGTCAGAAGGATAATCATCAAACCTCATCTCATTAGACTTCAATATCTTGTCGTCCTTTCCAGTAGGTCCAATAGATGCTTTTAGAATGTCAGGAGGATAATCATCAAACCTCATCTCATTAGACTTCAATACCTTCAACAGAAACTAGTGAACCAGACGGTGACAAGTTCCATTCCAAGCACCTTTGAGGTGCCCCACATTTGAACTTTACTGGGACAGGTTTTGTCTTTTCAATACATTCAGGTCCTTTGGTTTCAGTATCTTCAAATGAGACTGTAGTTATCAACTTCTTGCTCAGTGTCCGGTTTGCTTGATCCAAAGGATTAAACTCGACTGAATTTGTATCCATTTCTGTATTTTCTTCATCCTCCCCATACTTAGGACACAGTTTGTTGGTCCGCATATGCCCAAGCTATAAAACAAAAGAAATGACAAAGATACAATCAACTCATAAGTTGATGAAACAATTCACTTTAATGTGCCACCCTGACCACAAGCACCACAGGTAAAATTAGATTCCTTCCATAGTCTCTTTTCATGTAAAAGAAGAAAAGGCATGAGTCACAATAGCAAGATAAGATCAGCATTGACATGAATGAATCATAGAATTCTCAACACAGCTCAAAAGTTTCAGATTTTAGTGGCACAAATATCTGCGCTAAAACTTTAATAGGTGTGACACCAAGGCAAGAATTAGCACAACAGCATGACCTCAAATTACTTTGTATGCAGCCTAATGGGTACGGACCACGGACACCACCAGCAGTAGAACATATAACGATCACTTCACAGTGTATCATTACAACCAATACAACATAATTACATAGCAAAGGAGGGAGTGAAGCAAAACTTGTTGCATCCAGCAATCATGTGATGGGCCTGTGTGGATGCACCAGGGGGGGTCATCTAGGCCTAGATTTAGGAAGAGTCTAGAAAATAAGATTGCTTGCAAGACAAGTGAGGTTGGGTCCTCCCTATAATAGGGGAAAGATATAACTAGTAAGATTAAGAAAAAATAAACTAGGGGTAAGATCCTAAAGCGCTCTAGCCTCCCAAAGCCATCGGAAGGCATGCTGCCCTCCCTGCGCCTGCTGCAGCCTAATGCTGCTGCCGGCCCCTTCCTCTCTTAATGTGTGGCAGCCGTTCTCCTGACCTAAGCCTTTAATCCCTCTCCCCAGATGCAAAACATTACATCATCACTTTCATGTCTAAGGGTGACCTAACTTCAGCAAAAGAATTCCCAGCCTGCATACAGTAACATAGCATGCATGGCAAAATCGTTATACCAAAAAAGTCAAAACAACTTATAATTTGGAACGGAGGGAGTAGTTACTAGAGCTTATTTCTTCTAATACATCAAAAGAAGTAGTAATAGACAAACAATTGGATCTAGGCCTCAAACATTAGATGGAGAGTAATACCTCTTTCACCTCTCTTGGAGTGCTCCCCTTTGAGGTCGATGTAGCAGTATGACCTGACATTCTAATCATTTTCCCTGTCTCACTCTGCTTTGATTTTGTGGCACCTAGATCGTACACAGATGTTACACAATTTGTCATTTCCACAGGTTGCTTCCTCCCCTTCTTACCATTACCATTGTCTGTCCCATAACAGGCCATCAATCATAAGTATAAAGCTATTTTTTAAATAAAAGAATACATAATAAAGAAATAGCCACCTTCAAGCAGTTTTTTTGCAAGAGAGGCTTCTGCTTCATCATCTTCAATTTCACCATTAATTTGAATTCGGGTTAGGCACCTTCTCATTTGAAGCCCTCTCATTCCTTCTGCTTTATTATTTACCAGGCCTGCTTTACCAGTATCTTCATCATCAAATTCTTCTGCATCTAGCAAGTTCTCAAGATCCCCAGCGAATGAGTCCAGATCATTGTTGGCTTCCGTGTCACTCCCAATATCTATGGCTGAAAGTGACTCAAGCTGTCTGTCCCAAATTTCCTGGCATTTCTCTCTAGTTTGCTGCTGAGGCTGCAGAGAAGACATATTTTGTCCGCGCGCAAACTTACTAACTGGAATTTCATCAATAGTAATTCCCAATGCAGCTTTCTCACTTGACAGCTTCCTCACCATACTAATGAGATCCCACCTTGTTAAGTTGTGAACTTCTGCTTCTGGAATGCCCAATTTTAGAAGCAGCTATATACAACAATACATTAGAGGCAAACATTAGATTCATCAATGCAATATGGCTCTCTCCATACAAATCTATCATATCTAATTCACATTTTTTATTCTTCTAGACAAATACCATATTAAATATGAATCAACAAGAATGTAGAATCAACTTGGCGAATTTTAGACAGCATGGGAGATCTACTTCTACATTGATGAAAAAGAAAACTGAGTGTCATTGACATGTGGGGTAAGTGCCACTGGTAACTTACACGCCATAGTTTAGAGCCAATTGTTATGGAGGGTTGACACATGCTTTCTTTATACCCATAAAAATAATAGTCTTAAGTGTTAGATTCCATATTCTCTATTGATTTGGCTAACCCTAGAAGGGTAGCTATATAGTGTAGCATACATGGGCCTCATGGGCCTAGCCTCATGGGCCTAATACATGTATATACTCCAACACTCCCCCGCAGTCTGAACTACCGGCGCAGCGGAGTTCTAGACTGGACATCTAAAAGAAAGAGCACACACACATGTCCCCCCACAGCCACAACTAGCCACTGGTGATGTTGAGGCTGGAGCGGAAGTCGGTGAAGGTCGACGACGGAGGCCCTTGGTGAAGATGTCGGCGAACCTGGGAGGTGGTCGGTACATGGAGGACCCGCACTCGCCGATGGCCACCCGATCACGGACGAAGTGAAGGTCAATCTCCACATGCTTCGTGCGCTAGTGCTGGACGGGGTTGGTGGAGAGGTAGACCGCGCCGACGTTGTCGCAGCAGACGAGCGTGGCTCGGCGAAGGGGGCTATGGAGCTCGGCCGGAGAGCCGCCGGAGCCGGGAAGCCTCGCCCACACCATTGGCGACGGCGCGGTACTCGGACTCCGCACCGGAGCGGGAGGCCACTGGCGGCGCTTGGAGGACTGGGACACCGGGTTGCCTCCGAGGAAGACGGCATAGCCGTGAGGTGGACCGTCGAGTGTCGGTGTAGACAACCGGCTACAGAGGAAGACCGTCGGTGCGGGGAGCGGGCCATGATCAGCGGTGCCTCGGAGGTACCCGAGGAGACGCTTGAGAGCAAGTGAGATGAGGCTCCCGAGGATCATGCATATGAAGGCACAACTGCTGAACTGCATAGGTGATGTCAGGCCGAGTGAAGGTGAGGTACTGAAGAGCACCAGCAAGACTGCGGTATGCCGTAGGATCAGTCACTGGGGGGCCCTCTGCCTCGGACAGCTTGCTCGAGTGTCAAGCGGAGTGGTGCGGGGCTTGCAACCGTCATCCCGGCCGCTCAAGTATGTCCGAGTGTCGACGCGGTGAAGAAGAAGCCCAGCTGGATGAGGCTCAACGGTGACTCCAAGAAAGTGGTGAAGCACACCCAAATCCTTCATCGCAAACTCCCGCCGAAGAGAGGTGATGATCCGGAAGAAGGGACTCACCGGAGGCCGTCGGGACTATGTCATCCACATAGAGTAGCAGATATGCAGTCTCGGCCCCATGGTGATAGATGTATAGGGACGTGTCTGACTTGGCCTCCACAAAACCAAGTGTCAGGATGAAAGCAAAGAAACCCGTGGTTCCATGCCCGGGAGCGCTTTGAGGCCATAGAGAGACTTGTTGAGCCGGCAGACCATCTCAGAGCTGGAGGAGTCCACAAACCCAGCTGGCTGACTGCAGTAGACTGTCTCAGTGAGAAGACCATGCAGAAAAGCATTCTTCACATCCAGCTGGTGCACAGGCCAAGAGCGGGTGAGAGCCAGTGAGAGCACGGTGCGGACAGTAGCAGGCTTCACCACCGGACTGAAGGTCTCATCATAGTCAACCCCAGGGCGCTGAGTGAAACCCCGGAGTACCCACCGAGCCTTGTACCGCTCAAGTGTACCATCAGCCCGGCGCTTGTGGGTCCAGATCCACTTGCCGGTGACGACGTTGGCACCTCGCGGCCGGGGCACCAGATCCCAGGTCTGGTTGGCGAGGAGGGCCGCGTACTCCTCTTCCATCGCGCGGCGCCGGGGGAGGGTCCGCCAAGGCCTCGCGGACGGAAGAGGGTACGGAGAGATCCCGGCTCACGGGCGGTGGCGGTGAGGGCCTGCGGACGGGACGCCTGCCTCGTCACCATCGGGTGAGTGTGACGAGGGTCCCGGTGAAGAAGCGGCGGGTGGTATACCGGCGGCTCCACACGGGCGGCCGGAGGCCGCGGCGGTGGCGGTGGTGGCGTCGGTGTCGCCGGCGGAGAGAGGGGCACCACCGGTGGTTCAGGTGACCCCGGCGAAGAAGGGGCCACCTGCGGTGACGGCGGAGGCGGCGGCGGCGCCGCAGCCCGTCCACGGCGCTGGTACACGTGCACCGGCTGGGCGAAGCGCGCAGGTGGCGCCTGAGGCGGCGGCTCGGGACCCCCACCCCCGCTCGGCCCCTCCATGGTCGAACAGGGAGCAGGGTCGGGAGAGGCACTGGCCGCCGGTGAGCTGGGGCACGGCCCCGGCGAAGGGCACGGTGCGGTAGTACCTGCAGGAGACAACTGCAAAGGTGGCTCGACCACCGCGTCAGTGGAAAACAAAGAGGAGAGGTCAAGCTCGAAAGCGGAAGTGGTGGTGGTGGGGGTGGAGAAGGGGAAGACAGACTCATCAAACACCACATGGCGAGAGATGAGGACCCGACGAGAGGTGAGGTCGTAGCAGCGGTACCCCTTGTGATCCGGGGAGTACCCAAGGAAGACACGAGAGAGTCGAACGGGGTGCCGGCTTGTGGGAGCGGTGGGCGGGTGTTAGGGTAACACGCACACCCGAAGACGCGAAGGTGGTCGTACCGAGGAGGGGTACCGAAAAGAGCGTGGTGGGGCGTGGGAGCTGGGCAGGCAGCGGAAGGAAGGCGGTTGAGAAGATAGGTGGCAGTGTGCAAGCTCTCATCCCAGAAGCACGCAGGAGGGACGAGCGGGGAGGGTGCGGGGTCTCGGTGGTGGTGCGATCATGCGCTCGGCCTTGCCGCTCGGGAAGAGGTGTACGGGCAAGACATGCGCACTGGACCCCGTGAGAGAGAAAGAAAGCACGGAGGCGGAGTTATCGAACTCACGACCATTGTCGCACCGGACGGCCTTGATGGTGAGGCCGAACCGTGTAGACACCCAAGCGAAGAAGTGGAGAATCGCGGGAAAGCCTCGGACTTCGCACGGAGAGGAAAAGTCCGGGAGTAGTGAGAGAAATCATCAAGCATCACAAGATAGAACTTGTAACCAGAAATGCTGACGACAGGAGACGTCCAGAGGTCGCAATGTACAAGATCAAAGATGTGGGCCGCCTGGGAGGAAGAACTCTGAAAAGGGAGGCGGACATGACGGCCCAGCTGACACGCATGGCACAGATGCTCATCGTGAGCCCGAGGACACCGAATGTCGGAGCTACGACTGAGCTGCATCAGGGCGTCACGACCAGGATGGCCGAGGCGCCGGTGCCAAGTGGTGGAGGAAGTAGTGGTGGCGAAAGCTCGACAAAGGGGCCGGCGAAAAAGGTGAAGGAGACGCCGGGAAGCGGAGGGTGTACAGGGGCCCCGTGCTGTCACACCGAAGCAGTGGACGCCGGGAAGCCAAATCCCTGACAGTGAGACCGGATGAGTCAAACTCCACGGAGCAGGAATTGTCAGCAGTAAACCGACGAATAGAAAGAAGGTTGTGAACCATAGAAGGTGCCACAAGAACATCAGGAAGACGAAAGGAGCCATGAGCGCCGGCGGCACCCACAGACGTGACAGGAAGACACGAGCCATTTGCGACCATGATGGACGAAGGGTGAGAGGAAGAAGGAGGGTGAACGGAGGAGAGTATACCGGGGTTGGGAGTGGTGTGGTAGGTGGCTCCCGAGTCGGCGATCCAGTCTGGCCCGACAGGAGGTGTCGGGGCCATGGTGCTGAAAGAGGTGGCGAAGGCCGCCGGGTCCCAACCGACAGGCCCGGACAAGGCGCCGGGAGGTGTAGCCCAAGGGGGCGCTGCTGGGTGACACCCTGGAGAACCAGCAGCGAACATCGCGGTGGCCTGGAAGGGCCACGGAGAGAGAGGGGCCCCCGGAGCCTGGTGGGGCCACATGGAGATATCCCCGACCCATGGGTTGTAGAAGAAGGGCCAGGGAGTATCCGGAGCACCGGGAGGCATCGGTGTGCTCCCCCGACCACCACCACGGCCCCCACGACGACGGCGGCCGCCACACCCGCTTTGCTCAGGAGAGAACGCCGGTGGAGGGGTGGTCGCAAGAGCAGTCGAGGAAGACGAGGGCGGCGGCACGGAAGTGACCCGGGCCGGGCAACCCCGAGTGAGCTCCGCCGTGACGAGTGGATCGGTCGGATCGTGCCAGATGCCCGCATCGTGGTAGGCAGCGCCCAAGGCATGGCGGTCGCACGAACACGGGCCTCGCTCCGCTCGGCGGCAGCCCGGGCAGCAACGAAGGCGGCTGCGAGGTCGGAGGCGGCCTTGTCTGCTGAGAGGTGGTCCTGCCCTGTCGCGGCAGTAGCCCGGGCAGCGATGAGGGCGTCTGCGAGGTCGGAGGCCGCCCTGTCTGCTGGTAGGTGAGCAGTGGGAGGCTGCGGCGTCCAGAGTGCCGGGGCCGCGCCCGCCGCGGGGCTGTACGCGCCAGGGAAGCCCGCGCCGGTGGGAGCACCGCAAGACGGAGGAGCGCCGGCGGCGGCAGCAGCTGCGTCCAAGCTCGCGGCCACCGCATCGAGGCCGTCAGCTGGGGCAGCTGGGCCCCCCCCGGCCGTGGCCGCCAGCTGGGGCAGCTGGGGCCCCCCGGCCCGCACCAGGAGGGGACGTGCAGGCCTCCGCACGAGAAGCAGCGGCGGCGGCGGATCGACCCGCACCCGCAGCGGTTGCGGCGGCCCGAGCAGCAGCGCCTGCGTCCGCGGCGGCAGCTGGGGCCCCCCGACCCGCACCAGGAGGGGACGCGCAGGCGGAGGCGGCGCCATCGGCGTTGAAGAACGTCGCGACTGGGCCCCCTGCATCGCGCGCAGCCGGGACCGGGGCGGGAGGGTTCCGGAGCGGCTGCAGCCCGCCAGATGCGTGCGGATCCGGCCCCCCTGCGCCGGGCAGAGCCGCGGCCGCGGCAGTAGGGAGCTTGGGCGGCGGAGGCCCACCAGGCGGGGGCTCGCCGGCCCTGGTGCCCGCAGCAGCAGCGGCGGCGCCGCCAGTGGCGAAGAACACCGCGGATGGGCGCCCGCTCGAGGCGGCGAAGCCCGGCGGCGGCGCGCTCGCCCGCGGAGCCGCTGTGCCGGCGACTTGCGCCCAGGTCTGCGAGCCAGAGAGGGGCGGGAAAGAGAAGAAGTAGGAGGGAGGAGGGGGAGGCGCGCCATGGACGGCCATGGCCGCCGGCGGAGATGGCCGCGGGCCGGCGGAGAAAGCGCCGGCGCGCAGGCAGACGGGGTGGCGGCGCTCAGGATCGGGAGGGGAGGGGAAGGGAGGCTGATACCATGTTAGATTCCATATTCTCTATTGATTTGGCTAACCCTAGAAGGGTAGCTATATAGTGTAGCATACATGGGCCTCATGGGCCTAGCCTCATGGGCCTAATACATGTATATACTCCAACATTAAGGACATTCAAATATTAACACACATACGTTGACAATGAAACATGTTGCATGATTTAAAGGTAAGTCAGCACCGGTAACCCCAGCCACTGTTTACTAAATCAAATAGGCTTTACGGTACCTCTCTAGCTGCATCATTGCTCAACCTGCGGAGATCAGCATCAGTTCCAGTTACAGTAGTACCTTTTGCCACAGCTGACTTTTTCTTGACATAGCTGAATCCAAGCCCAACACCAGATGGATCACCGAAACCAGTAATTTCTAATCTTTCTATATTCTTCCTGCCCTGCATAAAAGAACTGAAATTTGAGAACATGTACCAATAAATCTCTCTAGCTATCAAAGGATCAATGGAGATGGACACAGCATTGTTATGGATGTTGCTGCCTGAGCTGCCAAGGAAGAGGGCTGGGAGTCAAAGCGACCTTAATGGTTGACCGAATTGTGCTGGGTATAGGTCTTGTTGATTGGAACCAGATAGTTACCAATGGTAGTCATAAACCTAGCACCTAGAAAAGAGTAGTGGCATCAAAATCTTCAAATTTCAGACCCTGCTTTTGACAAATCATACACCATTTTGTTTCTTGAACATGAAGGAGAACTGTGTATCTTTGAAGAATACTACACCATTTTAGTTCTTTGTTCTATGCCGGTTCAGCTTGCAAAGTCTCATCCCTCTTTCTGATGAGACTTCTTTTGATGATTGGTGGGACAGAAGCTCAAGGGTGGTGGCTCATCATCTTAGGAGCCTGGACTTTGTGGAATATTCACTGTGTGTTAATGGTGAACCTCCTAGCCTAGCTAGAACACTATTGCTATATAGTGAGGAGCTTCATTTTTGGGTTTGGTTGGGACACGAGCAGTTGTGAAGCTACAGAAACATGGAAGGAGGGTGCAATTGACTTTTGGGTGCATAGACTTGTGTCATAAAAGGTGCATATATGGTGAATTTGTTTAGTCAAAATCATGGTTTTTCAATTTTTGGGGGCTGCACCCCCTAACTTATAGCTTCACCCCTGAGCACAACGTATCAATCAACTCCTTGCCCGGGGACTGAATGTGTATTAATTTTGGTCGTGGTCATCTGGAACTCTTGTTAAGGACGTGTTTGTTTCTTTAAGAACCTAGTGGGTGGGTGTAAGGGTTTTTGTATGGGTTCTTGCTCCAATTTTCCTTATGATGATACATAGCTTTCCTACTTGTTCAAGAAAAAAGTAAGAACAGACACTTACAATCCAACCACTAGAATATCATTAGACAAATAAGAGGGGTTTGCAAAAGGAGAACAAAAACGATGAGCTGATACAAAATGATCAATCACGACCTAACAACTGGAGTAATCAAGTTAATCCTCAATCATGACCTATGCCCTGCTCTTGAAGCTTTATGGCTCCAACCGAGCACCACAAATTCATCTCCTCCTAAAAACCAATGGGCCTCCATGAGAGGAGGGGAAGCACCCTTCGAAACACATTTGTTTCGATGGAGCCACAAACTCCAAGCCCCTAACTCGACTTGCAGGCATTTTTCTGAGAAGAAGACCTTCTCACACATGTCGAGAAGACCCCCGAACAATACACAGCGGCATCGTAGCCCATGTGAGAATGACCACGGTTGGGGCCGGACCTTAGACCTGTGCTTTGGCATGGGATATACGACGAGATTTTTTTTAACCTCGGCAAGAAATTTGGTCCCATGGGGAGTCGAAACCAAGACCTAAGGAGTGCTACTCAAGCCACCCAACCAACTAAGCTAAAGGCCCTTTCACAAATACCAAATAATCTACATCCTGCCAACTATTTTATGAGTCCTGCATGACAAAACAATATTACTATATGAATTCAAACAGAAGTTTAAGTTGCCAAACTAAGCTAGATACAGTTTCCCATCAAAGCCCCTGGCCCCATTTGGAAATGGATGTTGGAACTTGGAAGAGGATCCGAATTCTTATGATTAACCCCCCACCCCAAGCCCTCTAATCAGGTCTTAGACATTTTTATCCCATCAGGCTAGAGGGGATTGAGTACTGCATCTTTTTCTCGAAAATGCAGGAGAACTGCGCTTCATTATATTAAGAAGATTGAGTACTGCATATAACAACTAACCATGCGCTGTTGTGCACCCAACCCAACAGGTGACAACAGAGACCAGCTTGCAGGTTAATACAGTATTTGTTATTACTGAAATTAACTCAGGAAAGAATGATGTATGAATTGAGGTTGTTTTCAGTCTTGTGGAACAGATCAATTATTACCAACAGTATCTGGTTTTAGGTCGCAATTGAATGAACAGTACGTTGCAGCTCACTAATCACATCAGTAAAAGTTTTTTAGTGAAGTACCTGATTAGTACAAGCAATAAAATTGCTGGTAAGATTCCAACTAGTAATCTGTAACTCTCTCTCAATATGTCCTGCAGCAGCAAGCTCGATAGCTTCATCAGAAAGTTGATTCATGGCGGAAGCCAGACCAACAGGATGAGTAAGATCTACAATTCCTAATTGCTTGAGACGATAGAGACCAGCTTGCATACTCTCATAACAGCATACCTGAAGCGTAGCCAGTTAAAATAAATTAAAGTCATGGCAATGTTTTTTTAGGGAAGAGCAAAAGAAATAATACTACCAAACATTTATTGCATTTGCATTGCAATGATATTGCATATTAGTCTATTGCAATGGTCTCGCTCAAAAAAGTCTTTTGCAATGATACCATTTGATTCAACCTTTCAACATTAACACAATCTCAGGCTTTTAATAATTCAGAGACATAAGTATGTTTGCTGAAGGCTACTTATTTAATATTTACATCATGAATATACTGGCAACTAGTCTTGATTATTTTGTGCTCTTATAAATTTAGGAAAAAAACACAAATACCCAACCAAGGGTACTCCAACCAGTTTGGTTTTGCCAGTTAGGTCGAAATACTTGAACCTTAGTGTGAAAGAACACTGAGGTTTGCCAGTTGCACCAATTAGGAGCATCAGTAAATTAGTATAACAATATACATGGAAAGTGTCACAGATAAGAAAGCTCAAGGGTATAGCTGATTAAAACTTCATTTTTAAGGATCTATGTGGTGGCATCTTACAGGCTTCATGGTTAACGCATCATCATTTAAATTATGGGACTTGACTTCGATCATCATTATTCCAGCCATTAGAACTTGTCCAGACAATATCATGGCCATCCACCAAGACTATGTTCAATAACTCTCCACTAGAATGACAAATTTGGGGGCAGCATGAAGTCTACTACCTATACTCCATGATATTCTGAAATATATAGATCTCTAGACAAATATAAATCTAGAACTATCATAAAAAAACTTAGCTAGAACTCCCCTCTATTTGGGGATGCAAGGGGGCTTGTTTCAGAATTGAAGGCAGTCGATTTCCTAATTGAAGTTAATACTTTATTTCTTTCCACTCCAAGATCATGTGTTAATATCAAGAGTTCAGTACAAATTGAAGACATTTAAGCAACAGACCCTTCCAAACAAGAACTGAGATATTGCACATTATGCAACGAATTGGTACCTTATATATTTAGATTAGAAAAGGGTACATAGGTAATAAACCATGTTGTTGATAGTGATACTGACAGCCAGTGAAATGTTATCAGCTCACACAATTCCTTGAGATATGCAGCTTATCATCAGGAAAGAATTACACAAGTGTAAGTGTATCATGAAGAAACTCACACTTTCCGGTGCCAATAATCTTTTAGTTCTTCCTCAGATGGAACCTGGAAATCAGGTCTCTTTACTCCAGAAATGTCCCTTTGGTCCTTTCTGCAAATAAATATGCAGCACAGTGTTAATTTTAGTTAAATAAAAAAGGCCCAAAACTGGGGAAAAAACATGGGAAAATACTAAAAAGTATGTATACATACAACTTCAGGAGAAACAACATATATGATAAACATCTAACCTTCAACTCTGCACAATGCTTGAGTCGTTTTCTCACAATAGCATCAGTCAAAGGACTTTGAATAGGTAATTCATCAGCTCGTATCTGACAAATGATGCCAGGACTCTCCCTAGCTCGAAACTCGCGATAAACATATACAAGCATTCGATTCAGAAGATAATTCTGTACATTTTTTGTCCCTGGTGACAATACTTCCATATGAGGTTCCTGCCAAGGGAACAGCAATCATTTATCATTTATGAATGTAATGAGAAGAGTTATCCCAAACAGATCAGCTCCTGTGGTAGGGTGAGTACAAGAAACAGAAGCAAGTATACAATTATATATGTATGAAAATGTGTTTCTAATAAATTATTCTAGCAACGACAGAAATAAAGGGCAAAATAAGTACCATTTACATTTAAATGCCAAAAATGCTAATATAATCGAATAAGATTTATTCTCAATTGTTACACCAAAAATATCCACATTCATTTCAACTCATGTCCACAGAAATAGCATGTACTCCCTCCGTCCCAAAGGAAGTGTAACTCTCGGTTCCCGAAGAGTCAAGCTCTTTTAACTTTGACAAAAAAATTATATAAGAGAATATTAACATTTAAAGTATATAATTAGTATCATTAGATAGAATATTGAATCTTTTTTTATAATAAACTTATTTAGAGATATAAATATTGCTAATATTTTCTATAAATCTAGTAAAACATGAGAAAGATTGACTATCACAAATACCATAGCGTTGCTTATTTTGGGACAGAAGTAATTTAGAGAGTTGCATTTATGTTATCTAAACTATTTTTCTTCAACAAATGGCAACACATCACAAGAGTTTAGGACCTTTCAAAGCATGTAATTTAGTAGAGAGTTGCATTTATGTTATCTCAAACTGTTTTTCTTCAGAAAATGGCAACACATCATCATAACTTGCAAAAGCGCAAGGCAAAACATGACAAAAGCAACTTTTAACATGCAATTTCCGGAGGTAAAACAGCGCCTACATCACTGAACTTCATACCAGAACCATATCAATACACAACATGAACATTCTATGATGAAAAAAATAAAGTAATGAAAAAACATGGTGAACAAATAAATATTCTATTACAGTAACAGTCTGGTTACCAAAAAGACCGTAATAAAAATTGCACGGCTGTGTTCAGAAAAATGTTGGCATAATTATACAAATTATACCCTAGATAATACAATGGATATTAAGAACATGATCTCCACAGCAGGAAATGCAATACTTCAATGTTCAAAGCATCCATCAAATTACGTTAAAAAAGGTAAAGCAAAGCAAAGAATACAGTACTTTGGCGAACAAGCTTACTTCTTGGCCAACAGCATAAACCTTATCAATACGGCGAAGGAAAAGTGCCCCTTTGGCTGAACGAACTAAAAGATAATCTCTTGACGAAACCTGGTGAGGAAATATAGGTGACCTGTACATGTTTGTTTCAAGACAAGACTGGTGGGAACCAGAACTTATTTGTCCCAGAAAAGGAGATACGTCAGCCGGATCAATTGCAACCATTGTACCCATCAATGTTGTTTTGAAGTGATGTAGCTGTCTCATCAGTACATGAAGTTTTTCTGTAATATGTACACAGTCGGGCTCCCATTCCTGTATTTGAAAGTAGCAAAGGCCTCTCCTCACAGTATCTGTATTGGAAGTGACAGAAAACAGAATTAATACAATAGTGAAGGAAAAATGCATAATCAAAATATTGCCATTTACAATAATTGTATTGGATATCTTGTATTCTTGTTCACCAATTGACTAAAGTAGCAAAAAACATTCAACAAAAGTAATATAAATAAAAAGTATAGATCTTATAACTGACCAATTTCCAATAATTAAACATCCAGTAAAATCCCTATTTTACATGACAGATGGCTGAGCAAATATGTCTAGGTGTGGTGCTAGAAATGTTCCAAAAATTGTATGAGGGAGATTTTAATATGTCTAGGTTGAACTATGGCTTGATAACCTTAATCCCAAAATTAAAAGAGGCTTCTAACATAAAACAATACAGACCTATTTGCTTACTAAATGTAGACTACAAGTGGTTCACTAAGGTACTTACTCTGAGATTAACCAAGTATGCTCAGCATTTGATTAGTGCAACCCAGACAGCATTCATTCCAGGCAGGTACATTTTGGAAGGGATAGTGATGCTACATGAAATTCTACATCAACTGAGAATTCAACATAGGAAAGGGATCATATTGAAGCTAGATTTTGAAAAAGCCTATGACAAGGTTAACTGGAGCTTTATGATGGAGGTTTTAAGGAAAAAGAACTTTCCAGGAAAATGGCTAGAGTGGATGAAACAGGTAATTGAAGGAGGGAGAGTTGGTATATTGATAAATGGACAGCCAGGAGGTTACTTTAGGACATACAAAGGTTTGAGGCAAGGAGACCCACTTTCTCCTCTGCTTTTCAACTTAGTTGGAGATACACTAGCTATGCTATTGGACAGGGCCAAGGTTAATGGGTGCATTAGAGGCTTAGTTCCAGAACTAATGGATGGAGGGATAACACATCTGCAATATGCAGATGACACTATCTTATTCTTGAACCAGGATGAGGATTCAATTTGTAACACAAAATTTCTTCTCTATTGTTTTGAAGCTATGACAGGACTTAAAATAAATTATGACAAGAGTGAGGTATTTGTTCTGGAATCAACAATAGAGGAACAGAGACAGGTTGCAGAAGCCTTCAATTGCAAAATTGGAAGCTTTCCTATGAAATATTTAGGTGTGCAGATTGACAGGTACTATATGAGCTCCCAGGATTTCAACTATGTGTGTCAAAAGATTGAAAAGAGAGTGCCTACATGGCAAAGTAGTCTACTGACTTATGGAGGAAAAATGATTTTAACAGAGTCCTGTTTAAGTTCAGTCCCAAATTATGTGATGGGTGTGTTTCACTTGAAGGGAGAGGCTCATCAGAAAATGGAGACAGCCAGGTCTAACTTCTTTTGGCATGGCCCAGGCAACAAAAAGAAGTATCATATGATGAGGTGGGAGGTGTTAGCTACTCCAAAGCCAGTTGGAGGACTAGGTTTCACTGATACAAGATTAATGAATAAGTGTCTTTTAGCCAAGTGGATATATAAGCTAGAAAAGGGAGACAGGAATCCATGCTGTGACTTGCTAAGAGCAAAATATATGGGGGACAAAGGTTTCTTCAGTTCTAGACAGAGAAATGTCTCACAGTTTTGGTCTGGTTTACATGAGATTAAACAATGGTGCGCCAGGGGATTGGTCTATGTAATTCCATGGTAAGATCACAAGGTTCTGGTTAGATGTGTGGTGTGGGGGCTGCCCCTTTAATATAGTCTATAAGAGAATTTTTGAAATATGTAATGAGCAGACAGGTACTGTTAATGAGATACTAGGCAACAATGAGATCAGGCTTACTTTTAGGAGATCTTTTGGCATCCCTGAGATGGAGGAATGGCAGGAGCTGATCAATCAAGTGGGAAATATACAGTTAACTGAAGAAAGAGATACAGTTACTTGGGCACTGGAGAAAAAGGGAAAGTTTACAACGGCCTCATTGTACAAGGAATTGTCATTTACAGGAGAACATAATAGAGAGATAATGGGGATTTGGAGAGCAAAAATTCCACTCAGAATCAGGTTTTTTCTGTGGTCAGTGTATTCAGATTGCCTACCATCTGCAGAACAATTGATCAAGAGGAACTGGCCGGGAGAATTAGAATGTAAAATGTGTGGGGCTGATAAAACGACTGAACATATCATGTTCCAATGTGCTGTTGCTAACTACACCTGGTGGACTCTGAAAGAGGCACTGGGCTGGACAACTGTTCCAACTAACTTGCAAATCTATTTTCATCTAGGCAGAGGGGGAGGGGAATATCCCAAACCCATGATGATATTCTTGTTAGCTAGTGTTTGCTGGAGTCTCTGGCTGATACGCAATGATCTTGTTTTTCATAATAGAGTATTAACAGGTACTGACTCGGTTGTGCATCGATCAATCACTTTCATGCAGAAATGGAGCATCTTGCTTCGGGACGCGGAAAAAGGCTGGGTGATGAAGGTGATAACAAGGCTCTCAAGTTGACTGGTACGAAGCGTCCTAAGATGGTGGCGTGAAATGATGGAGAGCGAGGACAGTACAAGCAAAGAAGTGGAGGACTTGAAAACTGGGAAAGCGCTAGAGTTTTGTCCAAAAGGAATTTTAGTAGTAGAGAGTTGCTGGTATTTTAGTTTCACCTAAATTTGTAATATACATGCTGGGAGTTTCTTTTGCGCTCTACTAGAGGCCGAGTCGGCTAAAAACTTATTGTATCAGCTGGTAACCCCAGCAAAAAACCTTACATTGCTTTCTATAAAAAGCAGGGCCAATTGGTCTTTGGTCTAAAAAGATGGCTGAGCAAATACTAACATGATGCACAAACATTTGGCTGAACTGGCAATTAAATTCTCATTTGTTGAAGTCACATCCATTTCCATTAATGCTTCCATCATAAAAAAAAGGAAATAAGTTAAGACTTACTCCATCAAAAATACATGTCCATCCTTAACGGACAAGTCAACTTTTTTCCTGAAAGCCCCAAGAGGACATAGAGGCTTGCCCTCACCAGGTAACATTTGTTCCTTTGGCCATAGATTTACTTTTGTGCACAGTGAATGCAGAATAGAGTTAGGTCGCACATTTTGCATAGCCAAAGAGATATCATCCTGAAGCTCTTTTCCAGAATAAAACAACTTTATGCTCTCAGAATGTTTGAATTCTGCATGTAGAGGATGTCATAAATCATAAACAAATATTAGTAAAACTGAAGACTGAAGGAAGTGGTCATCTTTTTTTTTTCTCTGGGGGTGGGTAGTAGCTTTAAATTGCATAGGAGTATTTGAAAGAAACCACCCACAAATAAATACAAGGTAATAAATAAAATAAGGAAAGAACAGAATAAGAAATGAGTACTAGCCTAGTTTCTTTGAAACTTTTAGTTTCACAGAGACTGGAGTTTCGTCTGCATTGACCATAAGCTTGATTCCTTTTCCTCCCGAGTCATCACTATAACAGTTATTCGCCCATGGCTAACCGCAGTTCCATGCAGTTGAGCAGCAACTTTATTTTCATGCGGATACCACTTAGCTTTTGGTCTATGAAAGCTTGCAATCTCCTTACTGCAGAAAATTGAAGAACAAGAAAAAAGGTAAGAAATGAAGTGGGAAGAACGAAAAATAATATACAGTTCAGTAGGTGAGATAGAATGGCAAATTGACAACAATGGTAACGCGTTTGTCTCCATTGCCAATGGGGATTCCCTCACTTTACTTTTCACAGGTTTGCATAGTGATTTCCATGCTTTTGATGGAGACCTAAATTGGATGTCCTCTGCTAGCAAGGATTTCCTTGTCCACTATCAAGGTTAGGCAAGGAAATTGAACATGCAATGGAGGCATAGAACTCAAGTAGGAAACTTGTGTCAAATATAATCAAGACCTAAGGTCTCAAGTGCCAAAAACATGCACCATACTTTGGGCACCAGAGCTCCATAATCTAGTAGTGCAAGCATCCATTGCCATGCTACAACACAATGCTCACGATGCCATCCACACCAGCAGAAGAATTCAAATACTCTTAGGCCCCGTTTGGATCCCTTCATTTTGGAGAAATTGAAATCTACTTAAGAATTTAGGCTATTTGGCTTGGAATTTGAGATTCCACAACTTTCCAAAGTTCACATATAAGCCATGATTCATAAGATGTGAGATGAGAAATGGATTCTTCTTCTCTAACTTAAACTTAGCAGATTCTTCTTCCATCCACAACTATAGTTTATTACAATCAACTCAATTTCAAGAATCCAAACGGGGCCTTATTTTAATTTTGCTGTTAGCGTTATCTCTAGATTACAATTGCAAGAACAGCAAGTATCAAGCATCTATCAATTAAAATTCGCTGGCTACAAGTATAACTTGATATCCAAACTCTCAAGTTCTAAAGTTGTGTCTGTTATGTACTCATGTTATGAACAGAACCACAGATTACAGAAAACCCAGTTGTACTAGCCAACGTAAAAAGAGCTACTTGAAGATGGGAACAAAGGCACATTCAAGACAAAAATCCACATCTGTAGATCAGTCTGTGATAAGTGGACATCAGAAATGTATGCTGGCCTGGCAAAATATCACAGACATCATCATGTGGTCCGTCTCTGATTTCATTTCAGACTCGTTTTCTTTTTCTATCTGTATTTTAGGTGTCTTGTTTTCATCTTTTGTGATAGTGCAAAATCCTGAGTCAAAAATTAGTCCAGACAAAGTATCCAAATAAATTGTCAAAAGGTTTTCTACAAGACAACAGAGGTGGAAACTGCTTTCTTAATTTGATATCACTGATAAATACACTTTAAATCACACTTTTGAATACAAAGAAAAATCCGAAGAAAGTTATTCATGGTTATGCTATGCATAGGTGCTAACGACTAGTTATCCACTCCATTGTAATCTTTGTCACCTTGATAAAGTAAGCAGTACCGAGAATTAAATATGCACCGAGACTTGTGAATACAATAGAAAATTCAGAGAGGGAAGGGCAGGGTGGCTCATACTTGCTCAGTTTTGGTTTCATGGTTTGGAGCTTCTGAGCTGGAGCAGAATGCACCACCTTTATGCACATTGAAGCACCTTTTTAGTAAGAAACTTAGCTTGCTGCAATACTTTCGCCTTACAATAAAACTTGTCATTTGAGATGTTGAATTGATGATCACTCAGTGAAATCGGTTGATTGCCAAAATTATCCGCTGATGATGCTGAACTCTTCATCGACGGACTAACAGCATTCATAATAGAAGCATCAGAGTGGATGCGGTCCACTTTCTTTTCATCCATAGTCTCAAATAGCATCTGATCATCTTTAAGATCAAATATAAGCTTAGGCTTCGGGGTATCCACACTAGGATCCCAGATAATGTAGTCCCACCATGATCCTTCTAATAATTCCCTGTTCAGCAAGCAAAGGTTGTTTAACCGCTGCATGGTCACAGGTTGTGTGTGGTAATTTTTCTCAGGAGCATGGTGATTAGCTGCAGCAGGCATTTCAGTAAAACCAAACGGATCTGTTATTACTGGAGAAACATGCCCATTGATTTTACCCTTCACCACGCAGTACTGAGAGACATGACCATAATCCTTAGCCTGATCTCCATTTTGAGAGTCCATGCTCTCTTCACATATTGCACAACCTTTCAAGCAAGGCTGACTTTCAGTTGCTAATGAATTATCCCAAATGATATAATTTTCCCAATCATCATGCTCAAGTGGATAAAAATCAGGACAAATAGGAGACCGCTGAGCACTCGGGATATCTTTAAGTGAATCTTTCATAGGTTGTTCAGAAAGACATGAATCCTTTGGGCATAAAGGGACATCAGAAACAGACGGAGCACAGTCACTCTCAACAAAATCTGCATCCATTTGGATATGCTTTAAATTTGAGATATTTTTGATACTGCTTCGGAAAAATATTTCCTCATCTTCCTCAACGATGTTAGAATATTTAGCGATTTGGAGCTCGGAAGCAAGTTTGGAACCAACAAAATAGACATCAGATATACTCAAATGTTCTGGCCAGGAGCACTACAATGTCCAATAATATACAAGATGGTAATCAGTATTTGCTCAGTCACCAACATCTTTCTTTTCAACAGTTTTCTATTTAAACTTCAGAATCAACACAGTTTCATTCATATAGGAGCAGAACAAATACCTACTATATCATTTTCCAGGAATATAGGTAGAAATTAAAGCAATGGTCATCTGTCAATGCTATTTTGCAGTAAAAAGGATCAACTCATGAAAGAAGAAGTCATATAGAAGAAGCTTGGATCAATAAATGCATGTTACTTCCTCCATTCATCAAACCTTAAGTCGCTTTAACTTTTTTGGTACATCCATTTTGCTATGCATCTAGATATAATAATAATATGTCTAGATACATGGCAAAATGGATGATCCAAATCTAGATATAATAATAATATGTCTAGATACATGGCAAAATGGATGATCCAAATAATGCAAGGCAACCTGGGAAAAGAACAGGAAAGGCCCTTGCTGTAGTATATTGTTATGAAAAAGAAATCAGGAAAACCAAATGGGAGAGAAAAAAGAAAGGAAAACTAGAAGACAATAAGACAGAAAAAGAGATAAGTAGAGCTACTGTACAACTGTGTTAGGCCAATTCATAAATATGTTAAGGGCTCTCTAAAAAAGTGCCATGCAACCCATATTACCTGTATTCATTGGATGTGTATGGTGATCTATCTGCCTTTTTCTTACATGCACCTCACCACCAAAAATTTCACAAAATCTCAGGATCACACTCCCATCCTCTATGCATAAAACAGGGAGGGAAGCTGCAGTTTCAGACCCAAGATAACCTTCTTCAGTGCCCATTTCTTTCTGGTTCATTGTACAAGAAAGACAACTATATTAAGATATACTCCGTAGATCATTATAAAAACTATAGAATGAATAGAAAATGTTGGGTCAAATGGTTACAGGGCATAAATGGGTATAATTCAAGGTCAGGACATGAGAATACCTGCAAAGTTTCATATTTGAAGTCCAAACATTCCTCTAAATGTGGCAAGAAACCAAAATTTCCTGTGGCAAGATTAATGTCTGAAGGCTTCATAACTGGCTGCTCAACTAAAACTGCATCTGAAAAGAAAATGAGACATAGCATAGCAACACGACTGTTAGCAAATAAAGTATAAATAACTAGAACTTAAACTGAAATTCAGCAGCATTAACTCCAACACTTAGGTTGCTATATTTATTTTGAAAATATATGTTCTCAAGAATCAAAAACTAAATGTTGTGGCTTAGCAAAAGGTTTTGCAATGTTCTAACTAGATTCCATTCGTTAAGAGTGGTGTCTATGTGAAACTTTGACCCAAACATAAAAAGGACAAAATGGTGGTCTGGTCACTACCCTGGAGAATGGATAAGGCAGCACATGCATACCCATGAGAACAAATAGAATCACAATATAAAAACATGTGAAGCCTTAAAATATTTTAAGCGAAACAGAATCAAGGGTAATATGGCAACCAAAAGGTTGTAAGAAAACGAAATATCGCTATATATAAAAATGCACAGAAACAATTGGGGATATGGTTGAATACCATCAGAAGAACAATTTCGGACAGCACTATTAAATTGGGACTCAATATCATTGGTCATTCCTTCACCTTCATCATAGTTATCCTCACCAAACACTGATAATGTAGTATCGACTGAAGTATACACTGCATTTGATGAGAAGTAATCTTTTCTAGATAGCATATTGTCTTCCTCTGTAGGTGCTTCAACTTTAAGTCCGTCATATTCTTCATCAATATCTTCAAAGTCAACGGTATCTTCTGCCTTCTCATCATAATCTACAGAACAGCAAAAAGATCAGGTATCGACTAGTGTGTAATTAAAAAGGAAGAACAGGATAAGGCTGCCAGAAATGGCAGGATCTGGATTGTCAAACTGAGTCAGTGAATAATCTAATGGACGAGAATCATTCATTTAGTGTTTATTATGGAAAAATTGAGCTTCGCTAACCTTGCTCAGAGGAATCAGTTGGTGCCGGAGAAGACCTGACTAACTATTAAGCAACAAATAGTTAGTATGTTTGACAAGGACACGGTATCAAATTAACCATTATCATGAGGTAGCATACATCAATGTCTTGGAGGTCAAGGCCCAGCTCGTCTGCCAATGCAAATATGTGTTCCTTCACATCCTAATAATAGAATACAATAGAAATAAGAAAATGCAGCATTCCAGTAATCTTATGATCACAACTGCATAATGCCTTGTTTTTTCGCAGACAGATTCATATAACCAACTGGGTTCCAAAATATAGCACAGTAATCATACACTGGTCGTAAGTTTAACATCAAATCCAACAAGTATCCACATATATGGTAGATGTAGCAAAAATGAAATAAAAGGACTAAAACAGCTAAAATAATTCAAATATTGTCCCATCAGAACAAATTCAGAAGTCAAAAGGAGTATACCTCATCAAGGTAGTCAGCATCTAGGTCGCCAGAATCATCCACATTACCAAACATGAACCCCAGGAAGTAATTCCCGCCACCAGGCTCTTCGTAATCCTCATCATCTGTAAGGATGAGATTAATCAAATTCTGCATTTCAGTAATTGTACACAGCTTGCAATAGGTCCAGTTTCAGCACAACCTCCCAAAATTCAATAGGCCAAAGGTTGGAAATTGTACACAAATGAGTCAGGACAACGTTGACAACGAGGTGCATTCACAGACAGCAACCAGCTTCTGCTAGTCCGAAACTTGATTGTGAAGTCCAACATTGAATCCGTCCAATCAAACAGCCACAACCAAACACAGGCACGATAAACAGGCGCCTACCAAATTGCCAATAGCACCCCCAACCGAATCGCACTAGACCTACGAGCATCGCGGCAGTTCACGACGCTAGGCACCGGCGATCATCGACTCGCGGCAGTACAGAAAACCGAACCACATTCCCCGCAGCGGCAAGGCGTCGAGTCGAGCTCACCTGCGGCGCTGGCATTCGGGCTCTCGCTGTCGTTCATGGTGGCTGCGCGCGGCCGCCTCCGCCCACCGCCACTGGACCGCGACGGCGCCGCCCACTAGCCCTGGCCTGGACCGTCCCGAAACCTCGATCGGCGCCGGAATTTCCTAGCCCTAGCGTCGCCGCCGCGGCCGGATTGGGGGAGCGAAATAAACCGCGGGAGGAAGGGGAGGGAGCCGTGGAGGAGGGGACGTTGCGTGAAGCGGAGACGGGAGCCGCCTAGGCGGTGCGGCAATGGGCCGGCCTGGCCAGTCTGCTGGGCTTTCCCTCAAAAAACAAATGGGCTTCCAAGGCCTTCCGCTGGTTCAAGGTAGTGGGCGTAGGCCCAGCGGCCTCTTGGGCCACGCCGAACTCCGTTGCGCCGCGTTCCTCTAATCCGACCTCCGCGATCGCCGGAAGGCGCGGAGACAGTCGAATTGGCTCTGGTAAGAACCCTAATCACGTCGGATGGATTGTCCTCGAATTTCACCTAATTTGCTTTGGCGATCTTTTAGCTGCTGATGAGTCCAGCCTTAGCGTCTCCCTAGAATTTGGTTCTTGGCAGCTGATTGTTTGGCTCCATGGTGGCTTGCTAATCCAATCTAATTCATACATATACATGTGGTTCTGTTTCGGTTCCATTGGGCTCTTCTTCAGCTATACCGCAAGAACCGATTGGTCTCAGTTGATTTCGGCGCGATTGTCATTTTCAGATTTTAATGTATGTGGTAATAATTCTTTTTTCTAGTGGTAATTTGGTTGTGTCTCTACTAGCAATTTAATTGGTAGTTATTGTTTCTTATTGTTTTGTGGAAACTTGTGTGAAAGGAGAAAATTGCAACTATCTACCTGAAACTAATGAGTCCTTTCCAGATTCTCTCGACCAAAATTTGGACCCATGGTAATAACTGATCCTCTTATAATCCTTGCAATGCGAAGGCAAGGATTTCGATAGATTGGAGCACACATTAAGGCTTTCTATTATGGTTGGCAATCTGGCCATTTGGTGTCAACTGCAGCCAGAGTATCTCCTTTCATGAGCACACATGCTACTTCTTAATAGGCAAAATGAGATGAAAAAGAGAATAACTTGTAGGTTGAATCAGGCTTGATGTAACCTTTTTTTTTGTAACTGCACTTGGATTCATGACAACGTTGTGCCTCCTTTTCTGAAATAAAGCATTCACTAGTATAGAATTGATTAACCGCAACGACGCCCAAAACCCCTCCGTGGCGGGCACTTTTGCCACGGAAAATAGGCATTTTCCGCCACGGCTTCTTGGTTACGACACAATTGTTTCTTATTGTTCTTCTGTTGCAGGTTGGAGGATGCTGAAACATAAGCAAGAAGTTTGTTGCGGAGGAGAAAATAGTGAAAGTAAGAAGCAGAAATTTTGCACAACATGAATAACGATTGAGGGATTTCCATTGCACAACATGAACAACGATTGAGGGCTTTCCATCTTCACTATTTGATTATAATATATTTTTTTCTTCCATCAGTGTGCAGCAGGGATAAGGTTGATCCTTTTGATGAGGAATTTGGTGATACACATGATTCTGGTCAAGGGGTCTGGAGTGAAATCAGCAAAAGAGCTGCTATCAAGTTGTCTCGCAATGTTTTCTCCATTGCTTCATCTATACCTTCTATATAAACAAACCCCACTAAGCTATTTTTCTACATTCTCCTTGCGCCACATCAGCAATTTTTCAGTTACAAACAAATCCCACCTCCATCCATCCTACACGATGCATGCATCTATATCCTGGTCAATTTCTGGAACGTCAAGAGGCTCCCGTGATCCACTTACCTCTCAAGTAATCGTCCTCATTATCCTCTTCACCTTCCATTTGGTAACTGGTCATAGTGCTAAAAATAGTGCCACCAACTCACTCCACCACTCGGCCATCAAGAGTCTTTTTTATTCGTGCGAGAAGGTTGAAATAGATATGGCCATTAGCCTTCCTAGGCTATATATATATATATATATATATATATATATATATATATATATATATATATATATATATATATATATATATATATATATATATATATATATATATATATATATATATATATATATATATATATATATATATATATATATATATATATATATATATATATATATATATATATATATCTAAACAGCTGGGCGGGGCACAAATCCTCCCTCAGCAATCAACAATTGTGACTTCGTCCATGAAGCGAGCAGGGCCATTCGGTGGGCGATTGAGAAGGCCATGGCGAGTGGGCGATTGAGAAGGTCATGGCGAGGTCGCTGGTGGCGACGCATGCAGGACACAACAACGGTGGGGAGGATCCGAGGACCGGAGAAGCATCGGCAGTAGGAGCAAAGGCGCGGGGCCGGCAGGACACAACAACGGAGGATCTGACGATGACTCGACAAGCAAAGAACCGAATCCCGCAGCCGAACCAGGTTGGATGCAGTATATTATACGTTGAGAAATGAACAGCTTGGTGTATGTCTAATCACCAGAACTAGCGTACACGCTCTCTGATAGATGCCTGCTCCCGGACCTGCAGATCACCGCTCTAGGGTGTAGCTTTCTGAAGAGAAAAAAGGTTAGTGGATTTCATGTATGGAGTGTTTTAATATTTTATTTGGGGTGCGGCTTCCTACTTCAGATTTGTATGTATATGGTATTGATAGTTTGATTCCAATGAGTAAGCTTATGTTATATCCGCACATACACATCACATCATCTTGCATATATCTATATTTAATCCTCAATTGCACTACGTTTTTTTTCCTCCTTTGACACCAGATGACCAAATGGTTCATGCGATCTGAAATTACTATTAAATTTTGCTTAACTTTGTAGGTCAAATCTCTTTCATACCCGCGGCAACGCGCGGGGAATCCACCTAGTTTAAAGGTGAATTGGTGTCTTCTCATTAGTTTCGACATCTTATTGGATCATCATTAATGAAAAATTGAAATTATGATCATGTGAAGGAGGTGTGATGCTACATGCATGCTCAGGCATAGTTATAAGATGTGAGCCGCACATCACAACTTTGCTGACTTCAGCAAGCTTGGTCAGATCTTCTCATGATGAAAACAGGATTGAAGATGACTTGAGGGTTAGTGGTGCTAGTCATTCTTTATACCTTCTACTTGTTCATTCACAGTACTAGTTATGTCTGATTTTATCATTTCAGATTAGAGTGCGCTCTAATTACCCAAACTTCATCAATGGACGGTTGGGAGACTATGATTTGGATTACAACCTCCTTCTTGTCAATATCAGGACCCCCCCCCCCCCCCCCCCCCCCCCCCCCCCCCAACTTCCCGTGGCACGTCTTGACCATCAAGTGCAACTTGTGTCATGCAGCAAGGTGTTGGCTGTGGGTCGTGTTTACAACTCTAGAAAATTGATGGCCACAAGTGGGTTGGTGAAGGACACGACAAGCCTAATTGATCATGAAGAGACTGTAGTCTCCACTTGTAAAATCAGTAAGGTACATTTTTTTTTTATTTGTACATTTGCACTTTCTCATGATCGTAACAGATAGTTGCATCGGAGTATGAGTATGAGTGCCTTAATTGTTCATTGCATTTACTAAAGTTCTTCAAGGCATTGGCAGGTTTCTCTTTCTCTTCCAGTGTAGCAGTTGTTACTTGTCATTTTATTTATTTATTTTTATTTATTTGCTAGGCTGGGACTGGAGGGCCCCTTGTTGATGTTGATGGGTACTTTCATGGCATGAACTTTTATGGTGCGGAAGAAACACCATTCCTTCCAAGGAGTATAATTCTCAAATGCTTGAAAAGTTTTGGGATGTTTCGGTATGCTATTATTTATGTGCAGCATCTTCTCTACTGGCTTATATAAGCATGTTTGTACTTGCATACTCGAGTTTGCTCCCCATTAATCTATCCGCCATGTTTACTCCTTAATTAGTTGCATTGAGCAGAAATGTCAACAGAAGTGAGTAAATATAGAAGGCAAGTCGAGGCTGCCTTTTGTGATGTTTTATGTAACAATATGCTTGTTAAGAGGTAGAGAGTTTTTAAAAATCTTAGATGCTTTGAAGTTTCAGCTCATGTTTTATACATGAAATAGATTTCAGGGCACATAATTTTTGCATTTGAAGACCTGTAATTGCTTTGCTTTTGCCTGCTGGATCTATCGGCCTTTTGTTTTGTTGTCATTGGCAGTTGATTTGCATGTTTGTATATATTTTATTCATTTATATTCTGGTTTCCTACCTATTTGACTATGCACAGGTCTTACATGGAAATCTGCCATCTGTTCTGTTAGCATCATTGTCCCATTGTTTTTTTTTTTTTTTTTTTTTTTTTTTTTTTTTTTTTTTTTTTTTTTTAAAGGTCACCGGGGTGGGGGAGGCGTTCCCCACCTGAATATAAATATTGGCCCAAAATGGCCCATGAGATAATACAGAGTATTTGTTTATACCAACACGCCCAAGGGCGAGAGTTTGAGAAAAAACACCAACACCAACAACGGTGGAAAAGCACTATCAACGGAGTTGTCGCTGAATCATTGTAAGCAGTCTGGACGAGTTGGTAGGCCGGTCGCCGCCACACGCCGCGGAGCCATACAGACTCGCCCGCGGTGATGGGAGGCACGCACCGACCGCACCGGATGCCGCCGCACGCCGCGGAGCCTTACGGACTCGCCCGCGACGACAGGAGGCGCGCACCGACCGTGCCGGTCGCCGCCACACGCCGCGGAGCCGAACGGACTCGCCCGCGGCGACAGGAGGCGCGCACCGACCGCACCGGCTGCCGCCACACGCCGCGGAGCCGAATGGACTCGCCCGCGGCGACAGGAGGCGCGCACCGACCGCGCCGGCCGGCCACGGAGCCGTACGGACTCGCCCTCGATGACAGGAGGCGCGCACCGACCGCGTCGGTAACCGCCACACGCCGCGGAGCCAAACGGACTCGCCCGCGCTGTGCCGAAGGAAAAGTGACATCATGGCCGAAACGAAATCCAATAGCGACGCCTCCAAGAAGGGAATGACGCCGATAGCGCCACCGCCGCACGTCCAAGATGGACCGGGTTTTCACCCATGGAAGGCGTGCTGGGGAATACGACGCCCTCAAGAGGGAAAGCGGCGCCCACGAGCGTCGCCGTCGTCAAGGCTTTCGCCCAAGGTGCCCCAGCACAATCGTTGGGCCAGGACATCGGATCCCGCGCACGCCGGCACCACCTACGTCGCCGCCCAGACAATCCACAAGGCCCCTCCAGAGAGGCATCAACGCGCCGGCTGCCTGCCGCAGCCGCATAGCTGCGTTGACCACCCCTCCGACCAGCCCTCGTGGAGGCCGGGCATACTCTGCTGCGCACTCAACACCGCCACACGCCGCAGTCGCTGCTGCCCGCCGTTGCCGGCCCTGGCACCCGCTGCTGACACCGCCTGTCAACGCCAACCAGCGCCAAGAACGAGCACCCCACCTATGGGCATCACCCCCAGCCCCAGGACACCGGATCCGGTGAGGATCCGTTGCCCCGAACCAGCGCCGTGGTCAGCACTGCAGGACGCCATCCCCCGCACAGGGGTCGCTGGATCCAGCCACCCAGGAGCCTGGACCGGCCACCTCGGCGCCGGATCCGCCCGCCTGGGTGCCGAAGCGACCCAGGCCGGCGCCTTCACCGCTGCCACGCCATGGAGGAAGGGGAGACAGGGAGCACTATCGCTGCCGCACCTTGCGCCGAAGAGCTCTGGCCGGCGCCGCCGCAGCCCCATTGGGAGGCCCGCCGAGCTCCACGCAGCTCGCTCGAGGCCGCCCGCGCCGCCAAAAGCCGCCCAGAGATGAGGGAGCCCCGCCGCCGCCATCCCTGCAGGCCGCGCGGCCCCGCGGGCAGCCCACCCCCGGCGGCGGCGCGGGGGGGGGGGAGCTGTGGGCGGCGGCTAGGGTTTGCTCTCCGCCCGAGTCGCCCGCGTGGGGAGCGACTCGGGGAGTGGCCATTGTCCCATTGTGTCCCAGCAATGTTGTTTCAACCCTAAAGGTGGCCTAAATAAAATAGGATACTTTGGTACAAACATATTTGAACATATTTTCATTGCGGTATCCCTAGACTCTTCTTTATCTATTAATCTGGCCATGTGACTTCCTGCCTTTTGGGATAGTACTTCTTTGCAGCAATTATAACAGATTACTATGTTCTACTGCAGGGACGACAATGAAGGAAATGGCTACACAAGTAAGAAGAAAAATAAACCTCTTAATTAAGAATTAAACCATACTATTTATTGTTAGTTATCATTGTGTTAGGATCCTCACTGCAGTACAATAACAGTTTTACAGTAGCCAACAGCAAACTGACAAATAATTAGTGGCTTACTAGCTACATTAAGTAGTTCTTGCTTGAGAAAGATAGATGTCCACCCGGCAGCACTTACACAATGGTAGATTTGATTTTTTTTTCATTCTTTTACTAAAAACATGGAATAGTATATATGTTGACCCCTCAGTTTGGATATCATTCTTTGAAACATCAGAACTGTGTTTAATAGATGGAGTGCATGAGCCTCTAGGGGCCAAAAAAGATCCATATTTTGGGGTAATATCATATGGGAGTATCTTACACAGTTCGCCTTTCGTTCAATAGTTTGAATATGCTATTCCAATTTGTCGATTTCTGATTGCTATTTCCTTTGACTCATCCTTTCTATTGTAGGCCCCATAGACCGTTCCCCGCCCCCGTCTTGTGGCTTCTTTTCACAAGGTGAATTTCTTTTATGGCTGATATAAATATTGAAATCATGAATCATATGTAAGTTGATGCATATCTGGTGTTTCTTATTGATTTATATGTCCATAATTTCTACCAGTATGGAAGGGCATCAGCTTTATTAGTTGTATTTGCTATCTTTTAATTCTGACATGCTTTAAGTGCTTAAAGTGACAACTGCTTAACCTTTTTCCATAGCAATTGTTGATAGGATACATAATGATCTACGCAGCTGGAATTATCCCTTACCAACTACTATCTGCGGTGAGTAGATGCTATAGATTTTGCAGACTTCCCCGTTTTTGTGCTTTTGCGAGTTATATGCTAACTCTCACTGTTGTGTTTTACTGTGTTTCTTCAACCAGCTGGCATGCACCTTGCTAATTCTTTTGAAGAGAGATTCTGCAAATCACCTGACTATAAAAGAGATTACATGAATGAACTCAGTGTGGAACTTGCTTCAAATTTGTCTCAGAATGTTGTTTCACTTGCTTCATTCAAAGGTGACTATACTGTGACTTGGCCATTTGGTTTTCACTTCAGTAATCACTGATATGCTTTTGACCTGAAATATGTTCTGAATAGGGGGAAACAAGGTGGTTTGCATGCTCGGGCATACTTATAGAGTACGATCTACATACGAGTGTGCTGACATCAGCAAGTTTGGTCAGGTCTTTGGATGATGAAAATGCAGTTGTTGAGAACTTGCAAGTGGGTTTGCCATTCATTTCGTAATGCTCCGCATGTTCATCTACCATTCTGATTTAACTCCCATCTTATGCAGATTAAAGTGCGCCTTCCTAATGGACAATGTGTCGATGGGACGCTGCAATATTATAATCTACATTATAACATTGCTGTTATCAACAACATAGTCTGCCCTGATTCTCGTGTAGCAAATCTCCATCATCCAATGGAAGCTGAGGCTGGTAAAGAGGTGGTAGCTGTGGGGCGTGTTTTCAGTAGTGGCAGGTTAACAGCCACACAGGGAGTAGTTACTGATAAACAGAGCAATTTGGGTTGCGATGAGCTTATGATCTCCACCTGTAAAATCACTAAGGTACACTGCTCATTTCTCTTACTTTTTAAGTGACAGATATAAATGAGTACTTCAGGCTAGCACCTAATCTGTCACTGTATGTTGAACTACATCTGCTAGGCATTACATGGACATCTTTTTCACTTTCATTTTTTTTTTTTTTTTTTTTTTTTTTTTTTTGCTAGGCTGGGATTGGAGGACCCCTTGTTGATTTGAAGGGTAACTTCCTTGGCATGGAACTTCTGTGGCGAGGAAGAAACCCCCTTCCTGCCTAGAAATGTAATTCTTGAATGCCTCAGGCAATTTGAGACAAGAGGGTATGCTCTCAATATCTATGTTCATTTTTTTATGGCATGGAACCCATGCAACTTATTGCCGGTCACTTGCCCCCCACTTCGCTTGCTCCCCTATCTGAACTTGCAAGTTGAAATATCACAGCTTCTGACGCTAAGACTACCCCCATCACCTTGTGTTAATGCATGTGCTATGCCAATTCTAATTCTATTATTATCATAGATAGATGTGTAAACAGTTGTTTTGTGTGTGTATTTGGTAGGATCATGGCTGCTGAAAGCATCAAGCCTAGTCCAAGCAGGTATTGTAACAGATTTTGAGGGAGTAGTTTTGTTGCAATCTTTCACCTGAATTTATCATTTCTTTTCTGAAATATCATCTCTTGAATGACAGATGGCCACTGCGCAAACCCTATTGGATTTACCCATCCATAGAGGAGCCCGACCCATGGAAACTTATAAAATTGCCTCTGGTGTTGGACTCATCGAGTCTGCAATGCGATAACTGATAACTATTGTGTTATATCCGTGTGCCATGCCACTCTGCCTGGTTTGTTCTCTCCTGGTAGTATAGCAAGTATCGACTTTAGTTGAGTTTATTTTTCTCATCTTTTTATTAAGTTAGAAAAATGTTTAATACAACACGCCGCTAGGGGTCAATAAAGTTGTACATGGACGCTTGGACCTTCCCTGGTGTACTGAAAGGTAGGCTCAACCCAAAATTGCGGCACCGACTAGAAGGATAGTTGAGCTTCGTTTAACACATTTCCTTCGCCTATCAAAAACCAGATTTAAAATGCACAGTTTGTGAGAATTATAGGCCTTCTGCTTGCTCAGTTTTTACATTTGTCTAATCCAGACTAGAGGCAGGCAGAGTCATGTGTGGTTTTATGAAACCTATTATGTGGCCTTTCGTGCAAAAGGACTTGCTGAATGTCTTCGTATCAACATATAGTACAGAACTTCCATTTGGAAAAGTCGATGGTTATTTTTTTTCGCGATCCCTCCCGACCCTTCAGGTGCATTTTTCATTAAGAAGATAGAATCCAAACCCGAGTAGAAGAACAGGGGAGCGTATCATGTGCAACCGGCCTTCGTATGCAACCTTTGCAACATCCAATAATAGGCGCTAGATCTAAATCCGATGGCCAGATTAAGAGGTGGGTATTTTTAACACTTAAACCTTCCCACCATTAGTTTTACTAACCAAAAAAGTCCCCTGGACACTCCACCGTTCCGTTCCGTGATGTTCCGTCCCGTCGGTCCGGTACTCCTGCGCTTGGTTCCGTCGGTCCGTTTCGACGCCCTCGGAACGCCGCCGCCGCGCGGTACTCCTGCCCTCGGTACTCCTACATTCCATACGCTGTTGCCGACGCAATAATGCAGTAGAGTAGCTGCAAGCAAACCAAAAGCAGGAGGAAAGATAGGAAAGCGTGGAGATGAACTCATAAACAAAGCTCCGTTTGGTTTAACTCAACTCGTCTGATGTTCGTATCGTTCATCGTCATGGCTGGCCTACAACTTGGAAGTCATCAGCGTGTGTGTGTGAATTCCAAACTGAAAAACATCCCTGCAGATCGAGCAGCTTCACTGCATGCACTGCAACTCGATCGTTCTACTTTACTCTTGTGTCAAAATTAAATTAAACATGGCCGAGTGCCGGAGGGGAAAACATCCAACAACGATCAGTACCAGATCGATAGCAAAAAATTCAGTATGACGGGGATGGAGCGGAGAGCCTGGTTCCTGGCGGCGTCGATACGGGAGGAACGGGCGCTGGCGTGAAGACCAAGCGGCGGCGGCGTTCCAGTCCGAGAGGCGGCGGCGTGCTCGAAAGAGCTCGAGCGGCGGCAGCGTACCGGACCGACGGAATCGAGCGGAGTACGGACGGACGGAATTAGATACGGAACCGAACGGAGCGGTGACGGGGAAATTTTTTGGTTAGTAAAACTAATGGTGGGAGGGTTAATTGTTAAAAATACCCACCTCTTAATCTGGCCATCGGATTTAGATCTAGCGCCTGTTATTGGATGTTGCAAAGGTTGCATACGAAGGCCGGTTGCACACGATACGCTCCCAAAGAACAGACAGAGGTAACCCAAGTTACCGAGAACGCGCACACAGGCGCCAAAGAAACAAAGCGAAAACGAAAAGAAAAACAAAAACTAAAAGACACTAGACCAGAGCCATCAACGCCGCGAGATGGCTATTACCCGCCGCGCACCAGAGATCAGCCTCGTCCCCGATGGAGACCACCAGAATCCCCGCCGAGGATGTCCTAGCAACGAATGAAAGTCGATGGTTATTAGAAGGTGCATATTTGATGAATACCGTAATTGCAAAGCCGTACCCAACTTGGATGATATAATTTTCAAAAAAAAAAAAAACTTGGACGATATGGATTGTCATGTAAACCAATTATATAGAGATTTAGATCTCGAGTAAACCAAGGCATCTAGACATAACTTAGATGACACACAATTCACTCTAAATAGAACAAACTTATTGTATTTATTTTTTTGCCAGTTGAAAAAGAAATAGGATAGGAATTCGGATCCTAGAATGGCTCACCTATAGTACCTATGTTCTACTACATTGAGTCAAAACTATTCTAGCTTTGGCTAAGTATATAGAGAAGAGTACTAACATCTAGCATATCAAGGAAGTAAACTATGAAAATATATTTCATAATAGATCTAACTATGCTCATTTGATAGCATAACTATTATTGCTTTTATATAAATTTGATTAGAAAAGTTTGACCCAATAAACTCAAAATCTCTTGAGAGAGAAAACACAAGAGTAAGTACAATAGAAAGAAGCTGCAGAACTACAGAAAAATAGGTTCCTTATCGTTCGTACCAAAAGCTACATGCACTTGTTTCCGTGACAATTTCTCGGTTGAAGAGAGATCTAGAATATTACAAAATGATTATGTTGCAAGGATTGGGGAAGCTTCTGGTGAGTATGTTGTACACACACTCCCACTCTCTATTCATTTGTTTCACTTTTACATAAGAACCCCTTTTACAACACTTCCCCTCAAGATGGGCTAAAGATACCTATCATGCCCATCTTGTTACAACATTCTCACTAGGTCCTAAACCCTTAGTAAAACAGTCTGCCAGTTGACTACGTGATTTTACATACTCTAGCCTTAGAACCCCACTATCAAGCTTTTCTTTGATGAAGAATCTATCAATGTCAACAAGCTTAGTGCGATCAAACTGGACCGGATTATTTGCATTATTCATTGCAGCAACATTATCACAATGAAGCATCGTGGTCTTTCTCAACACCCGCAACTCTTTCAACAAGCCTTTTAGCCACAACATCTCACACAAGCTCAATGTCATTGCCCTATATTCAACCTCTGCAGTAGACCGCGCCACAACCACTTGCTTCTTACTGCGCCATGAAACAAGTTGCCTCCTACAAACACACAATAACCAAATGTGGACCTTCTATCATCCCTGCTACTTGCCCAATCTGCATCACAATATCCTTCTACGTCTAAATGCATGTTCTTCTTGAATCATAACTCTCTTCCGGGTGTTCCTTTTAGATACCTCAATATTCTGTAGATCAATTCCATATGTCCTGTTCTAGGATCATGCATATACCTGCTTACCACACTCACTGCATAAGAAATGTCAGGTCTTTTATGGCACAAATATATCAATCTCCCAACCAGCCTTTGATATGTTTCTTTGTTAACAAAATCTCTAGACTCGACACTAATTTGATGATTTTTATCAATAGGAGTACTGCACGGTCTACATCCTAGCATCCTAGTTTCTGTCAATAAATCAAGGACATCTTTCCTCTGAGAGAGAACTATTCCCTTAGGTGACCTAGCAATTTCAATCCCAAGGAAATACCTAAGTGGTCCAAGATCTTTTACCTCGAAGACTTTTCCCAGATTCTCCTTCAAACGTTTGATTTCCTCCACATCATCTCCTGTAATCACAATATCATCCACATACACTGCCATAATGGTGATAAATGTTTCCCTATGCTTATAGAAGATCTGTGATCACCATTGCATTGATTATAGCCCATACCATAGACTGTCCTCCTAAACCTATCAAACCATGCCGGGGTTGACTACTTTAGTCCATAGAGTGACTTTTTAAGTCTGCACACCTTGCCAACAGTTTGGCTATTAGCAAACCCCTGTGGGATTTCCATATAGACTTCTTTCTGTAAGTCACCATGAAGAAATGCATTCTTCACATCCATCTGATGTAGAGGCCAACCAAAGTTAACGCACAAAGAGATTAGGGTCCTAACAGTAACCATCTTAGCCACAGGAGCAAAGGTCTCATCATAATCAATGCCATATGTTTGACTATACCCTTTTGCAACCAACCTTGCCTTGTATCTATCCACCTGTCCTTTCGGGTTTTGCTTCACAGTGAAGTCCCACTTACAGCCCACAACTCTTTTTTCTTTTGGAAGTGGGACCAGTTCCCATGTCTTGTTCTTTTGAAGAGTATGCATCGCTTCTTCCATTGCTGCCTTCCACTTAGGGTCCTGTTTTGCACACTTCCAGTCCTTTGGAATAGGCACTGTTTGTAAAGATGCAACAAATATTCTATATGCAGTCGAAAGATGAGAATATGAGAGGAAATTGGCAATGTCATGATCTGTGCTATGATGCTCAAATCCAAAGCGGACAGGAGGTTTTTCAAAATTAGATCTAGTATCTCTACGTTGTGCAAGAGGTAACTCTTCATGCTAAGGAGTAGGAGAGACATTGCCAGTTGACCCAGATTGGGTCGAGGAGCTCACTGGAGAGAGGTCCGAGGAGAGATTTGGGACTGGTGAAACATGCTACTGTGGTTGTGGCTGTGGTGTACCGACTTGCTCCCCCTGACTCCTGAACCGCCTCCTTTGATACACAATTGGCTCCTTCTCAACAGTTTGCTTTTGCTCCCCCTGACTCCTGAACCGCCTCCTTTGATACACAATTGGCTCCTTTGCAACTATTTCCCTATTCCCTTCACTACCTTCTTCAATTATCTCCTCACTCCCATCGCCAACTACCTCATCATCAAGTATTTATTCACCCTCACATTCACCATTATCCTGCTACTGAGTTCCAGACCTATCCATTGGACTTCCAGACCTATCCATTGGACATGGGATGGTACCAACAATCACCTCCTTTTGAGCATTAGCTCCTTCATTCTCCCCCTCTACTGTCGCTCTCCATCGAAGAGAATTCTTCCAAGAGCGGATCAAGATCCCATGGTTTCACATAGTATGGTTCAAACTCATGAAATGTCACATCCATACTCACAAACAATTTCTTTCCAATAGGGTCCCAACATTTGTAACCCTTTTGTGTAGAGGAATATCCAACAAAAACACACTTTATTGCTCGAGGGTCTAACTTGCCAACTAAAGGTCTATGATCCTTGATAAAGTAAACACAACCAAATACCTTGGGAGGTACCTTGAATTCTTGTTTTCCCAACAAAAGTTCATTTGGAGATTTCATTCCAAGAATCCTAGATGGCATACGATTAATTAAGTATATCTTGTTGTCAACACCGCATCACTACGAGATACTTAGGCACATTCATCTGAAACATCAGTGACCTTGCTACCTCCAACAAATGTCTATTCTTCCTTTCAGCCACACCATTTTGTGATGGAGTGCTAGGACATGTGGTTTGATGGATAATGCCATGACCCGAAAGGTATGCCTCAAAATCATTATTCACATACTCCTTTCCATTATCAGTGCGAATAATTCTAATTTTGGCATCAAATTGATTGACAACCAGGTTATGGAAGTCTTGGAAACATTGGAGAACTTCATGCTTACCCCTAAGCATGTAGATCCACGTCATACAAGTATGGCAGTCAATGAAAGTGATAAACCACTTAAACCCACTCAATGATGTAACCGAGTAGGGACCCCAAACATTACAATGTATCATCATAAAAGGTTTACAACTATGAAGACCAATACTAGAATAGGTTGTCCTTGTATGCTTCTCAAGTTCACATGCATCACACAAGCTTGTGTCTGTCCACACCCTTAAACATAGCAGGATAAAATTTATTCAAACTTTCAAAATGAAGCAAGTAGATCTCCCTCTCTTGCGCTCCAACAGCTGCTTCCAACACTGACTCCCCCTGGTTGATGACTCACAACCCATTATGCTTGACTCCAATCCCAATCACTCTCCTCGTCCTCTTCTCCTGAAAAATACAAAGGTTTTCATCAAATGTAACAGTGCATTTGAATCGGTCAACTAGCGAACTAACAAAGAGGAGATTGAGTGGGAAGGAAGGAACATGCAAGACCAATGATAAGTAAAGTGATGGGGTACACTCTATAGATCCTACATCGTGAATGGGTTGAGATGTGCCATCAACGGTTTGAATAGTTTCCTTGTATGAGTGTGGAGTGTAAATTTTAAAGGAACTAGATATGCCCGTGACATGCTTGGATGCTCCTGAATCAATAACCCATTCTATGTTATGCCTATATGTGGATGCAAGTGCATGTGCCTGAGTACCTTTGCCCAAATGGGCATAGTTGGCAAAGTTATCAAAGTGACTGGTGGTGGCAATCGCAGGACCATCTAAAGTGGTTTTGGAACTTTCAGGTCCTTTCATCATCTGCCATTGTTCCCACTGCTTGACTTGCTCCCCGGTCAACATGATAGATGGAAGATCCCCTGTGGTAGCAGTAGTGACCTGAGAACCACTCTCCCAGGTTGCAATGTTGGCCTGAGGACCACCACGGCCTCTACCACGTCCTCCTGCACGTCCTCCACCACGACCACCACGACCTCCTTGATCACCACGAGCACCACCATGACATCCACGACTTCCACCTCTACCACCATAGCTCTTGGGAAGGGGACAATTACAGCTCAAGTGTCCCTCCTCTCCACATTTGTAGCACTTTCTCTCCGCCATTGAGGTGTAGGCTGACTTTACAGGATTGTTACCACTCATCATCTTCAGTTTGCTCTCCTCAATAACCATAGCTGACATGCATAGCTTCCTCCATGGTAGGGAGACTCTCCTGGTGGCAAAAGGCAGCCCTTCTGCTCTCAAACTCAGGATCTAAGTTCTTCAGAAAATGAGTCACCCTCCTGTCCTCAGTCCACTTCTGAACATCATGGGCATCCTGTGGATCTCTCATGTTGAGTGGAGCATAGTGATCCAGCTCTCCCCACAAGTACTGTAACTCACTCGCATATTGCTTCACTGATCTTCCTGCTTGTTTCATTGCATCGGCCTTGTTCTGAATCTCCATCATAACCATTACATTCCCCTGCTTGGAATATCTATTGCTTAGAGTCTTCCGTATCTGTGTTGCAGTGTGCATACCTTCCGCAATCTTACTGACAGATGGTGACATGGATGTCAATAACCATCCCACTATAGTAGAGTTCGTCATACGCCAAACTCTCCATTCGGGGCTAAGCTTGTTAGCTGGCTCAACACAATCCTCCGCCAGATAATGCTCTACCCTCTTTCCACCTAGGAGCACTTGTACTCTTCTGGACCAACTCAAATAATTCTTGCTTCCCTCTAGCTTCACATTATTTGGCATGAGTTCTAATTTTAGTTCACGCGCCTCCCTGGGGCCAATCAAGTTCATCTCTATGAATCCCTGAATCCAGGATTTCATCTCATCTCTCAATTCACTCTTGGTAATCAGTGAATCACCACCACCATTACCACCACTTCCTTGCTCTCTTGCTGCCTTCTTTGCAGCCTCTGCCACTTTCTTCTTTTCCTTCTCTGGATCCATCTCTCAGATCAGCTTCTCACTCGCAATCAATCAGCTACACCAGCAGCCACGCTGATGGCGGGTGTGTTGATGGTGGTATGGCCGCTCTACGTGAAGCCGCAGCACTCAACGGGGTGTTGGCTGCGAAGGTGCGATGATGTACAACGCCTCCTGCTGCATGTCGCTCACCCTCATGACGACGGCTCACCATGGCATACAGTGCATGTTGGCATGTCGTTCGCGCTCACCGTCGCCACCTCCAGCGCTTCCTGTCGCTGGCACCAGCGCTCACCATACTCTTACGATGTCCAAGTGGCTGCTATGGACCTAAGGTGCACCGCTTAACGAGTTCAAGGACTTAGAAATGCATTTTACAAGTTAGTGGACCTATCTGGCACATACATACAAGTTCAAGGGCCGTCGGCATAAGAGAAAATATAAAGCTCTCTGTTAGTGCGGCAGCGTACAAATAGTAAGGCGTAGTAAGGGTGGTTGGGAGAAAATATCTCCCACGGCATCCATTGCAGGCAAGGCGGTGCACACGGTAATGCAGCAGCGTGTGCCGTGCAGCTACGGATCTAGGTACTGGAGGGTTTATATAGGAAGGTCATCACCCACGTCTAGGTACTGCAGCTACGGATCTAAATCGTGTGCTTCATCAAGAGAGAGCTCTAGCTCTCAATTGGTGAAGATAAGTACATCTACTTCATCTACATCAACAATCTCCAGTGATATAGATGGCATCTACAGACTCTGGTAAATATCTCATATTAGTTTTCCATATTAAGATAAGTAATGATTATGTTTAGCCTAAGATCAAGATCCTGTTAATGTTTTAGTTTAAGATTTATTTCAACAACAGTATCATGCAAGGATTGATTTTTTGAAACACTTGCGCGTGATAGGCTTTTGTAAATCCCAAAAAAGAAATCAAGGAAAGAATTAGGATTGGAAATTCAAGGAAAATATTTGGTGGAGGATGACAAGGAAAATATTATTTAGTACCAATTAAATTCTGGAGCAAGCAACCAAGCATATAAACAAACAAGCAAACAAGCGTGCAACCTAACTACTATATGGTGTACTTTTTTCTTGTCAAAAAAATTATATGGTGTATTCTAATGCAAGGTTTTGGAAAAAAATATTTGTAAAAGGTTGATTTTGCAAGTAATAAACTCATCAAGTTTTAATTTGTTGTAAACTATTAAAAGTCAAATTTTTAGTGAAATTTATAATGATGCAAAACACAGAGTGTTACAATGTCCATGCTTGATTAAATAAATTCACGTCGCAAAAAAAAAAGATTAAATAAATTCATTTCATGCAAGATTTTCTTTTTTTTTTAAAAAAGTGTGCCAGTATAAAAGATAGCAACTCATAAGCTGATAAAATGTGTGGCTATTAGATAACCCTACTACTAGAAGCTCTTTACTCCTGGCCTCCTCGGTGCTAGTACGACTAGTATACCAGCAAACTAGTAAGGTTATCAGGTGTCAACCACAATCTTTGTGAAAACTCGTGTAAACTATAGTAAAAAAAATCGTCTAAATTAAAAAAATCAAACGTGTAGATGATAAGATGATACACAATCTTGTAAAATATCTTGTTCAAACACGACTTCATTTGTGAGATATCAAAATAAAATTTTCTAACAAATCATTTGGACAACTTTCTGGCTTGAAATTTGTTAGTTTTATATCTCACAAACGAAGTCGAGTTTAGACAAGATGTTTTACAAGGTTGTGTATCATCATATCATCTATATGTGTGATTTTTTTTATAATTTTAGATGACTTTTGCCATGGTTTACATGAGTTTTCTCAAAGGTTGTGGTTTGCATCTGATACGTTGCCAACTAGTAAAGGAACGTTGTCAAGGGTGTCATCAGGTTATCCTAGGTCGGCCAGCAAGCCTGTAGTGCCATCTGTGGAATGAAGCCTATAGTGCCATCATCCATCATGGATTTGGGAGAGAGATTAGGGCAGAAATAGATAGGAGTGGACTGGTTTGTGATGGATTGTGTGTGTCTTAGAACCGCAATCGGTCATGGCACTTATAATTATAATGTGGCAGCCTTGCCCTCATGAAGTCAAAACCGCTTCCAAATTGTGTCAAAACGCATTTCAGATCCGTTTTGGACATGCCAAAAAGTCGGCATAGCCAATTGACTGCTGCGGGTTCCGAAAAAAAGCTTCTGAAATTTATAATTAATTCATTAGACTCGAAACAAGGTGATACATATATGTTCTTTTATCAGCTCAATGAGAGGAATGTAATGGAAAGTCATCATTTCCAGCTGGGCCAGGCCTTGTAAAGTAGTTTTTTCTTCACCCGAGCTCCAAATGTGGTCATATTCTTGTTTGCATCGAAATTTGAACTGGAAAGTACTCGAGTGAAGCTCTCCAAAGAGGTACTGCCAGAATCGGTTGACTATTGATAACAGCTCGATTTTGGGGAATTGGCTAAGATCAGGATGGAATCGGCTATTCGAAGAAGCATATGAACTACATCGACTTCGACCCGGTTACACAGAAAGCTAAGCATCAATAACACAGGACTCTACAATACAGGAATAGCTACAGTATGAAGAGAAGAATTTCGATCAAGCCAAAAGCTAGTAACGAGAGGAACAGCTGTATATTCAAATCGGCTAAATGGTGCTACGCGAGAAGGCTTGAAAAGGTTGACGTGGCGCGTGCCCAATTCGGCCACAGTAGGACTCTACTGGAAGAAAGCGTGGAGCTCGAGTTATCTAAAATTAGCTCGCTTTTAGTTTACTTTACATAATTCTTAGCGGTTCGTATTCGACTAGAACTCCTTCAATATAAATATGTAAGCCCCGGCTATTGTAAAGACATTCAACAATCAATCAATCAATCCGGCTTCACGCCACCCCAAACCCTTAGAAGTAGGAGTAACGTAGATCTCGGCGAGTTCTTCTTCACGCTAGGCTGCATCAGTGTTGACCGACCTCTGGTGGCTGTAAGTACCGTCATGGCTCATATTTTCGCTTGACAAGTTCTGGCTAACTATCCGGCACCTACCATGTGTTGATGTGTGCTAGTTATCGGCTCTATTAGACCATGACAAAGTCCAGTAGATTCATTAAGTTACCGATGTTGTTCCTGTGTCGTAATTGCTTAATTGTTAGAACATCATCCTTTGCCCAATCTAGATTGGTAGGGTTTGGCCTTATATCCTCTTTAACGCAATCGTCTCTTATGCTTGATCATGCTTATTTGTATCTTGACGGTTGTTTTCCATGCTTTTCATTGGCCAGATACTATCGATCTAGGTTGTTACATGTTGCATGTTTTTAGATGCATAGTTGGCTTAGCTAGTAGAGTTTGCTAATCTGTTCTACAGACTTGGTGACTGCGTAGAGAACAAATTCAGTTAGTAGGTTTTGCTAGTGAGGTTGGTTGTGCATCTAGACTCATGTTATATGTGCCGTTCTAGTTACTCTTTACATGTTTATATGCAAGCATGCTAGAATTAATGTTCTACTTGTTCTATCTTCTGGTCTCCATGCTTGGGATTGCTATGCTTAGTGTAGAATCAGCTATCCTGCTTTAAATCATTTATATACTGTTATTTGTCGATTTCTTACCATATATGTTGGTTGTTGACTTTCTAGTCAATGATCGTTGAAGTTGGTTGTCAAGCCGTATATCTTGGAACTGTCTGGAGCAACACCGACACGTTCCACCTTGTGTTACTGATCACGTTCTCTCCTTGTCAATTTCATGATCAAATTGACTGGCACGCCACGGACTCGACTTCAACACCGAGGGCCTATGTCGAAGGAAAGTCGCAGGGATCGGAGTACAGCTCTCGCTCCGCTCCACCTGGCTGACAAGTGTGTAGTGGACGTATTTTCGCGTCAACAATTCTATTATGCACTTTGGACAATTTTGGGTGTCGACACAGCTCATGCCCAGAAGAGTTTTGACAATGTAGTATTTATTAGAACATGTAGATTAAAATTCATTTTTAACAACTAGATCCTTGCACTATATTAATTCATTACCCAAGTTTGGCCCTTTTCTAACTCATTTTTTGTTGTATATATCTCTCTGTGAGATTTAGCGATGTTCTAAGTGGCGTTGCCGACTTTAGGACAACCCTAGGCGTCCATCTCCTTGACGGACCCTCCCGAGCGGTGTTCCTAAGGCTGTGGCGAAGGACGGACTCTAGATTGGCCGCATGTTATAGATTATTTGTAACCTATAAGACATGCTAGATCCGGCGTCAAAACAGTTTCCTTGAAACGAAAGTTAGCAAGTAAAACTAAATTTTGTCCCCTTGTAATTTCTACTAACGTTGCTGCAAATTATCTTCATATCATGTTCGGCTTTGGCCATTGCTTCGTAGAGAAGTATGGACATCTGTGCGAGATTGAGGAGAGCGCGTCCCTGGAATGCACGTCGTTGGCCGGAGTCTGCTGGACCACTAGTTCCGGAGTCTGGACCTAGTACGACTACGACGTACCACGCAACGCGCTTTTGGTACGAGAGCGCGTCTCTGGAATGTTCGTCTATCTGATTCTGGTCGGTCTTGCACAGGTTTTTTCAACTTGTCAGCAATTGTGGAACAGTCAGCCTCAAGCACCGTTGTGGTATCAGGGCATCTGGCCATCATGCATGCAAGATGCTATATGTGATCAATTACTACTTGCCGACATGCGGCCGCTGCGCGGCTTTCCTCAGCGTTGATTAGCTGGCAGTGTGTACAGTACTAGGTTTGGAGCTGCGTCTTTTTCAATCAAAAGAATCCAGATAAGCTCGATCGCCAGGCGGCTCGTGGATAAGCTCCATCGCCAGGCGGCTCACGGTCGTAGACGATTTAGTGTTACTACTTACTATAGTAGGGGCCATCATTAGGGAGACGCGTGTGGCTGTCAGCTCCTAGTGAGCCAGCGAGCCAGCGTTTGTTCCATATCCTATAAAACGCAACGATCTATTCACTTCCCACCAGAGATCAGACGCCACACGCCAGAACCAAAACACACCGGCCGTCCTCCTCGCCCACCAGCGAACCAAGGCAACCCGACACGTACGTCATGACCAAGCTCAGCATCGCCGCCGGGGCAGCCGCCGACCACCGTGATCTTCCCCCCCAACTCCAGCACTCGTTCCACCCGGGGCACAGCCTGAAGCTTGTCCCCAACAACGACGGCGTCAAGTTCAAGTGCGACGGCTGCAAGCTGCCCGGCACCGGCGCGAGGTACGAGTGCGAGCACAGCGCCGAGGGACGATGCGCCCTGGACCTCCACATCCGCTGCGCGCTGGCACCTGATGTGCGGGAGATCGGGGGCCACTGGTTCGCGTTCCTCCTCGAGCCCCTCCCCGGCGAGGGCCGGACGTTCTGCGACGCGTGCGGCGGCGCTGCGACCGGGTTCGTCTACCACAGCCCCGACCTCGAACACGACGTGCACCCGTGCTGCGCGGGCCTGCCGGCGACCTTCGACCTGGCCGGCCTCTCCTTCGAGCTGCGCATCAAGGACGACGCACCGCAGCGCCGCTGCGCCCTCTGTGCCGAGAAGACCAAGTGCAAGTGCAAGTGCGGCAGCCGCCGCTGCGGTGTAAACCGCGCGTGCTGGTCCTACCGCTCCGTCGACGACGACGTGTTCCTGCACGTGGCCTGCGTCGTCAGGGACCTGGCTTGCGACGACAGCTTCACCATCGTGTCCCTGGGCAAGGCCATGGCGGCGCGCGCCTCAGAGACTTGGACTGGGAGCGTCGTCGTCAACGCCTCCCGCGTCTACCACGGCGATCATCAGGAGATGGTTCTGGTGAAGGAGGCGGCTCTGAGGGCGCTGCTGCTCAAAGGGCAAGGGCGGGGAGACAAGGGTCGCCGCGGAGCGTTGGAGCGCTCGCTCAGGGTCCTCGGCTTCATCGTGCGCGTCGTCATCGGCGTCATCTTTGGGGACCCCACCGCCATGATCGTGGCAGTCGGACACGCGCTCTCCGGCGGGTAGCATGTACGTCAGTACGGACGTGCCATAGGTGCCGGCGCTGTTGCATTGAACCGTTACACATGTAGCACCGCAACCGTGAGGTGTGAAGTTACCGTGGGATTTTGAAATGGATTTTTTTTGTATTCTTTAAATACATTTCGCACTGCTACAAAAATAATGTTAGGAGACGTTGTAAAAGCATAAGCTGAATAAGTTGACAATGCATGCATTTCAAACATTTGGCTTTTAGGAGCCACAAAATCAATATGGACATGTCTTACAGAATGTAGGTGCAGTGGTAAAGGTTGATGTTTCAGTCTACACTAGTGACGAAGCCATGAAAAATATTAGGGTGGCTAAATGCATCTTAGACTCTCCTTCTTCTGGGTGGAACATTCACGATGTGGTAGATTTCAGCGAGAGGCTTCGCCACTAACTTTAGCTTCGTGACCATTTTAGTAAGGCTTCGCCACTAGCTTCGTCTTCATCAACATTTCAGTGATAGGCTTCACCACTAACTTTAGCTTCGTCGTCAATTTGTTTGCTGACGTCTCGGTGAGGGGCCTCGACTCCAACTTCAACACCATTGGCAGCGCCTTCATCAACATTTATGCAACGGGCTTCGCTACCAAATGTTTTGTAATTGACACCACCTTCACCACCAATTTAGAGTGGAGAGATTGGCATTAGCATCTTTGATTTCGCCTTCACCAACATTTTTAGAGCAGAGGGACTGCCATCAACATCTTAAACTCCTCCTTCAGCGTCAATTGGAGTGGGGATCTCCATCTTTGATATATGTGATATTAACCACAGCTACATTGTATACTTCAAGCACACAACACAAATTTCTCACGTGGAGCACATTGGGTAAGCAATCGGCCCGAAGACAAAAGCTTTGCCTAGCGCCCATGAGCGAAATCTTGCATGTGTCCATGAGCTTTGCCTATGTTGAACTATGTCAAATAAATCAATGTCTTTGATAAAGGCTCAATTATGAAAAGGTGCCAAGGGCTCTGCCGAAGACACGTGGTCATGGAGGTTCAAGCGGAGGTTGACACCGAAGACTAGCTTACAACAAAACCATCCATGCACTGTCTCTATTTAGATGAGAGTTCCGTGTCGAGACTGGTAATTGGGCCATAGTTGTATTCAGCTATTGGGTCTTTCGATGAAAACTGAATATCTAAGGGGCTAAAGTTGAGATTATTATATATTAGGGCCATAGTTATATGCAGAATGAAATTCTCTAGATGTTTCGTTTAAGAATCGTCTCAATCCGAGTTACGGTTCAAAAGTTACGGCTTTTTTACCAACAACACTTTTCTTGGTAACCCGGCGCCCGACGGCCACTTCAATCTGCCACCGCCGCGCATCACATGCGCTCAGCACTTGACCTAGGGTTCAATTCGATCAATCTGATTGATCTCTAACTCGCCGTGACTGGATTTACATGTATCACTTAACTCGGATGGCGGAATTTCGACCGGTACGAGTAGATCGTTATAAGACCAACGCGGCAAGACCATGAACCAAGATTAGAGACTCATCTACCCTTACTTTGCACATCATGTACGTTATGTCCTTAGACCTAAGATTGCCGTGTGTACTCAAGATGTGAAACGATTGTAGAATCACAATAGGGGCTTTGGTGTACACACGGCATTTTACGTCGGGTTAGTCCAACCTACATGTCGTACATGTGCCCATATTATTAGTTTGACATCTCTATGTCTATGACTTGTGAAACATAGTCATCAACTAATAATGTGCTGATCTAATATTCATGTGCGTTGTTATATGAACTCCGATCAGGGACAACATTAGAATATCCATACAAGTAAAAGAGTTTCACAAAAACAATTCACATAACTACCAATCGATACAAGTTGTCTTTAATGGATATTATGAAACATATAATATATCATGGATACAATCACAATATCATCATCTCTATG